>JAKTPC010000091.1:0-37938 GCA_030557395.1 Ambrosiozyma platypodis | reverse complement strand
GTTTATCAGCCCGCCTTTTTTTTCTTTTTTTTTTCTTTCCTTGTTTTGGGGTTTTTTTGTTTTTTTTTTTTTTTTTTTTTTTTTTTTTTTTGTATAATAAATAGTTTTGAATTCTCCTGACTGCATGGGGCATGATGTATATGATGATTTATTATTGATTGATTACACTATATATATATATACATATATGCGTGCACAAGGCATACATATTGTTGGCCTATCGTGGAGAGTTCAGTTAACTCGCCTTACTTAAGCAAGGAAGTCCATATATGCAGCCTCTGATATACACATCTCCAAAAGGAATTAATTTGATAAAGTTTACGGTGTTTATTTATCCAAAAACAACTGAGCCATGTGTGCCTTGACTCTTGTATATAGTGTTCAGGTAGTCCAGTTAGAGGGGGTATCAATTAATGACATGGTATTGGTTATACCATTAGATGGCCATTTAACTATCGTTAAGGATTTAAAGTGATCAGTGAAAACAAGGCCGAGAAACAATGAACAATGACTAGAAAAGCTTTGCATCGGAGACGGGAAAAACGCAGAAAATGCAAGTTATTCCACCAAATTTTACGAACGACATCTCTCGGTGGAGAGAGGAGTCGACACCTTACTTCGATCATGTACAACACGATATGTTCCTCTAGGACAAAAGAAGAAGAATAAGGGGAAGGAGGACAGTCCTATGTTTGTCTTAGTCTAGAGTGAGTCAATCAGTTGATCCATCGACGATTCAATTGTTGGTGTTGTTTCACATGGATAGATAGATGAAGTGGTTGCGTCCATTATGTCTATATCAGAATTTTAATTACTTCACTATAACAGCTATTGGCTTTACAAGAGTTCCATCTCTACACTCTACATATATCTATACATGTATCCAATAAGTTGTAGGGTTTAAGAATTGGACTATATATTAAATTAGATTAAATTAAATGGAGGTACAATAAATTGAATCTAGTATTCCCAATAGAGGCTATAATTAGATTGATGGGTGGTGGAATCTGTCAGTATCAGCCCCCTTTGAAGGATATATGGGGGAAGTAGGATTAGTGAATGATTACAATTGGAGTGTGTTGATCGAGACAGACGTCAGACCTTGTTAGGCTTACTCAGGAAAGATCTCAACAAAAGAAAAAAAAAACAGTAGTCTGCCGAGTTAAGCTTAATCGATAATACCCTTGATTGTTCACTGTTTTAGCTGCTGTCTACAGACCTATACTTGCCGGCAGGTTCGGGGGGGTCACGTATTTATTCATTTATCTTTAGCAGAAACATTCTGAACATTCTGATCGGGGGGGACAGATAGATAAAAGTAGGGAAGGATGTGGTTGTGGGAGCTTAACGACAAAGCGATGAGATCTATTTTGAAAGCTAATTAGCCAGCTTCTCTGCTTTTTAATTCAATCTCCAAGTACAGTTTCTCACCGATCATACAGTATGGCCATACATATAATAAGAAAGAACGGACGGTGATTGATATTTTCCGTTTTCGGTATGATATGATCCTACACATTCACACAACTTACATCTCTCCTTTATATCTAAATCGATCTCTTGCATTGTTTGAAAGATCTTTTCTGTACTTGAGATCTGTTCGTTAGTAGAATGTGTAGATATGGATGGATGGATATACATATACTATACCATACCATGACTCTTGTGAAAGCTTTCCACCCTCTTATAGGAGTCAGCGAGTCAGTCATCACACACAAATAATCAGAGAGCAATATATACGAAAACACCACTGATACAGTGTGATAATGTGGGTGCTTCTCCCACTGGTTAATTAAACTAAAATTGATAAACACCAAGTAAAGGTTTATGACTTCATTAGTGAATGACAAGGCTAAAAGCATAATTACATGAACACCGATCATCGATGGTTTCCAAGTTTAAGTCTCTAGATTTTTGACACTATAGTTGTAATATACTTCTCTGACCTAGCTGATAGCAATTAGCAATTTTCATCTCTATATAGATGAAGACCTGCCCCTTAACTTAACTTAACTTAACTTGACTTAACTTAACCCACCTTACAATTTATCCCTTTACAAATTACCATGCCATGCGATTAAGATAATCTGAAATTTAAAAAACCTCCTGGCCCACTGGAAAATACACACTTGCAGGGCCCCGTTCTAACACCCCCCCTCCCTCGTAGGACAGTCCACGGGCACGGGGTAATAGGCCGAGCCGTTTCTGCCTAATCCGCGGCCGCCAATCTAGCTCTCGGGCCAGTGCATCTTGTGCGGCTCGTGGTGGGCTTTGGGGGGTGTGTTTATTTTCCTCATACTGCCCGGCCAGTCAGTGGCCAGCCAGGGGCGGGAGATTCGGCAGGGGCAATTTTCTGGTTGGAGATCAATCAAAAATTGTAGTGTAGCTACTGTCTTTGCTTAATATACCAGTACGTACGTTGGCCAACTGAAACAATTGACACTTCAGTTCCAGCAGTATAAATACCGCTTGTTGCCCACTTTTCAGTTTCTAAATTTTTATTCTTCATCTTTACACTTCTTTTTAGTCGTATTGACTCTTCTTCTTATAGTGTTGCTCCTCTTGTTCAGTACTTCCTCCTAACCCCCATTGCTGTGGACCTCTGCTATGGCCGCTGGTGACACGGTTTTGCAATGACAGTATCTGGTGTGCGGGTGTGAGTTCTGATTGGCCCACGTATCTGGGCCTGGAAGGAGGAAGAGAGCGTTTCAAAACGAATTGGCAGTTTTGCAAATGTGTGTAAGTCCGTACAAGAATCGTAGGTGTAACCCTAACACAACCCTTTATATCCCTCTCCTTGGTTAATCTTAGCTTTGAGGCTTTCTTCACACCACATATCTCTCCATCAAACCCGGCTATCGCTATCACTAATTGCATTTTGCACGGTTACGCCCATTGCTTTGTTTACGTATACGGTATTTCAATTGCGTTTACACTGACTGACACTGACACTGACACTGACACCAAACTTTAAAGATCATCAACAGTCTCTCTCTTTGCTTCGTCTTTGTTTGGGATTTATCATTTTCTTTCCACTTCTGGTCTGTCTCTTGATCCCACCTCTATAGCACCTCGTTTCCCCTCGTACTGTTGGTCTACTGGCTTGACCCAATTGTTTTCGGAACGCCATCCAACACGCTTTGACCTTGAATCTTTAATCTTCCTTGCAGAACTTTAAGAGGGTTCATCTATTCTATTCAATCATGGATTTCCAATCTGCTACTCAAAGTCAATTTTCTAATCCACAACAACAACAACAGCAATCACAACAGCCTGGCGCTTCTCAACCTCGATCTCAACAAAGGCAACTTCCCGATGTTCAAACTTTGTCAAATGAACAGATGCAAAATGTTTACAGAGTATGTATTTGTTTTCTTCATCTTCCCCACACAGTCTGATTTTTTTTGTTTTTTTATTGAAAGTTATACTGACATCAGTTCTTATTAATCTAGAGACTGCATCAATTGAAATCTGAACATGGTAATGGTGTTGTTCAAATTCCCGAATACGTCGAACTAGCTACTCTTTTGCAGCGATTTCTTCAATATCGTCAACAAACCCAAAACAAAGCTATCCCTGGTACTAACAATGCCACTCCACAACAACAACAACAGCAGCAGCAGCAGCAGCAACAACAACAACAACAACAACAACAACAAGCTCTAGCCCAATTGAGAACACAACAGGCCCAACGGGCCCAGCAGTTCTATAACAGACAACACCTACAGCAACAACAACAGCAGCAACAACAGACAGGACAGGTTCCAGTTTCTCAAGCTGCACCTCCTCAACAGTTTGCTCAGGCTATGCAAGCTACTCAAGCAGCTCAAGCAGGACAAGGTACAACTCCGCAACAGCTGACTGGAAGCCAATCACCACAAGTTTTTAATGGTATGAGCGGTATGAATGGTACTGAACAACATTCCAGAACTGCATCTAATGGTACAACTCCATCTAGTCATCAACCTTCAACCATTTTCTCAGCTCAGCAATCTCAGCTGTTGAAGTATCAAATTGCCGTTTTTAAGAAATTTATTCAAAATCAACCTGTTACTCCTGATTTAATTCAAGCTATCAACTATGCGTTCACGAATGTTCAAAACCAACCTTCAAATCAACAAGCTGCGTTTCAGCAAGCTCAAGCTCAAGCTCAAGCTCAAGCTGCTGCCCAACAGCAACAGCAACAGCAACAGCAACAACAGCAACAACAACATAGTGCTCAAGCTATCGCTCAACAGCGTCAACAAGCTCTCTTGGCTGCTCAGCAGCAGCAACAACAACAAATACAACAGCAGCAGTTACTTCAACAACAGAGGTTGAAACAGGAAAGAAAGAAACCTGCTAGATCAAGAAGTAAAAAAGGTACTGCTCCCCCAACTCCGCAACCGGTTTCTGCATCATTTCAAGCACCTCAGCTACCACATCAGCAACAACAAGTTACACCTCTACAAGCCGTCCCTGGGGCTGTTCAACCTCAACAAGTTCCACCTCCTCATATTGCTAAGCAAGTGCCCGTTCTTCCTCATCAAGCTCCTGGAATGACTCATACCCCTCTAACTTCTCAGATACCTACGACAATACCGTCTAAGATTCCTAAAGGTTTACCTCCTCATCCTCCCGTTCAAATAGCCAAACTAGATGAGAAATTGGCTCATGTTACTGTTATAAATTCAGAAAATCCACTAGAAGTTGTCGATACTTATTCAATACAAAAATTGCAAAGTGAAGTTCCATTTGAGTATTTCAATTCTCCAAAATCAAAAGTTATTGCTCCTTCTTTGTATCCAAAACCTTTAGATATAGAGAAAGCAAAAGATATTAAACTGTTAATTGATAATATTGAGATCTATGATGAATTAGAAGAATTGAAGAAATTAAAAGATTCTAGCATTGAGTATTTATTTGAATATGAAGCTTTAAAACTATTGCCTTATCAAAAAGCCTTAAAAGGTCATATCTTAGGAAGTATATATCATCAATCTCTATTGTTAACTAATCATTTACCAAACTTTTCTGCTAAAATCAGAGGTGTTAATTTAAATGATGCTTCCGTTTCTCATGCCTTGTACTCACAACAAAAAGTTATGGCAGTTCTGTCTCAAAAGAAAAAAGTTGTTGAAAGACAAAATAATTTACTAAATGCTTCAAATGATTATAAGAAATTCATGAACTCAAGAAAACAGCGTTATTCAAAATTAGGTAAATTAGCATTGAACTATCACCTACAAACTGAAAAAGAAGAACAACGTCGTATTGAAAGAAACGCCAAGCAGAGATTGCAAGCTTTGAAAGCTAATGATGAAGAAGCTTATGTTAAATTATTAGATCAGACTAAAGATACTAGAATTACTCATTTGTTAAAGCAAACCAATACTTTCTTGACTAGTTTGACTCAAGCAGTTAAAGATCAACAACGTGAAACTCATGAAAAAATTGTTGAAGTTGGCCATAATGATGTTTCTAATGGTGATCCTGAAGATGAGGAAGAAAGATTGAACAATGATTATTACGAAGTTGCTCATAGAATTAAAGAAACGATTAATAAACAACCTTCAATTTTGGTTGGTGGTACTTTAAAAGAATATCAATTGAGAGGTTTGGAGTGGATGGTTTCCTTGTATAATAATCATTTGAATGGTATTTTAGCAGATGAAATGGGGTTGGGTAAAACAATTCAAACAATTTCTTTGCTAACTTATATCACTGAAGTCAAGCAAACTCCTGGTCCATTTTTAGTCATCGTTCCTTTGTCCACTATGCCAAATTGGAATATTGAATTTGATAAGTGGGCTCCAAGTTTGAAGAAAATCAGTTTTAAAGGTACTCCACAATATAGAAAGGAATTGGGTCAAAGAGTTCGTTCTGGAGATTTCAACGTTCTGCTAACAACATATGAATATGTTATCAAGGATAAAGCTTTATTGTCGAAAATCAAATGGGTTCATATGATTATTGATGAAGGTCATAGAATGAAGAATTCAAAATCTAAGTTATCCTATACTTTATCTGAATATTACCATACTGATTATAGATTGATTTTAACTGGTACTCCATTACAAAATAATCTACCTGAACTTTGGGCACTGCTAAATTTCGTTTTACCAAAGATTTTCAACTCTGTTAAATCTTTTGATGAATGGTTCAATACCCCATTTGCTAATGCTGGTACTCAGGATAAGATTGAATTGTCTGAAGAAGAAACTTTATTGGTTATTAGAAGATTACACAAAGTGCTAAGACCATTTTTACTAAGAAGATTAAAGAAGGATGTTGAGAAAAGTTTACCAAATAAAGTTGAAAAAGTTATTAAGTGTAAGAAATCAGCATTGCAATCTAAGCTATATCATCAAATGATTAAATACAATCAATTGTTTGTTGGTGATAAAGATTCAAAGTCTCCAGTTGGATTGAAAGGACTGAATAATAAGTTGATGCAATTACGTAAGATTTGTAACCATCCTTTTGTTTTCGATGCTGTTGAAGAATCAATCAATCCTTCTAAAGCAACCAACAATTTGATTTGGAGAGTCAGTGGTAAGTTTGAATTATTGGATAGAATTTTACCAAAGATTCAAAAAACAGGTCACAGAGTGTTGATGTTCTTCCAAATGACTCAAATTATGGATATCATGCAAGATTTCTTAGACTTGAGAGGTATGGCCTATATGAGATTAGATGGTGATACCAAAGCTGACGATCGTACTTCTTTGTTGAAACTATTCAATGCTGAAGCTTCTCCATATTTTGTTTTCCTGTTATCCACAAGAGCTGGTGGTTTAGGTTTGAATTTACAAACTGCTGATACCGTTATTATTTTTGATACTGATTGGAATCCACATCAAGATTTACAAGCTCAAGATAGAGCCCATAGAATTGGTCAGAAGAATGAAGTTAGAATTTTCCGTTTGATTACTGATGATTCCATTGAAGAGTATATTTTAGAAAGAGCCCATCAAAAGTTAGATATTGATGGTAAAGTTATTCAAGCTGGTAAGTTTGATCAAAAATCAACAGCAGAAGAACAAGAAGCTTTACTAAGACAATTACTGGAAAATGAAGATGATGAGAAGGATGAAGATGATGACATGGATGATTCCGATTTGAATGAGATATTGTCTAGATGTGATGAAGATATGGAAATTTTCAAAAAGATGGATGCTGAAAGAAACTTACAATTCACTGGCCCAAGATTGTTTACTGATGCTGAATTACCTGAAGTGTATAATCAAGAGCCAGAACCAGTTGATGAAGTTGAAGAAGCTATTAATCTGGGACGTGGCTCAAGAGAACGTAAGACTGCGCATGTTTACGATGAGAATATGAGTGAATATAAATGGGCTCAAATGAATGGTTTATTATCAGGAGATGAATTAGAAGAAGATGCTAATACCGAGAAGCCAAAGAAACGTAAACGTGTTCGTAAACCAAAGGCTGAATCTGTTGATCCTGAACATTCTGCTGCTAATGGTACACCTGCTAATGGAACTGAAATTGAAGATGGTGGTGATGTTAAACGTGCTAAGACTGCTACTAAAACCACTAGACGTAGAGGACCAAAAAGTGAGTCTGCCACCCCGGTTCCAGATGGTGGAGATCCAGGTAATCAAATTGCTAAGAGAAAGAGAAAGGGTGGTACACAAATGCCACCACCAGCTTGCAGACCTGATGATTATGTTTTACCTCAACTGACTGTTAACGAAAGACAAGCTTTACAGAAACAAATTTGGGAAATTTTCAATTATTTGGTTACTTATCTTGATCCTGTGACGAATCGTAAACTAGCTACAATTTTCATGGCTAAGCCTGTTCGTAGACTCTATCCAGATTATTATGTTATTATTAAACGTCCATTAGCATTTGACCACGTTAGAAGAAGAGTTGTGAATGAAATTTATTACGAGTTGAGAGAATTTATTTTTGATTGTCATTTAATTTTTGCAAATTCTAGAGTTTATAATCAAGAAGGTTCAGTTATTTATAATGATTCATTGACATTGGAAGCTGAAATGATAAAGTTATATTCTAAATTCAAGCCTGATGAACCAGAGTTAGATTTCACTGAATTTGATACCAAGTTTGCTTTAATTAGAAAAAAATTGCCATCTGAAGTTAAAGCTGGGGAAGGTGCAACAGGAATTGCAACAGGTTTGCCACAAGCTGCCGTGGATAGTAATGGTACTTCAGTTAAATCTGAAACACCTTCTACTTCTACATAAATACTTTAGAGTTTTTTTTTTCTTTTTTTTTTTTACTATTGATATAACAATTTTGAATTGATTTTTCATGTCATTTTGTGTTTTTTTCTTTTACTTTATTTCTCTTGTGCTTTTAGTTGAACTTTTTAATTTCATTTTTATTTAACCACCTTATATATCTATACTCCTTTTACTATAGTCTTGTGTATTTTATTTACTATCTGTTATGATATATTTTGAATTTTAAGATAAATTGGATCGAGATAAATAGAGAACAGATAACGGGCAAGTCAAATCGAGGCTCTGCTGCGCGTTGATTACGGGTGAACGTTCCATAAACGTGACAAATACAAACACACACTCACCAAAGGAGGCAGACTGCTTTAAGCTCTACACCCAACAGGCCAAATAGGAGTCACCAAAACCAATGCTACACAAGATATTCAACCAGCAGATCAACGAACACATTCGAGCCGAAATCATCTACGAGAACTACCCAGTGGTGGCGGGAACAGACGAGCTCTCCTTGATTCTACGATTCCGATACATTGGAGAACCTACACAACCGGTGTCGAGGCAAACACCTAATAAAGACTCAATTGAAGGTTCAAGAAGCCATAGTCGAACTCAGAGTACCAGCATCGATGGCCGAAATGGAGGCTGGTTTGGTGGTAGGCTATCTAGACAATTTACAGATGCTACACGAGGCTTGTTTTTACAACAGTTGAATGAATCTGATAATAACATTATTCCTGAAGAAAACGGTATCAATAAAAATGAATTATCCCTCTACCTTGCCAACACTCAAATACTTGGTTGTTATTCGTTGAATGATAAAATCATTGACACTACAATTTTCGATACTTTACAAAAAGATACAATCATTGGCGGGAAGTTGGCCGGGATAACTGGGTTGAATTCTAATTCTACAAATGCCAAAAATGGATTGTTTAATGCGTTGGGGTCATTGTTTAATGCTGAAATAAATGACTTAGGCTTGGAAAATAATCATAGTGAGCTACGTTTGAATCATTTAATACCTTTCTATTCAACCAGTCAATCCATTCTATTCAGTGAGATTTCCTTTGATCCATCTGAACAAATGAGTTTTACAAAAAGTTTCTATGTTAATATTAAGTTGCCTAAGGACTTACCGCCAAATTATAAGTCAAGATCTGTCCAGATTAGCTATAATTTTGTGTTAGGTTATCAATTACTGCAGCCCGATGGATCTTTTGTAAGTAAGAGTATTTTCTTCCCTTTGAAAGTCCAGCCATTTATTGATCAATTTGGTAGACAGCCACTGTATCATTTAGAAACCCATAGAATTAATAGTAGACCAAAAATCATGAAAAATACAGACATTAACGGAAGATCAAGTTTTAGTGCAGCGGCAGCTGGCCCTGTCGAACAGCAAACGAGACCTTTGCGTGGTCATGCTAGAAAAGTCAGCTTTAAATCAATCAAAAGAAGAATATCAGCAGATATGACCGGATTATCATTTGATGGTTCAATGAGAAGATTTTCAACTACTACCACTACTACTACTACTACTACTACTAATAATAATCCGAACGAGCCTAAAACTGACACAAGCTCATTACTCGGACCATTGGCTCCACATGATTATTTACCCGAGGAATTTGACTTGAAAAATGAACCTAAAACACAACAATTTCTGCAAATACTGGATGATTTGAATAATAGTGAAGTCATCAATATTATAAAAGTTCAAGAGAAATTTGAAAGTGAATTTAATAACAAATCATTTGAAACGTTTAATGTCAGAAAAAACTTGATTAATATTTTATCTGATTATAAAAGTGTTCAAAAAATCCCAAAGCCACTATTCGAAGAAGAAGAAAATGATATTGATTTTGAAGGAATGATACCCGTTCAACAACAGACTAAATTTTTAATCAAACAAAACCATTATTCAATTGCGACTTTAGAACTTAACAAGACTATAGTGAGATCTGGAGATTTTATTAATTTACATTTGAATTTCGAAGGGTGGGAATTAGAAACTAAAGGTTTAGAAATCCAGTTAATCAAAGATGAAACAATTTATAGAAACGAATACTTGAAAAGAAGTGAATATGGTGATGTTTATAAAGGAATTAAAAATGGAAATCATCTAGAGAAAATCATATATGAAGAGGTCATTAGCAGTTTCAATTCTGATGAAATTAATACTCGTATATTGGTTCCAGCAAATACCGAATCTCAATTTAAAACCAATTTTTTCAAATTAAATTATTTAGTTCAAGTTAAATTCATTTTATTTGATCCTTATCAAAATTTAAAGAAAATCAGAAAAATTTCATTGGGCGAACGAGAAACCAGTCAACAAAAACAACAACAAGTTGAAGAATCCAGCAGGGTTACTGAAACCAATGGAAGTAATGGAACTAGTGAGACAATTGCAAGTGATCAAGAAAAATCGAAAGAAGTTGAAAAATTAGTTTATGATTTAAAGACCATTTTCACAGATGTTAATGGCTCTATTTTGTTTAGAGCCGTTGATCATTTCATTGGCGGTTTTGAGTTTGTTGTGAGGTTACCATTGGTGGTCCTTCCTAGTTATGAAAAAGATTTTGGGTCTGTCACTAGTAAATTTGATTAATTTAACTTTAATTTAATTTAGTTGGATAGTTAATTAATTAAGTTAAGGATTAGTTGTAAGTAATATAATCGAGTCGACCCGACGCGTCGGCACGCGAAAAATATAGCGACAGATCGAACGTGTCGCCCTGTCAGGAAATGAAGAGTTGAGACGTGTAGTCTGTAGACTGACTCAAGAATTATCATATAGCATACTTTCCTAGGTCTGCAGTTGCTGTTTGGAATAATAGTTTGAAGGTTAGCACCAGTGAGGTACGTGATACTTCTTTACCCTGCCATTTGTTAACCCATCAATTAATCTCAAATATACTAACTTACCACTGATAGCTCACCCAAATAGAATTCAACATGGCTTCATCATCTCATAAAACTAATGCTTCGCCAACAGTGCAATCCAAGAAGAGTTCAAAACATTCCAAAGCAATCACAGGTAAAGACAAAGCTGACAGAATAGACAAAAAGCTTGAAGATGCCAAAAGACACAAAGCTGCCAGGTTGGCTTCACCTTCCACTTCAACTTCTAAACAGACACCGAAACCAAATCGTTTATCGCAGTTATACAATTTTCTTGGTAGAAGGAATCCTAGCCCCAATTCAATATCTAAAACCAAGTCAACACCCTCAAAATCAACTAAATCTTCTTCACCTTCCCCTTCTTCTTCTAGAGCTACCCCTTCTCGCTCATTAGGAACAATAGGTAGTAAAAGTAGGACTGAAAATTCATTTCTTGGTACTAGACGCTCGTCTTCAGCTATTAAGTCTCCAAATATAGAGGCTACAAATAAGCCAAATTTAGGCTTTGCAAGTACAAACACTCAACAAACATTATCACACTCTAAAAGAAGACCTCAGCTTTCAAATGGCGCTGATGTTTTGCTTACTCAAATTGTCAATTCAAATAAGCAAAGGTATTTGCATCAACAATGGCAAAAGCAGAGGCAAATGGAAATAGAAAAGGAGAAGGAGTTGGAAAGAAAAACTGAATTAGAAACAAATGTTCTGGTTGCTGGATCCCAATCTGAATCTCAATCTGAATCCCGATCTGAATCTCAAAACTCTGAAGAATCGATTATTGAATCATCAACTCAAGATAGAAAACAAGAAATTGCACGTCAAGTTCAACTGAAAGAAACAAATCAAAACTTAATTGAGAAAACTAACGACTCTACAGCACCCCCTATTACGCAGAAAATTCCAACACAAACACATGCATTTACTTCTCCTAGTCTTGTAGCTACAGCTATGCCATCAACTCAACTTATTGAAGACGATGATGATGATGATAAAGATGAATTTGAAGATGCAGAGGAGGTTCCTTCTTCTCCTCTAAGGAACACTTCTCCAGTTAGAAACCAACGACAGCTCATGAGACCTTCTGAAGAGGTTTCATCTTCTCCACCCTTACCATCAACTCCACCTCCCAATAAGAGAAAACAAGTCAATTTTGCAAATGATGTCGATGGATCTCCAGTTGTAACTTCATCTCCAATTAAAGGTCCTTACGAAACAAAGTCAATTTTGAAAGATGTTGAACCCGAAACGAGTTATGTTGATTATAGAGCTATGGCTTCTAAAGACTTGACTTCGAATGAATCGTGGACTCCTGGCCAAGTTATCACTGCAGATGACACCGGTAAGGATGCAAAGAAAATTGTTGAGAAATGTTTTAAGGCGTTAGCCAAACCAGATTTTAATTTTAGATACGAAGCTTATGCAACTTTGAATCAAATATTGAAGAGAAATACTGGTGATAGAAAGATATTTCTAAATATGGATAAAGTTAGAATAGTCATTACTAAAATAGATTCAGATTTGACCAAGTTTAAGGATAATACTCATGATAAAGATAATGCTTTCTTAACTAGAGAGCAAACTCAAGCCATTAAACTTTTAAACATATTGTTTTGTAATTATCAAATCAAGAATGCTTCTCATTGGATTATGAATTGTGCTGATAGATTAACAACTCCAAGATTAAAGAGACACGTTTCCCAAGCTTATTTAACCTTATTGAAAGAGCATAATAGTAAGCTGACCACCGAATGTATAGAAAAAATATTATATGCCGTCTTAAATATGGACGATTCCTCTCATGGTTCAGTTACATGTGAAAGATTACTCATTGTTAAAAGATTGGTTATTCAAAATGGTTCTCTTATGACCAATATCTTACAAGAATGGATGGGGTTTGTATTTTTATCAATTATCAATACTGAAGTTTCAAAATATGACTTTATTTTAAGCTGTGTTGCTAACATTTTGTTTGAATATTCGAAACTTTCTGAAGGTGGTGAACGAGTTTTAGCTATGATTTCTGAAGAAGCTGAAGATTCTTTCCAATCTAGAATTACGCAAAGTGCAATCAACTTAAGAGAAAAACCAATTGCTGAAGCGCTGTCTCAGACTTTAAAATACTTAATTAATCGTGGTAAAGCTGACATTGCCATGGAAATTTGGTCCTATATTACTTGCATCTTTAGTGTTCAAACCTGGGAAATGGGATTTGAATCATTAGCATTTAAAGATGAATGGCTCTCTGTTTGGGATGAATGCATGAGTCTGTCAGGTAACGAAGAAGCTGCGTTAATTGGAATTTATGCTTGGAGAGCTATTATTTACAACTATGAAAATAGCGCTGATCAGTACAAAACTACTGCTATTTATCCAAAGGAATTGTTAGATTCAAAGGTCGAGATCTTATTGAAACCATTCTCATATTTAGATAAACTTCCGTCCACTAAAGCAATATCTGATGCTTATTATGTTTTAACTTGCCGTGTTATGTATCTGTTAAGAAGAATTTTTAGCAAGAATATCTTGGAAGCTAACAAGGTTAACAAGTTGCATCATATTTGGCCCATTCGTGTTTTGTTAACAATGTTGACTAAATGTACTATAATATTTCCAGCAAGTGCAGAATCATGGTGTACCTTATTTTATAAAATGTTAACAAAGAGTAATGATGTCAATTATAATAATGAAAATGATCCACATTCTAATTTTTATAGACAATCTAAAGAAAACTGGGAAATGCCTACAATTAATCCAATTTGGACCTATTATTATATTAATGAATTTGCTGATACTCTCAGCAAAGTCTTTGACTCTAAGTTTGTTCATGATAATACTAAGTTGAAGTTAGTTGAAGGTTTATTTATTAACATTGATACTACCAAGAAGTTAGAAACATTAGATGATACTACATGTGAAAAAGTAGCTAATGTTTTAAAAAAATTATTATTAAATGCAACTGAAAAGAATTTGAAACTGGGATTTCTTTGTATCAAATGGAGAAAATATTTTAAAGATGATTCAATTACAGAATCTGATCCTTCTCTTTTGTCAGTATTGTATGATTATTACAAGACGAATAATAGATCAGATGAGTTTACTCAAATATTTAGATCTCTGTTCTCTCCTGTGAATTGTGATATGTATTTAAGTTTATTGAAGCTAGAAGATTCACGTTTTACAGATATCGTTCGTGAGAGATTACTAGAAGAAGATGTTATGACTGAATTAGTTGTCAGACCCAGAGATTGGGCTGCCATTATTAAAGGCTCCACTGAATCTAGTAATGTGATTACTACACTAGGTCGAGTTATTTTTAACCATACTTTAAGAGCAGCTAATGTTACGTCCGAAACAGTGAAAACTGCTTGTTTTAACAACGATATGCTACAATTATGGAAGGGACAAGGCTTTGATTTTTTAGTGGAACTAATTCATTTACGTCAAACTGAAAACAATAATGTTGCTCTATCCTTAACGGATTCGTTATTATTAGGTCTCTTAAGTTATTATATTGAAAATCAACCATATTCTGTTTCAAGTTTGGTTCTTTTAGCAAACAGAGCAAGAAGCTCCGACAGAGCTCAAATTCCTGGATCATTTTACGTTTTAATTTTTCAGGAAATTGCTTCTTCAGAGATTGCTAATCAATCTGAAGGTTGTTGTGAATCATATGAACAATCTTTATATGATTTGGTAGATGATATACAAATGTTAGATCGTCTATTGAATTTATCCCCTAACACTCTATTCAGTAATGTTGCTGCTGAATTTTATAGAAAATTGCCTCCTACTACTTCAAAAAATCTTACATTTACTCCATCAGGAGTTGCTATTCAAAATGAAGAAGAATCACATAGTGAGGATGTGGGTGGAAGTCTGAAAGAACAAGACGAAGATATCAATATGGAAGATGCTCACAAAAGTAAAGAACACGAAGAAGAAGGGGAAAATGTACCAGCACATCAATCTCAAGTTCATGATATGCAGAAATTAGATTCTACTTCTCAAAGAAGTTGTCCAGCCGATAAACATGCCGAAATTGCTCCAACTATCATTTCTAGAACTACCAGATTACTCGAAACTCAATCTGTTGAATTTCCTGATACTCAAGCATTCGAAACTGTTACCCCTGTTAGAGAAAATGCTTTCAAATTAATTGATACACCAACACCCATAGGAGAGATTAACGATATCATTTCCAACGATGAATATGAAGTGGAGGATGATGATGATTCTTTAAAACCAATGTTACCTGTTTTTCCTGAAGTTACTGTAAGAGTTAATTCTCCTTTGGAAACCCCGCAAGCTTCTGCCACTTCTCAAATGGAGAATGCTCCATCTGCTGCTCTAGTTGCACCTGTTTCCCAAGAGCGATTAATTACTGAACCTGTTATCACTGAACCTGTTGAAAAGACTAGTGAACCAGTTGCTTCCAGACCTGTTAAATCTGCTATTTCTAGACCCGTTGAAGTTGTTGCTGAATTAGAGAAAGAAAACTGTATTGAAGAAGAGGATAATCCATTCCTTGAACCCCAATCTCAAAAACAAATTGAACATAATGCAGAAGTATTATCTGAAAAACCAATCAACTCTCAAACTAGATTGACCAGAGAACAAGTATGGAGAAATATTGCCATTCATTCGGCAAATTCTGAAAAAGAATCTAAAAGTCAACAACAAGTTTCGTTACCTGCACCTGAAACTATATCTCCTGGTGAAAAGACCCCTCAGCCTCCTAACAGTTCAAGGATTGAATCTCGTAAGTCTCAATCTCCAAAACTTTCTCAGCCTTTAGGAAATAAAAGAACATCAAATGTTGAATTGCAAGCTAGACCGTTCATAAATTTACTTATTTCTAGTGATATATCTGAACCCGATTCATCTTCTGATTCTGAGTCTATTATAATTTTGCAATCTGCTAACAATTCCTTAAAGAAAGTTAAAACAGATGATTCTCTTAATATTGCTAATCATACCGAACATAACGATGCGACTGTTGAAGTTTCCTGTGCTACAAAACAGCCTGAGCTCAATTCTGAAGGCTTTAATACTGTTGGACAGGTCAATGTTATTTCTCAACTTAATGCAGAAGCAGAAGCTACCAATTCAGATGAAGAAAAAGAAGAAGAAGAAGCAGTCAATTCAGAATCTTCGTCAGAATCCAGACACAATTCTCAAGTTCACTCAGAGCAGAAGTCACTTGAATTGCCTGTCCCTGAAACTGAGCAACTACGTACCGAGGAAGTTTCTTCACAGCCAGTTGAACTTCAACATGCAGAACAGGTTGAGAGTACAACTGCTTTAACTCAAGAAGCAATTACGGAACCCACCGAACAGCAAAAAGCAAATTCTCAAGAAGCTAGTACTCAAGAATCCAGTTCTTCAAATAATTCTAATCCTCCGGATGGGTTTACTGATGCCCAAGTTATACATTCGTCAGAAGATTCACAGTCTAAACATTCTAATGATGAAAACAGTGAAGGTAAGGTCACTTCTCATGTGGTTTTGAATGAAGGCCTTCCTATTTCTCAACGTTCTAAGTCTACTTCTTCTCCCGTTCCAGTCACAAATTCTGCCAATGCCCCTGATCCTCATCCTGGCCATACTTCTCATCCTATTATCAACCAGCAACATAGACCCTCTGTTAGTACGCCGACTCCTTCTGGAAAAATCCCAACTCCGTCATCTCATCCATATCAGATTCCATTTCATTATCCATTTCCATACCAATATCCACCAGCTCCTGGAACTGGAGTCGGTACTCCTGATGATAGACCACAAGCTAATTATTTTGGCTATCCGATGATGCCCCCTCCATTCATGCCCCCTAATCCACCTTATAATCCTGAACAAGCTGATAGTGAAGAGACCCCAGATATTTCAGGATATCCTCCTTACTCTTATCCACCATATCCATATTTTTATCCTTATCCAATGCCTCCATATCCATATCCACCCTACGCTTCTTCATCGACTGCAGCTACTCCGGTTCCTGAACAAGGTTCAAGTAAAGCAGAGACTGCTGAATCCACTACTACAAATAATGATTGGGAAAACTTAGAGAAATTGATCAAGAAAATTTCAGATAGTGGCGCAGAGCCTACTTTTGATCAAAATAGAAAAAGATCACTTGAAGATGACATGTTTGGACTACTGGCTCGTTTGAAGAAGAGAAGAAGATGATTACTTTTTTATTTTTATTTTTTTGTTTGTTTCCTTTGAGTTTTGGTTTAATACTTTACTTCTTTCATTAAACTTTTGTTTTCCTTTTGTTTTTGATTTTACTTGTACTATAATAAAATATAATTAATTTATTCGATATTCACACATTATCTTAAATAATTGAAGGTGTCGAGTTTTCAAGGTTACCCAAAATTTTTATTCAAAGGTCCATATATATAATCGAATACAAAGACTAGCTTGTAAGATCTTTCTAGTTCACTTAGAATAGGAGCTGAATCGAACATGCGCAACTAATAACTCAATACCAGCCTTAACAGATTCAACAAAAGTCAATTCGGGAAAATCGGTAGCAAATTTATGGTCTAGAGTGGCCAACCCAGCACAACCCAATAGAATAGCCTTTGCATTCTGATCTTTCAATTCATTAATTTTGCTTTTCAAAATTTTATAGTTTTCAGGATCAGCTAATTTTAAAACATCAACACCAGCAGCTATAGTAGGTAAGAAAAATGGAGGTAAGACTTTAGAATAGTTATCTTGTTCGGCTGATTTTCCATTGAAGAATTTGTAAACTGCCTCATCCAAAATTGGTTCCCAATCCTTACCAGAAGTTAAAATGGCAACCTTTTTATCATCAGAAGCTGAATTCATAGCATACAACACAGAAGCATGAAATATACCCATAACTTGAGCACCTTTGCTTTCCAATTTATTTCTTAATTCATAGACAAGCGGATGGTCGGAATAACAACCGACTAAATAGCCATCATAATTCAAGTACTTTTCAGGATCCGAATTCAATTTCTTGAGACATTCTTGACATGACAATTGTGCTTCTTCTGAATTATTGATTGAAGGAGGTGAAGTCGATGGACCAGTGAAGAAATCTATATGGAAGCCATGGGGAGGATTTGGAATCAACGTAGTTAGGCTGTCAGTCATACTTTCAGACGAGTTTGGATTGATAACTAGGATTTTCTTAAACGCTGCCATTGTTGTTGAATATTTCCTTTTAAATCTTAGATAGTATTGAACTCAAGAGTAGACGCCAGGACTGATATGTTAAAAAGAAACAGCTGATGGTTGTCTAGTTATTCAATTGATAATTTTGGTTGCTCATCGCCGGATCAGGCCGAAGTGCGAGCGAGATATTTTACGGTCTATACAAGAGGGTTCAAATGGGACCATTAAATAACTAAGTAGACACAGCGAAACCTAAATATGAAGGAATCAGTTAAAGTAATATGATATTAACAAAAGTTTGGAACACTTATTAAAAAAAAGAAAACCAACGAGAAGTGGAAAGGTTTGGGCAAATAATTAGTTAGAAACCTTAGGTTTAAATTCTAGATATCTATCATCCCCCTTTTCATGGAAAGTTGTTTTGATCATATGGTACAATTCATCAGATATTAAATACTTTTTCTTTCTACAAAATTTAAGGAATTCGTAAAGCTGGTCAATGCTATTAACCTTAGATGAAATCTCAAAGACATGCTTCAATTCTCTATCTTGTAAATCAACATAATCACCAAAAAAGTAAGCAACTCTGAGAAGTTCTGCTTGCACTGCCGGATTCTTATCAAACATATTAAGTAAAACTTGCACAGTTTCATTATTAATTTTAACTTTTCTTTTCTTAATTTGTAGTCTAATCAATTTAATACTTAAAAGCAAATCGCTTGAATTCTGATTAATAACAGAAAGAACAATATTCAAAGGAATAACACTGAAGACTTTATTAGCGTTGATTTTCTTGGCTAAATATTTCTTGGAAGTTTTGAGAGGTTTTCCGATGGCTGTTTTGGGACTCTCTATGATTCCAGCTTGTTTTAAATCGTCAACCGAAGAAGTAGAATTGGCATGCTTTGCCATGAACATTCTAGATATATGTTCATCGGGATGTAATGTTGCAGCGTATCTATGGGTATCATCATTAACATGGTATCCATGAATTTTTTCAATAAGTATAACAGCATCTGCCAAAGTCAACTTCTTCCCCCTCATTTCAGACGCCAATGAATCTATGAACAGCTTTAAATCATTAATTGATATATTTGAAGTTTTAAGCAGCCCAGTTGCTTTGAAAAGACGATTTTCGAGTATTCTTGAAGCGCCATATCTCGTTACTAGATTATTAACCACGTTTATCTTGGATATCTTTTTCATTTCATTTACATCCTTCTTAAAACAGTGATCGTACTTCATCTTAGCAATAACATATCTCATAATTTGCTGGTATTGACCAGTAAACCCGCTTGAAAGTGCAAGCTGGGATATTTTACTCAAATGCTCGTGATCAAGTAAAATCAGTGGATCGGCAATCCCACAGAGCTCGATAAATTGATTAATTGATAGTGTATCTTTTGATTCCAAGCATCGATCAAGCCAAATGTACAATAACTGCTGATTTATCGAATAGGGGTATCTTTCACGGTTTAGTATTATAAGTAATCCAAGAAATTTATGGGATTTGTTTTGGGCCAATAAATGGAAGCCTAATAATTCACATAAGAATAAATCAAGTTTAATATTTGTTTCAAAACCAGCAAGAGCTAAATCATATTCTCCTAACAATATATAATAATGTATCAGTAACCCCCTCGTGACTGGAGAACTACAGTGGGAGTTTAATGTGGCTATTATTTCTTTCTCTTGAGCGAATAGTATCCAAGTTTCATAAAGAATTTCCATAGTCTTATTAGATAAGGAGATGTTAACGTTATTGACCTTTACTATGAATACATTGAATAAGTTGACTTTAGATTCATGACTTATACTTTCGTGTCCTAGTATTGATATTATTTTCTCGACAATTGAATCGTTTAACTCTGATCCAACTTTGGCGACTTCCAATAGCTGATATGCAAATTCTATTTTATCATCCGATTTCTCATATACCTGGTCTAATATTCTTAGAGCCTGATCTATCTTAAGATTGTGGTGTATAGTTATTCCTAACGATTGAAGTGTTTCTGAAGGGGGTATACGTCGTATCAATAACTGACTTGGTGTTTGTGGGGATGCTGATGGTGGTTGTGTGGGTATATGCTGCTTTAAGAATTTGTTGGGGGAAAGAACCCAGTTTTGAGGAATCACAGGCTTAAGTCGTAACTTCTTGATAACATTTATGGCCTTCATAAGTGGAAACAGCTGCAGTACGGGCAGAGATAACACTGTGCTGATAGGCCACTTAGTATGAAATCGAGTGAACCGCCTAAAATTTTTCAACTCGAACGGTTCAACACCCAAAACGAATCGCAGATTTCAACAGATTCACTTTCACCACTGAACCTTTTCTGGACATGCCAACAGTCCCGTATCACACTATGCTAAAGACAGCGTTGCTATCCCGCCAGCTCATAAGACCAGCCGTGACCAGACAGCAGAAGCTGATCTTCACCAAACCACTCTTTCTTCAACAAGCTGTTTCCATCAGACACAACTCGTCTTCAACAGTCAGTGAAGAAGTTGCAAATGCAGCTTCCAAGTTTGATACTTCATTAGCATTTGAGCAAGTTACAGCAGCAGCGGAAAAGGTTTCGAGTACATTATCCTCTGACCAATTTGGTTATCTGAAATCTGTCGGATTGAACGATGGATGGTGGCCAAGTGATTTAGTGCAACAAGCTTTAGAAATAGTTCACGTTACAACAGGATTACCATGGTGGTTGACAATCGTCGTTACAACTATTGGTATCAGATTAGCATTCTTCCCAATCTTTGTTAAGGCTTCCGACAACATGGCCAGATCCCAAGAAATCATGCCAACCACTAGAAAGATTCAGAAAGAAATAGCCAAAGCTAGAGCCAGCGGTGAGCAAAATCTTGTTCATCGTAAGTCAATGCAATTAAGACTACTTAACCAAAAACACGGTATTAAGCAAAGATGGACTTTTGCTTCGCCTGTCTTACAAATGACCTATTCTATTGGTTCCTTCTTGGGTATTAGAGAGATGTCCAATTTGCCAGTTCAAGGTTTTGAAACTGGTGGTGCTTATTGGTTCACTGATTTAGCGGGAACCGATCCATATTTAGGATTACAAATCATTTCTGCTTGTGTGTATTCTTTATCTATGAAATTAGGTGGTGATACCGCCATGAGTCAGTTCAGCGGTAACGCACAAAAAATATTCATTTTGTTACCGTTCGCATCTGTTGCTTTCACATATAACTTATCAGCTGGTGTGCTAGTTTATTTTGCTGCTAATGGTTTCTTTTCAGTTTTGCAAGGTAGATTATTAAGATCTCCAGCATTTAGAAATGCTTTAAAGATGCATCCATTGCCTGATCCGGCTGTGATGAAAAATCAACCAGGTATGCTGGATAACATAAAAGAAACATATGCTGAAATGCAAAACAATTCTAATGCTAGTCAAGATAAAGAATCCAAGGCAAGAGAAGCCGTTGAACGTCAATTATCCAGAGCTAAGTCTAACAGAGTTATCGTCAAGAAGAGAAAATAGATATAGTTATTTAATCCAATTGTAAGATAATTAACATGAACGCTGATGACGAAAACACTTACTTGTACATGTATATAATATATTTAATTGTTTATAGTTACGTTAGATGATACTTATAAATATATCTCTTGATTTAATTTGTTTTATTATTATTATTTTTTTTAGTTCAAGCTCTTCTGAGCAAGATCAGAAATTTCATGAAGCGTGTATTGTAATATCTATACAGTAATGTGAAAAGAATAAATAAGAATAAATAAATAGAAAAACTGAATCCAAAGAAAAGCATTAAGCACTGGTCAATAGAGTTGATATTTCAGTTTCTGATAAAGACGTAACATTCTTCTTAACTTCAATACCTTTTTCAAGTCTGATAACTATGGTTGGTTCAACACCTGCACACTCTCTAATCAGCAATGGAGTGGTTGGATTAGCAGACTTCAATGGAGTATATTGCTTTAGTATAAAGGACCTGTTCAAGTTAATAAATTCAACAGTTAGTAAAGTTGTCTATATATCTCGATAAGAAATAAGGAGGTAGAAATATAAATCCATACATACTTCAAGGAAGAAGCTGGGGTTTGTGGGAAGAAGAATCTTAGTTCTTTAATGCTTTTGGATAATGCTAAAGACATGGTTTGTTGTTCAAGTCCTATTGTGGTTTAGTTGGTAGTAATTTTTGAAGAGCTCTTTATTCTAGAAAGGGTTTAACTAGTTCAACTGGCAATACCCCACTCCTGATTTGGTGCACGGGTGTTGTTTTATCTGCCAAATATACTACCAAAAATATGTGTGATCAATCAGCCAATAAGCGTTTGTTATTACATGTGAGAGCATTGAGACAAGATTTGAACACCCATGCTCCACTGGTGAAAAGGTACAGCAGAGAATTTCTGTTTCTGTCGTGAGAGAGAGGTTATATTCCTCCTCCTTTGTAAATGAAGAGAAATAGATACAAAACTATTCAGTATAGGAAGATGGTTAACAAATTGTGTGCTGAACTATTCATGAAAATATCCCACAGCAGAGCGTGTGTTGCACCAAAGTCTGTTTACAAATTACAACGTCGTGACTAACAGACATACCCTATCAGACTTGAATAATCAATCCTTTTGGTCACTCTTTCAAGTCAGTGAGTACTCTTTGTCATTGACCTAGCTGATTAAAAACATGAAGACCGTAAGAAAGAAAACGTACATATTACATGATACAATTTACTGGTAATTGAAATAAACATTATGAAATGCATGCTAATAATATATGTGTTCTACAGATTGTTATAGAGATTTTAATCCAATAATATAGTATAATGTATAAACACCAATAGTCCCAAACATCAGGCCTTTCCTTCCCAAGATGTAAAATTAAAAAATATGACATTATTTGTTGACTGATTCGTGTTGAAAACCTACCCGATATGTTCTTTTCTAAATGCTATTTTCTCCAAATGAGATACCATTTGTTTCGTTGGTTCTGATAAAGCTTCAACTCAATGGAATTCAGTCCCATACTAATCATCAAAAACAGTTGCAAAATAAGGATCCATGGCGAGATTTGTAAAATCTGGTGTTTCTTTAGCATCTTTGTTTAGACTAGCACAGTAAGAGCAGTTCCGTAGATGATGAGTGAACGATAGACTATTTGTATCGTCAAAGTGTTCAATACTAATGTTCTTGATGCTTTTAATTTCCTTATCCTTATCCTTAAACCTACGTCTCTGCCTATGGCCTCTTAGTGCCTTATAAATGCTTGCAACTTCAGACCGGGGATGGACTGCAGTTTTAAGAGTATAATCATCACGGGCTGGGCTAGATTTAATGGTATAGTCATCACGGCTTGGTGCTGGACCAAGTGTAAAATTGTCACTTTCAGTTATGCTTTGAACAGTATCAACATCCCCAAATTCGGATTTATTTTGATATGCTGATTCAATCGTTTCAACTTCACTTTGAACAGTACCACCATCATTAGTTGAAACATCGACTTGCACAGTATTCAGGGCGCTACTAGTAACCTGAATTCCATTAATAACGGTCGTCAAAGTTTGTGAAACAAAAACCAATATATAAACTAGGAAGTAAACGAAATAGACAAAAATAGTAACGATGAGACTGAACAGAGTCTTCAAAGCTGATAGCATTTCTTCGAATGTAGGCATCGGTGGTGGTGGTGATACTATTTGCGCTTCGGGCTCTTTCTTCAACTTGTGGGCTCGTTCTTGTTCCTGTTCTCTAACCATTTCCAAAGTCTTGTCATCTTCCAAATGGAAGTCTGTATCTACTGATCTGTGTCTGATATGCATAGTGCCGTAGTGTGTTGATGTTATAAGTATGTGTGTTGATATAGCTGAGTCTCTCTCCAAAGTGTGGGAAAAAAAAAGCGTGTGGAGAGCGTTTCAGGTACGATGATGAGATGAACTGAATCAGAAAGCGAACAGTACCCTTCATAAACAAATGTTGGTTCACCACTTTTGCAATTCAAGCAGCCAATTTTACTTATGAAAGTCGTTGATTTTGTCCGAATATACTACCTAGGCCACTACCATTGGGTGACCTCCAGTGGCTAGGTGCAGAGAGTTCTGGATCAGGTTAGTGCCTCTGATAATGGCTGGTGTGTGTATTATGTATGTATGATGTGTGCCCGGAATTATGCAGATCCGTCAGGGGTTGGTTGGTTAAAAAAAAGTATGTAGTTGGTTTTGGGTGTGTGGGTCAGCATGGTATCATAGGTGGTTGTATAGTTTATATACCGTCCCTGTATCTATACAGTCTGGTCTTCGGATAGTTTAGCACTATTTATATAGAAGTTTTCCAATTTAGCTTGATTGAAGAGTACTTTCTCTACGGAGTGTTAACACGAACATCGGCGATCCATTTCCTCCTTGCCTTCGCTGCAGGTGATGGATAATGTATGGGAATCAGGTATTCCAGAGAGCTAGCACCCCGAAAACAGTTGATTTGTCGTTTTAAAGACAGTATTTCAGTGTTCTAAGTTTCCATCATCTATAGTTCTAAGAGTCATAGACAGTCAGAAATTGTATGGCTGCCAAGAGTCAAGGCAGACCCATAACCAGACCTGGTATGACAAGTGTTTTGTGATGTTATGTTGGTCATCCACTCATTTGCCAATTATAAAACAAGAAAGCACGTGACAAGAATAGTATATATTCCGCTCGATTTGAAAAATCTGCAACTACAATTGAATTACAAAGAAAATCTTGATTTAAGTGTTTTTTTTTTTTATTAAGTGTAGCATATACAAAAATAGCAAAATATAAAACCTCAGAATGAAACTGAAGAGTGGTCGAAGTAAAATCCATAAGAGTTAACATATAGACAAGAAGTAACTTGTCAGACAGCCATTTGCACCCACCTCAACGCATCACCTGCACAAAGACAAGGCACATGCAAGAAGAAGTAAAGATCATTGCTCCTTTACCACAGAGCACAAATTCCAAAGGAACGAGTACCCTAAAGTTGAAAGGCTAAAACAAAGGGAAAATAGATGACCAGACCGCTAGGGATCGTGGAACAAGCTAAAATGGTTCTCACTTTAAAGGGATTGCAAAGGTATCTTAACTCATCAACCAAGTTGGATTCAGTGGCTCTTTTGAAGAGTCAAAGAGAGACGTGACCTATAGAAATGATCCTATGAAGTACGTCGACAAAGAAAGGAGAAAATCGAAAGGAATAAGAGTTTGAGTTGTAAAACGGGAATTGAGCAGGTACTTATACTCGAAAAATTTGCATGGTTGGGGTGCGCACGACTCTCAGGGTTTCTGGTAGTGGTTTTAGTTGCGATTTATCTTCTTTAATCAGTCCAAGCTCGCATTCACAATGCCTGCTGCCATTTATCAGTTAACTACTTCTTACGATTGTTGAACCCTCTTTTGAATTGCCTTCTGCTTTTGTTTAGTTTGAAAATGTTAATTGAGAACTTTCGATATTAATATATATAATCAGGATGATCAATTGAACTAAGGATATGGAAGCCTGCTTAATTTTAAATAATTAACTGAGTAGCAGATTTTCAAACACTAGTTTGTCCAATTATAAAACAGTAGCACCCCTGCATTCTTACTGATCAGCTCGAATATTGTTGTGTCTATCACACTTGCTATATCCTTAGTGCGTTAAAGCTCTAGTATTATCCTTTTCTAAAAATTTGTAAACTTGAAATTGAAAACAATTAGATAACTACTGGATTTGCTGAAACTTGTGCTAGTTAGACTGGGATCATTAAAAAAGAACTCCCTTGGAGATAAATCGAATTTCGAGTAGTCATTAAATCCGTAACGGCCCTTCTAGATAGTTCTTCTGCAAACTTTATTGTGTACTCTGTCAAAATTTTTCGTTTGAATATCAGACGTAGATAAGTCGATAACTGTAAAAGGAGAATACCCGTTTGCAGGATCATCTTTAACAGCTATGGTATATTGATCATCATCATCAGTCATTGCTTTATGAAATATCGAGGACTCTAGCAGAAACTCCGGTACCGCCAAAATATTCACTCCTTTTCAAAATTTCATGGGGCAAATCTATAATTTGAGTTGATCAATTACTTACAAAAGCACAGCAGAATGATGATGATGATATACACTGAAATTGAATACATACACAAAGTAATGACTTCCTATTTTCTCAAATTTCCCGAACAGGGTCGAAACCTAATAATAGTAAATGGCTTGATTCCACGTTTCTAGGAATTTATATATAGAAATTTAAAGTTAATTGGTTGTTGAAACCTAATTGTATATGCTCAAATGCTCAAATAGATTAAGACATGGCTTAGAGTTCTAAGCTTTTATTTTGATTGGTACTCCATAAATGTGTCAATGCATATATGCACCTTTTGCTCTTTCGGATATTTCTTCTAGACCTTTTAACAATCTTAATTACATGAATTATTAATTAACAACAGGAATATGTATGTGTAGAGTAGTTAATTTATTTATTTTAAGGAGTATAGCTCAATTCATTTATGGCTAGGTTAAGTAGATCATATTTATTATTAGAACATTGTTTGGCCAATGAACTTCTGTAAACCAGAAAAAGTGGACTCATAAAAACCTGAAACAAGCCAAATCCCATGTCATAGCTATTAATCAAAAATGATATTATCGCTTGGGTAAATCGAACCTTCATTAGGTAGGGATTTGGGGACCACCGTTAAGATATAGCGAGCAAATAGAAAGACTTCGAGGAACTGAACGGCGGATTATGCCAGGGACATGATTGATTTATCCGGCCAGAATGCAAGACTCAACCTATAAATATAGAAATCGACAGTTTGGTTTGGGTACCTTAACTACGTCAAGCAGGCTGGTAGGTGGCTGCTTCTAGAATTTGGGTGCTTGATGCTGGTTTGAAAGTAGTTGCTTCAATGGTTAAAGGAGTTTTGAGTCTGTCTTGCAAGCAGGTCCCAGGGATAATCGTTTGGTAAGGCTCTTAAGAAATCTATGTTGTATTTGGGTAGGACATCCATCACATACAAGAAAGGGAGTATTTAAAGAGTTCCAAATCCACCTAATAACCCTCCAACTCAACTATTCGAAACTCGTTTATTCCACATCATCACAGACTGATACAATCCAACTACTACAAATCCAAATCCACCCAAAAATGCAATTCTTATATGTTTTATCTTCCATCGCTTTATTATTAGGTGCTACTTCTGCTCAAGCGTTACCAACTTATATTACTTGTGCTACTACTTTATCTACCGTCACTGCTACTTCATGTGCTTCTACAACCTTGGACGAAACAACTTTCTCAAATTGTTCTCCTTCTGAATCGGTTACTTCTGAAATCCACTGTTCTGGTGTTGGTCCAGCCGTCACTGCAACTCCAGTTGTTGAAAAAAGAGATGAAATGTTATGTTACAATGGTGACAATGGTGTTTATTGTGTTCCTAATGAAGAAAAATGCACTACGAAAGTTGAAAACGGTGCCACTCAAATTGCCTGTGTGTTATAAGCAATTTAAGCCATATGGATTTCGAATTGGAACTTCATTTGAAGTTTCATATTCATTTTTAAATTATTTTTTCCTTCTTCATGCCCGTTAACCCTTTACTTTGAAAGTACCTTTTATTTTGCTTTTCTCTTTTCTATTTTGTTTCTTCATACGTTTACGAAAACATTTTTTCTCTTACCATTTTTCTTCACAGGACTTTTCTTTCACTCACTCCAAATCAGTTTTATATACATTCAATAAACAAATTCATATATTCTATTTAATTTGCAGCACGACGTTCGATTTGTTATTATTTGTATCAAGGATCGATATTGATCACATCACTATCAACAGACGCCTAGTAAAGCCGCGCGCACATAGCTACTAATATTACTACATTCTTACTCATTGTGGTTGGTTTGTTCTTCTGCGATTGCTGTTCGAGCTTGATTACGGAACTCTTAGTCAACGCTGAAATTACCATATGCAGATACAGATTTACAACGAAATGGTATTCTCAGTGTAGTATTTAACCTGTCTTGTTTTCCCACTTTTTGTTCTGTGCTCTCTTCTTTCTTCACCACGATCACGATCACGATCAATTCATACACACAAATACATTATAGTTAATAATCAATCATGCCTAAAGTTGCCATTATTATCTACTCATTATACCACCACGTTGCCACCCTAGCTGAATCAGTGAAAGCAGGTATTGAAGCTGATGGTAAAACCACTGCTGAAATCTATCAAGTTGCAGAAACCTTATCAGATGACATTTTAACTAAAATGCATGCACCACCAAAGAAAGATTATCCAATAATTACGGCTGCTAAACTAGTAGAATTTGATGGTTTCATGTTTGGTGTTCCAACCAGATTTGGTAACTTTCCATCACAAATGAAAGCTTTCATTGATTCAACTGGTGGCTTATGGGCTAGTGGTGGCTTATATCAAAAGCCGGCTGGTGTTTTCATTTCTACTGGTACTGGGGGTGGTAATGAAATCACTGTTCAAAATTGTTTATCTACCTTTGCCCATCATGGTATGATTTATGTTCCATTGGGTTACGCTCCAGTTTTTGCTGATTTGACTGATTTAAGTGTTGCTAAAGGTGGTTCTCCGTATGGTGCTGGTACTATTGCTGGTGCTGATGGTTCAAGAACTCCATTGGATATTGAAAAGAAGATTGCTAAAGTTCAAGGTCAAGAATTTTCCAAAGTTGTTGTTAAGCTGAGTGCTTGAATGGTTATGGGGTTTAAATAATTGTCGAATTCAGCGTGTTGTTTTTCTTTCTTCCTTTCTGTTCCTTTTTTACTAGTTAATGAATTTGTTCATTCTCTTTCTCATGAAATAATCGTATGGAGATATGGGAAGATCACGTATTATCGATCTTATATAATGCGGTGATTGTGTGTCTGATTAGGCTTTGGCTTTGGACCAAAGGCTAGAACTTCGGTTATCCGAGAACTATTGAGCCTCGCTCGACTTCCTACACTGCATCGCTTTAGTCTATTTTAAGCTAGTTGCAGGGACTGCTTATGACTTAGTCATCACCAAAAAAAAATAGGAAAAGCGTTCAATTAAATTTTATATAACAAGAAAGCAAACAAAAATACATATAAAGCGTAAAAAAATCTAAATAAATACATATAAGTTTCAAACTTATAAAGCTAATTTAGAACCATCTTCTCTAACCTTTTCACCGTACTTCTTAATTCTAATAGCTTGGACAGCAATGAATCCAGTTGCTTCTTGTGGTTGGAAACCAGTTAATTCATCCATAGAAGATTCAGTGGCATCGTATAATTTTTCAGTTTCAGAAGATCTACCTAAGATAGATAAAGTACCCTTGTAAGCTCTGGCTCTGACAACACCATTGACAGTGTTTTGGGATGGTTGAATCATAGATCTAACATATTCACATTCTGGGGTAAAGTACATACCATTGTATAATAGTTTGGAGTAAGATGGGGTAACGAATGTATCTCTGATAGCTCTAACTTCTCTATCCAAAGTCAAACCTTCCAGATCAATGTGGGCTGATCTTAAAATGGTTAAACCTGGGGTTTCGTAACAACCTCTTGATTTAATACCAATGAATCTGTTTTCAACAATATCAATTCTACCAACACCATTTCTTCTGGCGATAGCATTAGCGGTTAAGAATAATTCAACTGGTTCAGTGATAACTTTCTTATCAGCAGTAATTAATTTGGATGGCTTACCCTTTTCAAAGACAACGGTGAAATCTTCTGGGGAATCTGGGGCATCTGCTGGATCAACAGTTAATTTCCACATATCCTTTGGTGGAGTACAGTCTGGGTCTTCCAAAATACCAGCTTCGAAAGAGATGTGAGCCATGTTTTCGTCAGTAGACCATGGTTTAGCCTTGGTTTGAGTAACTGGAATACCCTTTTCAGAAGCATACTCTAATAAATCTTTTCTACCAGCAAATCTTTCGAAGAAGACTGGATCTCTCCATGGAGCGATAACTTTAACATCTGGCTTCAGAGCATAGAAAGATAATTCAAATCTAACTTGATCGTTACCTTTACCGGTACAACCATGAGAAACAGCAAAACAACCTTCTCTTTCAGCAACTTCAATTTGTGCCTTGGCAATAACAGGTCTAGCTAAAGAAGTACCTAATAAATAAACGTTTTCGTAGATAGCATTAACTTGAATGGCTGGGTATAAAACCTCTTCGACAAACTCTTTTCTAACATCAACACAGACGTATTTAGTAGCACCGATAGCTAAAGCTTTCTTTTCAGCAGCTTCAAAATCTTCTTCTTGACCGATGTTAGCCATGAAAGCAATGACTTCATAACCTTCTTCTAATAACCAGGCTAAGATAACGGAGGTATCTAAACCACCAGAGTAAGCAAGACAGACTTTTCCTTTAGACATTGTGAGAGTATTGTGTGTGTAATCAATTGAATTTAATTAATGTGTTGGTGTGAGAGAAGAGAGAGAGTTAAAAAAATGAGCATTCGAAAACGGGGAACCTTGGTCTTTTTATACCACTGAATGAAAAAAAATTTGTTCGTTTTATGCTGCAGATACGAGGTCGTGCGGGACCCAGATAAATGAGTCAAAGAGCGCGCGATCCAGAATTACCGCATCGGGTAGTAGTAGCAGGGGTGAGGTGGCGAGAGTGGCGCACAGCTAACCCAGGTTAAGCGCGCCAATAGCAGACATGGTTCCCAAGTTCTTATTGCCTATTTCGGCCAGTATGTGGCGCACCAAATAAACGGCTTTAATACTGGCATTTGGAAATTTTTGATTTTGATCCGAATCACTTGATTGTTTAATTTCTGTTTGAAAAGTTTGATCGAAGCTATTAGTCATACATCTAGTTAGGAGTTATCAAAATCATAAGTCTGATTAACACAAAAAAGAACGTTTATTTTTCACTTTTTACACCCTTCCATAAACTAGTCATGGTTGGATAAAACTACAACTCGACAACAACATGTGCCAACTTTACTATGAAGCAGGGAACTTTCACCACGCTTGCTCACAGCTCTCAAGATAATTTTCCAATAACAGCCCTATATGATAATTCATTACACAGTTCATCAGATGCATATTCAAATTTACTGTCACTTCTAACAGTTTAATCTTCAGAAATACTAGTAAATGATACCCTAGACCCAGATGCAACAGCAGTACTAAAAACATTTTGTGAAAGAGCAGATTACAAAGTTAACTTAGAAGAAGTTTACATATACATACATATGCAATGATGTTAATGCTTGAGCTTTTCCTTTTTTGACTGTCCTATCTTGAAACGGTTTCAGTATATTCATGGTAAAATGCTCATTTCTACCAAAGTAATCGAAAGTCCAAGCGCAAGGGTATCATTTGGAGCTTCCTTTTTTTTTTTTTTTTTTTTTTGAACTGCAAGTATCTACAGTATAATCATTAATAAAGCAGATAATATTTAATTGATATTGAGGTAAAACATTATTGTACGATTGATATGATATTCATAAAACAAATTAAATTCAAGCAGAAGCGGTACCGTAAAACTGCTACAATGGATAAAGAAATTCTTCATTTTCTAGATCAGTTAAATCTAACGCAGCCAAGTTAACTTTAACTTCAGTACCATCAGATTCTTTAACAAAACCAATACCTTGATCATCACTACTATTTTCGGCGATCCTAATTAACCTCTTCTTATTTCTTCTATGTAAGACAAACCAAATAATCAAAGCCAATAGAGGAGCAAGGAAAAAACTCAAAACAATCTGAACGACCCAGGCAGGAATATATCTCGGGCCATCCTTTTCTTGCCACAACTGTGGTGAAATCAAATTAGCAATAGAATAGCCCACCATAACAAGAGCATTTCTAGTTAATCTTTTAGTATACCCTGAACAACTTGCTGTATTCCAACTAAACATTAAAATCCAAGGAATACCAAAAATATTGGAAGACAAACACACCATAGCCAACAAAGCTAATTTGTTATTCCAATCAATGGTTGCGGCACCAATCGACCCACAGAACGCAGGTAAAGTCCAAAATGCCACCGAGAATGCAGTGATGTTCGGTTTAATATACAGAGCTGTTGTCGCTATGATACAACAAATAACGGCAAAACCACCACCTGCAACTGAAACCAAGGTGGTGTTTAAAGCTGATAGACCACCCATGCCTTGAAATAATAGATTTTGTTGGTAGGTCAAATTATTAGCCAATTGTTGCATTAAGTAAAAGAAAAAAAAACCCCATGAAATAGGATCTTTGAAGGCCTCTATGATCTGATATTTTTTAATAACCTTTTGTTCAATTGATGCTCCTGTTGATCTCTGAACTCTTCTAATAACCCAAACTTTCTCTTTCGTTGATAAGAACTTGGCGTCTGCCGGGTTGCTTGGATACACTAATGCAATTAAAACAGTCAAGAGAAACGTACAGCCACCTATGATAATATAAAATAATTTCCATAGTCTAATTGAAGAATTTTCGACATGTAAAATACCATAGGCTATGAAACCAACAGGAATGGTAACACCCATACAAGCACTGTAAAACATTGGAGCAGTGGCAGCTTTTTCTTCAACTGTTAGAAATTGTGACATTGTAGTATTCAAAATAGGGACGGCTACCGATTCAACAAACCCCAAGAAAAATCTTAAGGCATAAATACCTTGATAATTATGAGCAGTACAGTGCAAGAAGATTATAATTGTCCAAGAAGTTGAAATCAAAGTTAACAGTTTACCAATTGGGAATTTTTGAACCAACATTAAATTCAATTGACCTATAATAAAGCCAACATAGAATAGCGTATTTGAATTGTTATATCTATTCTGAGTCATATTGGTATCTTCCCATAATTCAAAAGTTGAGCCATATGATAACGTCACTTTATCTGCATACAACAACAAATCCGTTACGGAAGTCAACAATAAAATGATCCACGTAACCTTTCTCGATAGACGACGCTCTTCTTCAGGCGTGATTTCAGGCACCTCAAAATCATACTTCTCTATGAAAGCCAAAGTAGCATCTGCATCTCTGGAGGTAATAACTTTGTGGCTCTTGGTAGTTTTGGCAGTAGTTTCGACAAAGGCTGCCTTATCCTCCTTAGTCGTACCCGTATCTTTTTCTTTGAGTTTTTGTGAAGGAGGTGTAACAGACATTAAGTAGAGGGTTGCTAAAAAGAAAGAACTATTGTTTGTTCATCTCTGGACGTTTGAGCGGGAATCCGGTCCACTTAAATATGTTTTCTTCTTTCTAAACAGATCGTCTGACTTCTCTGCTGTGGATTTTGAAGCCGTCGTCGATGGCTACCTCGGAACTTAGGAGTCAAGGCCGTAGGTACGTCATTGCACGATACTGTGGCCAGCCAGGACAAAGATCACGCTAAATCTCGTGCTCTGAATTCTTCACTGGATCAGGATAGAGTTCAGCATACAGTTCAGCATACAGTTCGGCACTCACTTTAATGAGGTTGGCAAAGAGAAGAGTGGTCATGAATGAATCAGAAAAGGAGATAAGATAAGAGCCCCAAAACGAAACAAACATATCTGCCGCACCTACTACCTACTACACCCGCGTTAGCGCCCAGACAATATCACAGTGTCTTTTCTTGGCTACACCCTTCAAATAAACTCGAACAACATAGTAGTAGTTTAAGAATTCAGTCACATAGTGTAGGTTTTAATAGAAAAGTATGTGAAATATATACAAACTCAAAGAAAAAAAGTTAGAAGTCGGACATTGGATCATCCAGTTCAACTTCAACATTATTAATTGAAGATAAGTCGCTACCTGTAGATCGACTTGAAACATCTTCTTGTGAATTGAATATATAAGAAGGAATAGTTGTAAAAGAATTAAATAAATTTTGCTGTCCATTAGTTCTATTAATATAAGCATGTGATTTATTAGCAAATAGAGTTTGATTCTGATGATTGGCGTTGTTCATTAAAGAGGGGAGAACAGATGGAGTTGTGAATAATGAGTCGTTTGTATAGCTAGACAATGTCTTCTTAGCTCCACCTAATTCAACATCAAATTCATCTTGTTTCATATCAAATGATAAATCATCCAATGCGAGAGCATCAACGCTACTGTAAAATGAATTATTGTTATTTTTATTATTATCGTCAACACTTGAAACATTATCATTGCTCTTATATGACTTAACTATAATTCTAGGAATGGGTGGGAACTTGGTCCCAGATGAATTGCTTGGAACAGGGGTGTTGATCCAATAAATATATTCATTCGGTTTAAGATGTTCATTAACACCTAGACGTGTATCAGCACCTGTTTCGTTAAGTTTTGCATTTATCACAGGAGGCAAAAACGGAGGCATGAAATTCTTCTTAATGTCCAATGATATGAACGAGACTTTAGCATGTTTCGTGGCAGTCATCTCACAATCATTTGCATTGATTTGTAATCTACAATAACTGACCAATTTTCTTGCATTTGGTAGTAATTCTTTTAAAACAAAATAACTTGCATCAATTAAACTCCAGGAGACTAGTCCTCTGATGTCTTCTAACACGGGAATAACATTGACTAAATCTTTAATCATCATTTCACGGATCTTCTTATCTTTATGGAATAAATATGGCAGTGATGCGGTGGCAGCTTGGAAAATCAAAAAAACTGTGTTTTGGGAATGAATCAAATCGGATTTAACTTTGGGAACAACTTTGTAAATCTGACTTAACGTATTGTGAACAGAATAAGCTATTTTCAACCATGCGGCTTCAGAATGTTTAAAATCAGCCGGGTTAAGAGAAGTAGGTTGGATGGAGTTCATGGGATCACATGATTTCATAAACACTGAATAAATTCTATAGAAATTAACTCGTTGAATGAAAATTTGAAGAGTATAATAACTAACATTGAACAAAAATGGAAAAAACATATAATTTTTATCATTATAGAAAGGCTTTCTGTTTTTAATTAAATCTTTCATAACTACATCCGCTTGCAATACGTATTTTGAGAATGATTGTCTGTGGATAGCAGCAATATTAGCATTTTTTTGTAACGCTGTGATTTTATCTGTTACTATTTGAAAAGCTGTAGCTGCTTTGAAATATTGGAAGGTTATTTGCTGATTAGGAACACCAGTATCATCGAAATCTTCATAAGTTAACGGCTTCACTGTACAGTCTGACATCAAGATATTATAATTTTTAGAAAATGTCAGTGCATAAGCTCTGTCTTTGATTAACAAAAGCGAGAACAATCGTTTGTACATCTTCTTCTCTTCAGTGGTTAGATAATCAACATGTTCAACATTTTTATGAATTCCGAATGATATAGCCACACTAACGGCTGATTTTAGGTAACTTTCTATGTTTTGGGTTGATGGATGGTTACAAGGTGGAGCATTGAGGAAAACGTAAGCTAATGATAGATAAACACCATTGATTTCAATACTTGCATGCAGCACTAGTTTAGCCTTTTCGTATAATATTCGAACTTGTCTTAAATCCTCAGGTGTCTTTGCTAAAATTTTACAGCCAATGTAGAGAATGCAACGTAATAATAACAAACTTGATGGATTTCGTAGATCTTTGAATTCTTCTTTGAAGATAGATACTGATAGAACAGGTGAGATTATATGATAAGTGTTAAAGTAGGTGTCTATATATCTTTCACAAGTTTTATAACTTGGTAAAATAAAGCAGCCAGTCAGCTTTAAAGTTGTAAAACATTCATCAGTAATTAAATCTTTTGATGAAAATTCATTTTTTTGAAGATAAGCTGGAGTCACAAGTTTAAACAAAACATTAGATGAATGATATTTGAAAATTCTAGAAAGCTTAGCTTGATCAACGATTTTCCCTATATAAACGTTAGGATCCAATATGATTTCATCTCCTTTCAGTTCAGTAAATGGATCTAGCGGAAAGTGTGAGGAAGTAGTATTCAATCGATTTTGCAACTGTATTTCGTGCTGTAACTGTTTTTGACGATTTAGCTGTTCCTGTATTTCTCTTCTTTCGGCCTCAACTTCCTTCTTGGTCTTTCTTCTTTTTCTTTGAGGTACTATGCATTCGATACCGTATTCTTCACAGTTGGAACATCTTTCATGGGGATAATTCTTGGTTGTAACATCACACTTAACTTTCCGCTGACCACAGGTCAAACAAGCCTTCTTAGATCTACTTCTCCTCTTTATCGGTAGGATTGTTGTTGATGAGTGTGGTATTGGCGCCGTTGAAGTGGAACCCATACAGTCAGGTGTTGCTTCAGAGGAATTGGAACCAGAACCAGATCCTGATCCTGGACCTGAGCCTGGACCTGAGCCTGAGCCTGAGCCTGAGCCTGAGCCCTGATTCTGATCTCGGGTGTTGTCCATCTTTTTCTTTCTCACGCTTGCATGTAAAAGAGTAAGGAGGTGGTAAATGTATATGACTGTAACGGGAAGACGATGGCAATAGACAACTCCATGTATACAAGGTAAAAAAAAACTCCGACTTGATAGGTCATTTCATTTTACCTGATTCACAAGCTAAATAATTTAACTCCTCTAAGCCGCAAGCCTCTTCTCTCCTATTAGAGCATCCTTGATCGGGCATCTTACTGCCCCCAAACACGCCGCTTATCCACATAAGAATTTTTCTCCAGGCCATCAGATTGGGGATTCAAATAAGGTTTGATCCAGCAGACCAATCAAATGCCGGAGGGATATGTACACTGCCATTTTATTCATACCTCTTATTATAATTACAATGAGTGGGAGGAACTTTTCAGGAAACACAAATATGGAATTCGATACCAAACGTATTATTTGATCAACCACTTTGGGACTGTGGTTATCATTATCTCGTCAATAATAATGTCTTTCCTTTAGAATCTTCTTTACCAATTCAAAGACCATGGACAGACAGACCACCTCGATGGCGATGGGCCCTACTTTAATCTGCTAATTTTCAAGTGAGCATTGTCTGTACGAGTGTTCTGTCAATTTCCAACTACGAGGCAAGCAAGCATTTACTGGAATCATCCGAGATCATTGAGCATTGAGGCAGTGGCACGATTCTGTTTTTGGCAGTTTCTTCTCTTATCCCTTTGGGACATAAATAACTCCTTTCTATTTGCATTTGCATGTGTACAACAAATAAAAGAGAACTGACTAAATTACCTTTGCATTTTATATGAAGACCATATACATCTGGAGTGAACCCTTGACAATCGACCATCGACCATCGACCATCGACCACCTTCTCTCCGATGTTCCGAGTCCGCAGTCCGCAGAGCAGCAATATCTGTCCCTAATTCTAATTCCAATTCCAATTCTAATTCTACATCTGATCCAGTAATTCAATTGTACCACACCCACCATCAACACTATTACTTGATCGAATCCCCGTATCTCCATCCATAATAGGGTTTAGCATGGCCTACATAGTAGGGCGGTCCGTGTCTCCTGGATTTGTCTATCGACACCCCGTGATTCAGCTGGGTCTCTGTGGTTGACTCATGCATCCGTTGTTAATTGTTAGCTCCCCTCTTTTGGAGTCATGTGTAGCTTTTGATGGAGCCTGTTTGGCGCTTAAGTAGTTTTTGTTTTACACTCACACTTACTATAGACTTCTGTTACGACCGTTATGATCCATTTGTGTCAAATTTTTTCATTCATATTCCAGTGGTGGGGTAGGGGTACTCAACAAGAATATATACAATAAAGAAATGGTAGTGAACAGAGAACAGAATAAATAAAATACG
>JAKTPC010000090.1:0-36778 GCA_030557395.1 Ambrosiozyma platypodis | reverse complement strand
TGGAAAACCCAGAATATGAAGCTGAGCCACTTTTATTGATGTTCCAAGTAAAATAGAAAGCTGGATTTTGAACACTGGAACATGATTGATAAGTTATGTGTCCCATTAATCTGTTGTCAATCCAGTATTCTGCACACTCTTCGATGTCATCCAGTACACCCATATATAGATAAAACCTCTTTGGCGAGTGCCGTGCCCGTCCCGTTAACAATCGCATTATAACCATCGAAGTACCCGTAAGTAGTTGAGTCAAATGAAAAATTGATCTAACTCTTGATCACTTAGGTTTTATATCAAACTAAAATACTTGTTATACTGTAAATCCGTATGAAGTGAATAAAAATGATAAAAACAGGGAAATATGCTGATAATAGTATTGAGACAACAGAATAAATGACTTTATCTGCGAAAACTAGTAAAAAAAAAAAATCCGAAAGTGAATTGACAAAATTTTTTTTTTGATTTCATAAAAACCAGATATAAATTTTAATTTTTACTCCATAGTAATTTTTTGCTTCTAAGTGATTGTTCCAACAAAGGAATAGAACTTGCCGAACATTTTCTATTGCAACCTCCTCATAGACCATTTCCTGTCGCGCAAATGTCCGCTCATCTCATTTGAGCAAACTGGTTTTATGTACGAGCACCTAATTCCAGAATTAATTAAGAGCAATTTGATCGTTGCGATAGTTGTCATTCCTCTCAATATCTCCACAGGCCATACAGCTTAGGAGACTCAATATTCCCAGTTCTTTGGCCAAGTTGAAGTATAAAAACCATGTCTGAATTGCAACAGTTGAACCAAGATGTCGAAAGTAGCAGCAACAATAACTACAACTCTTCTTCTTCGAATGATGATGACACTTATTCATTCTCCCATGTCCATTTAGAGGAGAACCAAGATCCAGAGTCATTTGACGAATTTGTTAGGAAGTATGGTGATATCAACGTTCAATATATAAAAAAGCCAAAAGTCAATTCTTGGTTTATCAATACTCCATATGCTCTAAATTTCTTTTATAATGGCACTTTATACAGAACTAGAAATGATAGAGGTGAATCATCAACCATTGAATTATTTTTGGACCTAATGTATGTTGGTATTGTTGCTAAATTGGCTTCAGCAGCTACGGAAAATCCCAGTGGTGGTTCTTTATTACAATATATCTTGTTATTCTTACCAATTTGGCAAATTTGGACTGATATCAAAGACTTTATGAATTATTATTTTAATGATGATTTATCTCAGAAGCTCTACATTGTTTGGATATTGTCTTTACTTATTGTTTATGCCAATTCTGCTGAATTCGTTTTAGATGATAGATCCGGCACTGCTAGTGTTGTTGTACCTTATATATTGGCAAGAATATCATTATCTATTGCCTTATGGGTTTATTCATTTTTTGTCCCGCAACATTCACCTCAGATTAGGTTGTATGCCAGCTTTCTTGTCGTTACCTCACTTTTGTGGTTCATTGTTATTTTTGTGAATTCAACAAGAGGTAAAATAGGTGCATCTTTTATCATTATATTTATGGAGCACCTTACTTGGGCAATTGCATATCATCCATACACTAAGAAAGCTTTAAATGTAAAGTATTCAACAGCTATGAATATTGAACATGAAGTTGAAAGATATGGAGCATTTTATGTTATTGCGATTGGTGAGTTTTTATATAAGATTGTTGCAAGTGGATCACTGGGACCTGGAGTTACTGTTAGAGTTGGAAGAGCTATAATGTTATTGATTATTTCCTATGTTATGTTATGCTTATACTTCAATGGCGATGGGTCAATTAAAGCTGTTCATGCTATAAGAAGAAACACCTGGAGTGCATTAGCTTGGTTAGAAACACATCTGTTTGTCATTGGATCATTAATTTTGGCAGCAGATGCAGCGGGAGACTTGTGTTCTTTTACAGACGAGTTTACCGGAAAACCTGAAGTCCATACTGAGGAACACGAAGAGCTTGTCAGTAGAGAAGATGAGGAAGGAGAAGTCAATAGGTATGCTCTTTCGTTGATGTTTACTGGAGGTATCTGTGTTTGTGTTATCTGCCTAACTATTTTAGCTATGTTGGATAAAACTATGGAAGAAAAACGTATACACAGGGTTCAGAAAATGTACAGAATGTTACCTAGAGTTATAATAGCAGTAGCTATTTTATGTCTTTCATTTGGAGAAGTTGGTATCACCAGGTTGTTTGCGGCTGTGATGGTTTTACTTGTTGGCTTGCTTATCTACGAGTTGGTTGTTTGCAATCTGTTCACGTGCGATGAGATTCAGTTAGCATGTACTACGAGGAATTCTCCTGTTGCCGAAGGAGAAGTAAATATCTAAATAGTTAAGTAGTCTGTCTGCTAATTAATGTACAGTAAATTGAGAGAGAATAGGTCACTGGTACGAGCACCCTTGCACCAGAAAGTTTTGAATGAGTGGGCTTAACGAAAGTGGGCTTAACCTTGGGACTGTTTTAATAGACCGAGAGGCCATCTGTTCTCTGTTTTGGCTTTAGTAGAAGGACATAGACACAGACAGTCACTTTGCCATATTCTAGCACACCCCTTTCATAGACAGGTATCACAAAAACCATGTCCCAAGAAAATCGTGGGAACCAGAACCAACCCTGGAACAGGAATGCGAACAACAGCAATTTCCGTATAGATGATGATGAACCTCCCAATTTACTAGATATCGATGATCAATTCACTCAACCCAATCGACAGCCGAATCAGCAACAAGTTAGATCTTCTGTTGACTCAGACAGATATTTTGATCCGTTCAATGACTCCAACATCTCCAATTCGGCTTACAATTCAAATTATGATCCTTATTTACACAATGGTATCACTACAAGATCAACAGATTTAAATTTAAACTTAACTACCACGAATGCCAACCCGTTTCATGATAGAGTTAATATATCTGATGATGAAATCTTTACCGATCACGAATTATCCGATTTTGAGCAACAATCCCATATAATCGATCAAATACATTCCGAATCAAGACAACAATCACGAGGAATACGAGGTGTATATAATCAAATAAAAGATACTCTTGGTATGGGAGCTTATGGTGAAGTTGGATTGTCAAAACAAAAAGCTTCTAATGATCCATATGATGATATAATTCATGACCATAGACCTCCCCCGGATCGTGATATTGGTGAAGATCTAAGAAATATGTTTGATATTAGAAGAATGTTTAAGAAAAAGAAAGATGAAGATTCGAATTCTCCAAGAATTATCCATTTAAATGATGGTATTACAAATACCTCTTTAGGCTATCCCGATAATCACATTTCAACAACTAAATACAATGTTTTCACCTTTGTTCCTAAATTTCTATTTGAACAGTTTTCAAAATATGCCAATTTATTTTTCTTGTTTACTTCGGCAATTCAGCAAGTGCCAAATGTCACACCAACTAATAGATATACCACCATCGGTACTTTGATGATTGTTCTTCTGGTGTCTGCAATTAAAGAAATAAGTGAAGATCTGAATAGAAATAGTTCAGATAATGAATTGAATAGATCAAGAGTTGACGTGTTAGATGCAACAACAGGCCAGTACGTTTCTAAAAAATGGATTAACGTTAAAGTTGGCGACATATTAAGAGTGAAAAGTGGTGAACCTTTACCAGCAGATCTAATTATTTTATCTTCATCTGAACCCGAAGGTTTATGTTACGTCGAAACCGCAAATCTTGACGGTGAAACTAATTTAAAGATCAAGCAAGCAAAAGAAGATACTTCTCATTTAATGTCACCCCAAGAATTAGTTAGGTGCCAAGGTAAAATTTTAAGTGAAAAGCCAAATTCAAGTTTATATACTTATGAAGGCACTTTATTTTTAAATGGTAGAGAAATCCCTTTAAATCCAGAGCAAATGCTACTAAGAGGTGCAAGTTTAAGAAACACTCAATGGATCCAAGGAATTGTTATTTTTACTGGTCATGAAACTAAGTTATTGAGAAATGCAACTGCTACTCCAATTAAGACTACTGACGTTGAAAGAATTATTAATTTGCAGATTATTGCATTGTTTGGTATTCTAATGACTTTAGCAATAGTCTCTGCTTTAGGCGACGTTTTAAATCTCATTATTAGTAAAAATTCATTAGGTTATTTACATTTAGATGGTACTAATAAAGCTAAATTATTTTTCTCTGATATTTTAACTTACTGGATTTTGTTTTCTAATTTAGTTCCAATATCATTGTTTGTTACTGTGGAAATTGTTAAATATTATCAAGCTCATTTAATTGCGTCCGACTTGGATATGTACTACGAAACGACTGACACTCCAACTGTTGTTAGAACTTCGTCTTTGGTGGAAGAATTAGGTCAAATTGAATACATTTTCAGTGACAAAACTGGCACATTAACAAGAAATATTATGGAATTCAAAACTTGCTCCATTGGTGGGCGTTGCTATATCCAACAAATTCCTGAGGACAAGCAAGCTGCTGTATTTGATGGAGTTGAAATGGGATATCATACATTTGATCAAATGAATAACGATAGAGCCCAAAGTAGAAACGCTCATGTTATTGATGAATTTTTAACTTTACTAGCTACTTGCCATACAGTCATTCCTGAAGTCTTTGAGGATGGATCAATTAAATATCAAGCCGCATCTCCGGATGAAGGCGCTCTAGTTGATGGTGCTTCCATGTTGGGTTACAAATTTCATACCAGAAAGCCTTCAAGTATCACAATCACTGTAGATAATAAAGATTTAACTTACGAGTTATTGAATATTTGTGAATTCAACTCTACAAGAAAGAGAATGAGTGCACTTTTCAGATGCCCAGATGGTTCTATTAAATTGTATGTTAAAGGTGCCGACACTGTTATTCTATCAAGACTTTCAGAAAATAATGAGTTTGTTGAAGCAACTACTAAGCACATGGAAGATTTCGCAGTTGAGGGTTTGAGAACTTTATGTATCGCTACCAGAGTTATTCCAGAAGAAGAATATCAAAGTTGGAATAAAGTTTATGAAGAAGCTTCTGTTTCATTACAAAATAGATCTGAAAAGCTAGATGATGCTGCAGAACTAATTGAAAAAGACTTGTTTTTATTAGGTGCTACGGCTATTGAAGATAAATTACAAGATGGGGTTCCTGAAACAATAAGCATCTTACAAGATGCTGGCATTAAAGTTTGGGTTTTAACTGGTGATAGACAAGAGACTGCCATTAATATCGGTATGTCTTGTAAACTACTTAGTGAAGAAATGAATTTATTAATTGTTAATGAAGATTCGAAGGTTGACACAAGAGATAACATCAATGATAAACTAAATGTTTTGGCTTCAAATCAATTATCAGAAGATGACATTAATTCATTAGCCTTAGTTATCGATGGTAAATCATTAGGCTTTGCATTGGAAGAAGATCTAGAGGATTCATTGTTGGAATTGGCATTGATGTGTAAAGCAGTTATCTGTTGCAGAGTTTCACCATTACAAAAAGCGTTAGTCGTTAAATTAGTTAAAAGAAAAAGAAAAGCTTTATTATTGGCTATCGGTGACGGTGCAAATGATGTTTCAATGATTCAAGCTGCTCATGTTGGCGTTGGTATTAGTGGTATGGAGGGTATGCAAGCTGCAAGATCTGCTGATTTTGCTATTGGTCAATTCAAATATTTGAAAAAATTATTACTAGTTCATGGTGCTTGGTCTTATCAAAGAATTTCATTATCAATTCTTTATTCTTTTTATAAGAACATAACATTATATATGTGCCAATTTTGGTATGTTTTCAGTAATGGTTTCAGTGGTCAATCAATTGTTGAATCTTGGACCTTGACTTTTTACAACGTTATTTTCTTGGTTTTACCTCCTTTTGTCATTGGAATTTTTGATCAATATATTAGTGCTAAAATGTTGTTACAATATCCTCACCTATACAAGATTGGGCAAGGGGGATCCTTTTTCAACGTTGAAATTTTCTGGTCTTGGGCTGTTAATGGATTTTATCACAGTGCTATTATATATATAGCGGCGATTAATATCTACAAGTATGGTAATCAATTATCGGGTGGTATAATTGCTGATCACTGGACATTTGGTGTTACAATTTATACAATTTGTTTAGTTACATCGTTAGGTAAAGCAGCGTTAATTTCTTCTCAATGGACTAAATTCACATTGGTTGCAATTCCAGGGTCTTTAGCTTTGTGGATTGTAGTTTTCCCAATTTATGCAGAAGTTGCTCCTAAAGCAGGAGCATCGAAAGAATACTGGGGTATTGTTTCTCATGTTTATGGATCGGCTGTTTATTGGACAACTATTATAGTTATACCAATGATGTGTTTAGCAAGAGATTTATTATGGAAATACTATAAGAGAACATGGAATCCAGAATTTTATCATAGAGTTCAAAAAATTCAAAAATATCAAATTCAAGAACATAAGCCAAGATTTTCTTCTTTCCAAAGAACAATCAGGAAAGTGAGACAGGTTCATAGAATGAGAAAGCAAAGAGGATTTGCATTTTCTCAAGTTGAAGGCCAAGAGAGCATTGTGAGAAAGTACGATACTACTAAGAGAAGAGGCACTTATGGTGAGTTGGAGTGATCTATCTAATTTTTCGTTTCAATCTTTTATTTTGTTGATAATGTTTATAATATAATTTATTTATGTTTCATTTAAAAGAGTACGGGTCCATGAAATTCAATAAGTACGTGAAAATTCTTAGAGTACAAGAGCTCATAGGCTTAAATCAGATTGCAACATTAATTATTATTGCAAGACTTTGAGATAAAACACAAGACTAGGGAGGGCTTATTGAACATTGAGTAAAGAGAAAGAGATTGAGCTATAATATTAAAAGGATGATACAACTATAAAAAGATGAAATTTGTTTAATAAAATAGAAAACCTAGTTAACTAAAGCAGAAGCAGTAGCAGATTCGTATTTCCAAGTTGGTGGTAAAACGGCAACAGTTCTGTAGTATCTAGCTAATCTGTGGATTCTGGATTCAATTAAAATTAATCTGAATTTAGAGTCCTTGTCCTTTCTGTTTCTTTCTAAGTGCTTTCTGACAGAAACAGCCTTCTTAATTAAGTAGTATAAATCTTCTGGGATTTCTGGAGCTAAACCGTTAGATTTTAAGATTCTTAAAATCTTGTTACCGGTAACGATTCTAGCTTGGTTGACACCATGAGCATCTCTTAAGATAACACCAATTTGAGATGGAGTTAAACCCTTTCTAGCGTACTTGATGATTTGTTCAACAACAGCATCTGGAGATAATTTAAACCAAGAAGGAATGTTTCTTGAATATGGGATGGCTGATGAAGACATACCCTTACCCTGAAATAGTTAGAGAATCAAAAGATCCAACAGGTTAGTATTTAAAGAGACAAAAAAATGTGTACTTTACCAATACAATAATCTTCAAAATTGGTATCGCTCAGCATATATGATCTAACAAGACATTGGACTCAAAGAGGGAAACCAAGCAATAAGAAAAAACTTCACAAATTTCTGGTAAACACTGAAACAAAATTCACCAATACAGAGCTAATCATGATATCACTCATGTAGTTCAATGCATTTAAAATTATTGATTTGCTTAAAGTGACAAAATTCTAGACAAAGTTATTTGAAGTTATGCAAGGTCCAACCACTGTCCAATATCTGAAAGATCAACCAAAATCGATCCTAATTTTGTTCTGTATTCGTAGCTTTGTTGGTTCTTAAAAGGATACACACGCTACTGTGCATTCTACCCATTTTGAATAATATTTGTTGTTATTTGTTGATTGAACGTGTGGTAACCTTCCGAAAGAATTAGTGGAAGATGTGTAGGGCAGTTTAATTCGACTTGAAAAATTTTGAGTAGAAGGGAAACGAGAAAGAAAATGTGCGCGACACAAACAATTTTCATCACGTGTCATAAGCTAGGGTTTCCAACCCTCGAATAGAAGTTATGGAATAGTAGTCGTTTGGCCATATGGCAACTAGTTTACATGATTCTGGTATGATCTGGAGATGATTACAATCCAATCTTATACATACAGAATCTTTAAAGGAACGCAAAATGTACCTGAATTAATTTAAGTATATCACCATTAGAAAGAGTACCTAGCTAGGTTTAAAAAGGATCACGATAATGGATGAATCTTTCAGCAATTAATTGACCAGTTACATCTCACTATTAATATTGCTGAATAAACAAGTTAATGGAAACTGGGAAATCTAGTACAGCAAGGTAAAAAGAGTTTACTCATTTGGTTATTTCATCAACCAACGTTTCAAAATCTTCCTCATCATCTATTTCAACAAATTTATTAGCACTAATTTGATTCTTAAACAATTCTAAACAACCAGCATAAAGCATCTTAGCCTCTTGTTTGGAAGTTGAAGGTCTGTAATAAACCAGTACTAAAGGGTTTATCTTTCTACCGTCTTTAGATTCATATGGGTAACTTAACACGATAAATCTTGGAGTATTATCTGGTAATTCTTCAATTAATATGTCTATCGAATCAATTATATCTTCTTCTGACTCTTCGTATTTGACTTGGTAAGTGTTTGGGTCAATGGAATAAATCTGTGCTTCCATTGTCTTAGCTCTTGCGCTTGACAGTCTAAACTTGCGCATTTTTTGCACAGTTTCTGTTGGAATCTGATATAGGGCCTGTGACATGATAACTAGCAGTGATCTAGGGAATTGACAGTGTGGTGGCTCAATGAAATGGGTTAAACCACCAAAATAGATAACCTTGTAGAGTCGTATCTAATCTGGTACATTTGAAATTGAGAGCGAGAAACAGCCGAAACTGGATCGAGTGGCGAGAATATCAGATTCATTAATCAGACAGACAATATCCTGTTTGGTTTCAGGTTATGATCACACCCAACTATACTGAATTGGATTAATTAATCAATAAAATTTATATCAATTTATTGGATAAGGTAGAGACAATATAAAAGAAAAAAACTGAAAATACTAAATAGTAAAAACAAGGAGTAAATTAACGATAACTAAATTTCAAAAAAATTCAACCAACTAAACTTAATTTTAACATATATAGGTGAATAGAATATTAATCCTCAAATTTAATGACCTAGGCCAGCTAATTCAGCTTCTTCTTCGGCAGTGGCTCTCTTCTTTAGAACTAAATCATGTCCAGTGACTCTTTTATAAATATCTTTGACATCATCAGTTGTAGTTTCAAAATGAGATGATGGATCATATGACTTTGAAATATAGATGTTATCTTTCTTCCCATCATCAACAGGTTCATATAATTCAGCTAAGCCCATTAAGACGTCTTTAGTAGGACCGATAATTTTGAAAGCAGGCTCTAACTCCATATGAGGTTTATCGGTTTCAACAATTGTGGAAATAATGGCTAGATAATAACCTTTACCAGCAATGTTATGGGCATTTGAAACAACAGCAATATAAATATCATTCTTACGATCAACTTGGTTCTGTGGAATAATAATTTGAGCAGAATCTGCATCACCAGTATTTGGAACAGGATGGTCTAAAATACACATAGCTCTGATAACTCTTTGGCCAGTTGCCTCCACTTTTGTAGGGAAATAGGTTGGGTCAGAAATGACTATTGGTGCCTTTGCGGTACCTTCTTTAGTTTTAACACCTTCGAATTTTCCATCCTTGTCATATAGAACTTCATTAATTGGGGTATCTAACATAAAGGTACCACCGTAAATTGCAGATAATCTAGCAAAACCCTGAGGCAATTCACCTAAACCATATAAAGGATAAATGTAAGGGGATTTACCATATCTAGCCATTGAACTCAGATATAACATAATTCTGTCATAAGTTTCTCTAATTGGTAATTTTAGATAATCATCATTATGCCATAAAGCCATCGCATGACCAATGAAATCTTTAGTTCCTCTTTCTAAACCATACTTGATATATAGTTCATCCATTAAATTCTTATCAAAATCAAAACCACCATGAGTTGAAATTTCATCTTCAGAATACTTAATAATGAAATCCAAGAAAGTTTTCATTCTTCTTTTTTCAAAAAAGCCCATTAATGGAGAAGAAATAGCTTCTGATTGGTTAGCAGGCACTTTAGCAATCTTACCACCTCTATAAACAAAAGAGCCAGTAATCTGTTTAAATTCCATATAACGAGTAACATCAGTGTGAACCAAGATATTAGTTAATTCACCATTAGACATTAAAAATTTAGGAATTAAATCAACACACCAATCTCTATCTCTACCAAATTGTTCTTCGTAAGGCTTTGAAGGTTTGAATTTCTTGTATAGTTGAGACAAGTTTAAAGAAGCACTTTCACCACCATAATAATCCTGTTTATCGATGTGTAGCACTTTCTTGCCATCGATTGATAACAAACCAGACAAGATGCATTCAGTCAAACCGGTACCTAACACGATAACGTCGTAGCTTTCATCCATTGTGTGATGTAAGAGATTGTAGCAGTAGTTGAAGTGGGGAAAAAACAGAGGAGTTGGCTCTTCGAGTTTAAAAGAAAAATGATAAAACAACTCAAGGTCTAGGTTGACAGGTCATTAATCTGTTTCCGTTTATCGTTTCGCATGAGCGAGGGAGAGGTCACCGGCACCGCCTTGAGAGTTGTGTACTTAATCCTTTATTGTATTTTATTTCATTCACCACCTCAGCTAATCATTAAAACAATTAGTAAATAACAAATACGCTATATAACTATAAACGGTCAATACTCAATTTCTCGTGCTTGAAAACTCTAGCTCCACCACCGCCTAAATAATCCCCAACGACATGTCCATCACCTCTCAATTGATAATAGTAACAAACTAAACCTTCCAACCCAACTGGGCCTCTTGCGTGAATCTTATTAGTGGAAATACCGACTTCGGTACCAAAACCATATCTAAAACCATCAGCAAATCTTGTAGAGCAATTCCAATAAACACCTGAAGAATCAATTCCTTGTAGAAACTTTTCTGCATTTTCTTTATTCTCCGTTATAATACAATCTGTATGCTTTGATGAATGTTGATTGATATGAATCATTGCATCTTCAACTGATTTAATTGGCTTGATTGCAATATCAAAAGACAGAAACTCCTTGTTAAAATCAGATTCAGTCGCTTCAACAAAATACTTTGAATGACTTTTTTTCAACGATTCTGGTAAATTGTTAAGTAATTCAGGAACTAAATGACAAGTAACTTCAGCATTAACCAATGTCTGTAAAATTTCTATATATTTTTCCGTGCCAATTAATTGTTCATTAACTAACAAAGTTTCAACGGCATTACAACCTGCAGGATAGTTTGTTTTAGCATCAACAATGATCTTTTTAGCTTTCTGAATGTCAGCAAATTCGTCAACATAGATCGAACAAATACCATCGGCATGGCCTAAAACTGGAATTTTGGTATTATCTTTAATATTTCTAACTAATTCATTTGAACCTCTTGGGATAACCAAATCAATATCTTTATCTTGTTTTAATAAATCAGAAACTTCGCCTCTAGTGCTAATTAATTGAATTGAGCCAGCTGGAACTTTAGTTTCTTCAAGTAAAATTTTATTTATAATACTAGCCATTGCTTTGAAAGTTTCTAAAGATTCTTTACCACCTTTCAGGATAGCAGCGTTACCAGACTTAATTGCTAAAGCTGTGATATTGGCAATAACTTCAGGTCTACTTTCAAATATGATCAATAAAACACCCACTGGACAAGTTAATCTATATAGATTTAAGCCATCATCCAATTTTGTGGATAAAGTAACTTTATTTAATGGGTCTTCTAATTTTGCGACATCTAGGATACCATCACACATTGAATCAAATTTTCCATTTTTAGATAAGTCCAATCTTTTAATCAATGATGATGATAAACTATTTGCAATAGCAGCATCCATATCTTTCTGATTTGCCTTTAAAATTTCATCTTTAGCATTTTCTAAACCAATTTTGATTTTTGATAAGGCTAATGATCTCTGCTCATCTGAAAGTGTTTTTAAAACAGTTGATGCTAAACGAGCATTTCTAGCAATTTCTTCAGCCATATCTCCGGTAACTATAGGGTTAATCCTGTGTTAAGTTGTTGTATGCAATATATAGAGAGCCTAGTTAAACAACTATCTTGAGTTGTGTTGTAAATGAAAAATGAATCATCGAAATGCACAATTTTTGGGGTTTTGGGGTTTTGGGGTTTTGGGGTTTTACGCGGCGTCGAAGTTTCGCATTGGGAAAGTTCGACGGGTCGCTCGCTAAACTACTTCCGTTCTGATCTGTTTGTTGATGTTAATAGTAAGTCCCATCTTGCCTTTTTTTACATTTAATTATGTTCAAAACAAAATTAGAAGCACCTTCACGTCACGTCAGCGACAATATTCAACAGAGTTGAGGCTTTTTCAATGATTTGTTTTCGTTTTCTGTTTTTTTTTTTTTTTAATTTTGATTGATAATATTGTGAAGTACGTGTAGTCAGTCAAAGCATCAAATGGTGAAACAAGTTAAATCCCTAGCATGCATAAGACTGCTACCATAGTTTGGCCAATAACCGCCGCATGCTCCATACGATACGATTCAAGTTTAGTCTTGATTCAACTGACAGAACTGACAACCTGCTCCATCATCAATTGAATTGGCATTACCACCTAACTTGAATAATCATTGGGTTTGGTAGCAAGTCCCAATTTCGGTAAGTACAGGATCTTTCAAGAATCCTTGAAGAGCAAGTCCCCGAAGGGAACGGCATGCCTATCCTTTTAACATTCCCATATTAACTTGACTCGACTTAATAGAAAAACAAAAACAAAAACAAAAACAACCTAGATTAGAGCTAGGATAGAGGGAAAGATAACAATCTAGGATCAAATACAAGTCGGAGAAACATAAAGCTTATGTATTAGATATTTAATAGCTTAGATATGGGTACGCGTATCGTATGGGTCCTAGCGCGCTATACAGTCCCTTAACTTTAAACATTCCTCATCTCAGCTTAGTCTTAAGCCACCATCGATTTTGTTCTTGTATACATCCGCCTTACTCATCATTTGATTCTATTAGTGGCTGTTATGTTATTATGTTATTGTTGTTATCAAGTCCCCCACGCGTCTGGGCTTATAACAAACTAGGTCATCCATTGTGACTGCTATTGGTACCGAAACCGGCTTTTTGTATATTGTATATTGTATGGGTTTAGGTAAAATATACAATATATGAATACCTGTCTCACACACAGGTTAATTCAAAAAGCGCAAGGCACGCGCCACAAGTTAAGGAGCTCTAGACCCTGGTCAGGTTTATAAAGATCGAAGAATTTCCCAAAGCAGAGGTAATTAAATTACCCTATTGGGAACGTGACAGGCCGTTTACTGAGCAACGCGTCTAGTAGAAGTCTATTTTTAGTAGCCCGTTTTGGACAATTCGGCAGGACCTGCGCCACAGACTACTGGCTTAGCCTCTCCAGATTACAAATAGCACTGGCATGGCCTATAAACGTTATCTTTTCTTTGTAAAAGTTGAATTGCCACCTTTACGAGTTCCAATGATGGATTAAACTAAGTTTGTAGCTGGAGAAGAAGATGGAACTGGAACTGGAACTGGAACTGGAGATGGACATTAAAACAATAATTAAGAGCAAAACAGAAAGGGGGGCGGGATTTCAAGGTAAAGCTACATACATATTTGTGTGGAGCAGATGTGCCGGAAATCCAATTCAAAGAGGCAATTTCAATTAGTTGACACGGGTGGTGCGATAAGCAGCGAGAGATAAGCCGATGACAGCTCGATGATCAAATTTTGTCCTCAGTATTTTGCTATTCCAAGAAACCCAGGCCCCCCATGACTGGCTAGGTAGTGTTAGGCCGTTTGGACATATCAATAGTGATGTCTCATGTTAAGATGATGAAGTATAGAAATAGAACGCCTTTCATAGACCATGACACCACCGTGTGTTCCGACGTAATGATGTTCCTCAAGCGCCTGCCTTGAATTAAGTAAGAGTCAGAGCCGAAATGGGCGGTTCAAATTTGTCGTAGAGAAAAATTTTCCGAGTGTGGTGCTGCGCCGCAGGTGGGACGAGAAGAGAAGAATTTTCCAGCAAAGCACCTGGTACACCAACCGTATAGCGTGAATTCCCAATCCTCTGGATGCTGTATAAATAGACGCCTTTTCCCACCTTTCTGGTTGGTCTACTTGTACGCTTTTTCTTTTACTAGAACTTCATACCCTAGTCAAGCACTCGTTTACTCATATCAACACATTAATATATCTACAATGCAATTCTCCAAGATCATCGTTTCCTTAGCCGCTTTAACTGCTGTCCAAGCTGCCAACAACTCTACTGAAAGTACCGCTGTCTCCACTGCTGGTGCCAATGTCAACACCTATGGTTCCATCGCTTTAGGTGCTGGTTTAGCTGCTGCTTTAGCTTTATTCTAAGTTATTAGGTATTTGTTTATTTAATTTGATATCAATTTATAATAGAATTATCCTTATAATATAATATAATGCTCTAGAGTCTTTTAATTACCTCTACTTTACAAAATAGCTTTAGATAAGTTGCTCTCAGTCTCTGTTTTGATTATTCATTATATTTTTCTATAACTCTTTGTTATTTACACATGATGCTTTATGTCAGGTTTTAATTTGGTTATAGGATTATTTTTTGCTTTGTCGATGTTTGACTTGTCTACGACTTAGTTGAGTCTGTTTTTAATGTACTACTTTTTCCTTGTGTTTTTATTACTTTTTACTTTTCATTTTCATTTAGGTGTTCACTTCATACTCCTTTTTATATTTTTAATTTAATACTCGCCTTTTTATTTATTAAAGGTAGGAATAAGTTCCTGTAGGTCTAGGTGTGCCTGTATTCACTTAAACTTAATTTTCATCTATGTTGCAGAAGTTGCATAGGTATTCTTTGAGATTTAGATGTGATAGGTTTACCAGCAACAGTTCTGAAATTGGTGATGGCAAAGAGTTTCAGCAATGAGGCTGTTTATTTTTATTACAAAGATTCAGCCTTTGCTTAATTCTGGCACAAGACCAGATTAGGTTCTTCATATAGCCCAATTGGGAAGCAGAGCCAGATATCCAGTCAGAGAGCAGGAATGCACGTGACGTATCTTGTTTGATGTATGCAATTTGTAAAAGCTTAGAAGCGTTTACTTTACAAGCTCTTTCACGAATTTCAAGCAGTGGAATTTGGACCCTATAACTCTGATCAAGCTCGGCTATACTTAGTCATGACCAATGTGCTGTTAATTCTCATGATCTAATGCAAAAACAACGTTAGAACGAGGCACAGTACAAGGAAATGGAATGGGATGAGTCAGCTAGTTACTTGGACGGAGATGATCATGAGCTTCACGGCGGCATTATGGTTACAGCTCCGTAGCGTCCGAATGTTACGTAATGTATAGATAAAGCTCTAGAGCAACGACCGATGTAAGTCATGCTTTAGGCTTTATTAGAGTTTGAGCTAACGCTAACGGCGACAGATCTCATGCGCCACAATGAATGATATTTATAAAAGATGAATTGAATCAGATAGTACGTACTAAGTAAAGTGTACACAAAGGAGTTACACAAGAGAGTTAAAACTGTGAGCTGTAAAAGTATCAGCAGGTACCACCCAACTAAGACTTCATTCTTCGAAAGAGCTAATCAATTTGTATTATTACTTTCCCTATCCCTAAATTTCAGAAATTTAGGATGCAATGAATCAACTTTAGCTTTTTTAGATAATCCAACTCTATATCTTCGGTCAACGGGAATAACAGATTTTCTAATATTCGGCAATGTGTGAGTTCTTGCAGGTTGCGAAGTTGAATCTGACCCGATTGATGATGATAAAGGAGGATATGTTTTACCCCTTATAGATAGTTGCTGTGATGGATCTCGTACAGAAATATCAGGTTCTGATTCCGACCGAGTAGTTAGTTCTTTAAATAGCTTATTAGTAATGTATTGAGATATTGGCTGAGTCTCTTGGGTGCTTGAAGGAGTCGTAGTTGAAGTTGTGGTTGAGTCTAACTTATCCTTCAAGTCATCGTTGTCTTGCGATTTCGGTATTGAATCGATATGAGATAACAAGATATCTTGTTCTTGAACTTCATCAGATGAGCCTACAATAGTTGAACTGGGAGGCAAGGTGGACCTAACAATCATACTCTTCAATTCTCTCTTACGAAAACCAACTGATTCATCACGTTTCTTTAATTCATTTAAACTTGATTCAGCTATTCTTTCAATGTTATCAAAAGTCAAAGTCTCAGAATCAGTTTCATCATCTGTGCTATTTGCAATTATTGTTGACTTTGGATAAGCAGGTATAGTCATTTCATGAATCTCACCTGAGTAAATATCTGAGAGTATCAGTTCTCTTTCCTTCTTAGATTTTGATTTCCTTTTGAGACTCAAAGGAGTTACAACAACAGGATCATCAATTATTTCGATACTATCACTATCTGACTCATTTGTATCTCCTGGTAGTTTTGCTTCTGATATGCTTTTAACTTCAAAATACTTTTTCTTATATTGAGAACTACCATCAAGCTCGAAACCAGGATCACTTTGGGTATTACCAATTTCTTTTTCCTTATGGACAACATCAATGGAGTCTGAATCATCAACATAGATGACATCATGCTCTTGGTCTTCATCTTCACTGGCTATGTTAATACGTGTTGCTCTTTTTCGTTGTTTTCGGGGTGATCTTCTAAATGAAACATTTGATAGCTGGCCTGATGTCATTCATATATGTATTATTTTTTATCTGAAATAGGAAGATCATATATAGTAGCTCATATGTAATGGTATTTGATTTTGCTTTGAATCACTGTAGAACGTCCTACACAGTTTTAGTTGAATTGAAGAATATGCTTTCTTTTGTGTTGTTTTGTTTTGTCTTTATGCGAGGGTTACTTAGTAGCTAAATACTGGTCCAGGTAACTCGCATCCATACACCAGATGATCCTATTACTTTCGGTTGTGTAAATAAATATAGAAGGATAACAAGAAGTTCTTAAATAGCTTAAACCTGGTTAAACAAAAAGTCAATTTATCAATCTTTTAACTCTGAAGCCAAATTACAAGGTTCAAGGCTTTTCAAGGTATTTGAACGAACAGAATTATGACCTCGTTAACTATAGTCGCAATTACTTCAATCTACTTAAATACCATTAGTTCTTGCATTTTCTCTCTGTGTGTGGTTTTTTGTTATGTTGTTGGATTGTTCATCATTGAAGGAATTTAAATACCTGAATCTTTTTGAAAGAAGTCGGTTTGAATATCAATGAACCAGAATTTTTCAGTCACCTTTTTTATCCCCGGAAGTTGTTTATACAGACTTCAATTGTAAATGATCTCTCGAAACTACTAGTTGTAATTTTCTTATAATAATATCAAGGTCGAATTTGCTGCTCACTGTTAGGTAGTAACTACAGGTTCTCGCTTTCCGCCTCTCCTATGAGAGACGAAGTTGAACATCAAATCAACATATTTGATCTACTGTCACAATTCCATTCCAGACAAGAAACTAACAACATCTTGAACATAAAATTTTAAAACTGATTATATAACTCTTTTGGATATATATGAAATCTGAAGAACGCAAAAAAAAAAGTACTTATCATATAAATTGAGGTAGATGAAAATAATTATAATTCATCTTTACGAGGAATGATCTCAACTAATTCTGCAAAGAAAAACAATGTAGCATTAGGAGGGATCACATTACCAGCACCCCTATCACCATAACCCATAGACGGAGGAATAACTAAAGATCTCTGTTCATTAACACACATTTCTAATAAACCTTCATCCCAACCTTTAATAACCTGACCAACACCTAAAGTGAATTGAATTGGTTGATCTCTACTATATGATGAGTCAAATTCAACCCCTGAAGCCAAACTACCTCTATAGTGAACCTTGATTATATCACCTGGTTGTGTTCTGACTGTGCAACCTTCAACTTCATGTGTAACTGTGATGGATAATTTATCGGTAGGCTCTTGTATTTCAGTTGCTGAACTTGAACCAAGGGTGGCTAATAGTAAAACGGCAAATGACTTAAAATTCATGTTTATCGAAGAGTTCAAACAGAAAATGTAGTCGGTGGTTAAGCAACATCGAGAGGAGTAGAGGTCACCTAGCTGTCTGTTTCTCCAGAATCCAGATAATAACACTTTTTGGAATAATTCCAGTCCGAGTTAAACCACCGCGCTCTGCAAACCGGACAACATATTTCCAGTTTTGCGATCCGTCAACAGTGGAAACACGTTAACGCGTCTATTTATTGTGTCCTTTCTGATGTCCATGCTTCAGTTTTACTACAAACATCATAGAATACACACCAAAGATCATGTCATCCCATCAAGGAGGAGCAGAATTTCTGTCCAATGAAGCCATTTTGGGTTTAAGAGATGAATCTCAAGATAGCAATAGCAAGAATCCAGAAGCACTATTACCAACAAAGCAGCGTCGTCAATTTCATAAGTTAACAGAAGAATTTATGCTAGGACCAAGAGGTATACCAAATTTACAAAAACATTTAATAAATTTTAAATTTGCCAAAAAGGCGAAGCATAGAACAAGTTATGAAAAATATAAGCAAGGCGAGTATGGTTCATCACATCATTTTCAGAATTTAACTAATTTATTACATTTGTATCAAAAATGGGGCCATGATATTTATCCAAAATATAAGTTTATTGACGTTATTCCTGTCATTTCAAGAGCTTCTAGTAAGTCTTTAGTTAAACAATACAAAAGAAAATTACATATGGATGAAATTAGACAGAGGTTTTCAACAGCTACAACTGAAAACACAGCGACGGCCTCTACTATTGATGCTAATCCAACTACGAATACTTCTATACATCAATCTACTATCGTTGAAAATTCAGAGAAATCACAACCAAATTCATTGTTTGTCGGGGATAATGATGAATCAGAAGATGATCTATACACCCCTTCAAACAATACAGCATTGAATAAACCACTACAACAGCAGCTAGCGTATGAACAGAATAATTTAAATAAAGAAAAGACATATATGGATGATGATGATGAAGATGATGAATTTTTGCATGGTTTGGATCGTGATCTAGCTGTCTTAGATAAAGCTAAAGAATTAGCAAATTCTACAACACTAAACTCAACTACAACTATTCCTAGTAATGATACCAAGAAAGTAATAGCTAGCAGTGATAAAGGATTTGTTAAATATGGTGATGATGATTTCATGTTCAGTGATGATGACCAACTGTTAGATGAAGCGTTAAAAAACGCAAATAAAAGCAAAACCCAATCAAGAGAAGACGATGAGATTCTAGAAGAGTTAATGAACCAAGCTGCAGACGAGGAAGAGGATCCAGAATTTGCTATTATGAGAGAGATGGGTTTGTGATTTTCTAGCTATGCATATGTTTAATTTATATATTTTCTTTAATTCGAGTTGTAACTCTTGGTGGTTGTTGAGCCGCAAATTTAGCTTAGTCTCGTCACTTTATATCCTTTAACTAATACTGGGTTCTAGTGGGTTGTTTAAAACCGGTAGTTCAAACTCTACGATGGTATACAAATGTACAAAGATTTTAAAAAGGTGGTATATAAATGTATAAAGAACCATTCTTATATTTTAAATTGAAAATGATGAATAATAGAGAGTTGATATATTCTTTGAGAGAAGAAAAAAACAAAACAAAAATGTCAAAAATGGCTGCTCCTATTAATCAAACTGCTTGGGTCGAAGAATTTTCCAAGTTAACAATTGGAACAAATGAATATAATACTCCAAATGCAAATGAAGTCGTCTCAGAAAATTATGCAGTTGCAATCAACCTAGTCGATTGGGTTGTTACGGATGGTCTTTTTAACCTAAAGCCGCCTTATACTCTTGGTTGTGATGTTGCTGGTGAAGTTGTTCAAATTGGCTCAAATGTCAAGGATGTTAAAGTTGGCGATCGTGTTATTGGTGCTTGTTCAGGTATTACTGGGGGAGACCAAACAAGAGAAAATTCATTTCAAAAATATCCAATTGTTAAGGATTTTATGGTAACTAAAATTCATGATAATGTTAAACTTACTGATACTTGTGTCTTGCCTCTTAATTTTTATACCGTTGCAATTGGTTTATACGAAAGTGATTACTTTGGTTTAGAAATCCCTAATGGTAAGAACTAACGGAAATCTGGTAAAGTCTTATTGGTTTGGGGCGGCAGTTCAGGTGTTGGTTCAAATTTCATTCAACTAGGTGTTGCTTCAGGTTATGAAGTTATTACAACATCATCTCCAAGCAATGGGAGGTGGGTATATCATTAGGTGCAAGTAAAGTTTTCAATTATCATGATTCTGATGTTGTTTCCCAGGTTGTTGATTACTTGAAAGGTAAAACATTGGTTGGTATCTATGATCCCATTTCCCGTTTCTTCTGGTACTGAAGTGATTGAAATCATAGAAAAGGCTGATAAAGTTGAAAAGAAGTTCATTGCAAAAGCCAGTTTTCCTTCAGAACATGAAGGTATGGTTCAATGGGATAAATTTTCGGAATTTATTTATCCAATTTCAAATGGATTTTTACCAAAGGCAATTGCAAATGGTTCTTATAAGTTAGTCCCACCTGCTGATATTGTTGGTAAAGGGTTTGAATCTATTCCAAAGGCTTTTGCTATTGGAAGAGAAGGTGTTAGCATGGGTGCTGGAGCCATGATCTGGGATTCCAAAGTCAGGCCAGCTAAGAACAGAAAAGTTGTTGTTCCTATTAGAAGTGAGTAAATTCTTGAATTCCTGAATTCCTGAATATATCTAGATATGTAAAGTACTAAATAAACATCTCTTATCTTTTAACAGTAAATCTCTTGATAAGTTGAAATCCATTAGTACTCCTCGCGCCGATCGCCGCACCCGCTTCAATCGACGCATCCTCGAAACAGACACCCAAAACAAACAAGTTTCCAGGACAGAAACAACGAACAACTACCACCAACAGTTTACCTTCTGCTCCACAGCCACATTTTTCGTCCCCAGGATTCCTGTCATATATCAGTCCCGTCAGCAAGTGGTATCATTTGCTCAATTTGTCTCCATTTCCTGCTTCGCAAAGAGTCCAAGAGATCGCACGAGTTCAAACACCACTTACACGAAAGCTCGCTATATTTTATTTTAAGATTTCCAATTAATCCCCACAAAAATACATTATTTATAAGATAAGATGACTCGTTCGAGAAGATCCAGAAACTATATGGATGATGATGAAGAAGATGTTGATTTCAGGGAAGAGGGTGAACCTAATGAAGATGATGAAATTTCTGAAGAATTTGAACAAGATCCACAACCTGAACCTCCGAAAGAAGAGCCAAAAGAAGACGACGATGATGAAGAATCTGATGACAATATAAGAACTAGAAAAAGATCAAGAAAGAGGGTTAATTATAATGAGGATGCTGTGTTTGCCAGCCTTAACGATGATGATGATTTCAAAGAAGATTCTGAAGAAGAAGTGAAATCAAAGAAAAGAAAGAAAACTGATGATGATGAGGATTTTGCTGCTCCTGGTGAAATTGCAAATGATCCCGATGATTTCTTAGATTCAGATAGTTCAATCGCAAGACAAAGACGACACAGAAATAGTGGTTTTATAGTTAAAGACGATGGCAGTGAAGAAGCTGACTATGAATATGATGATTCAGTGAAGTCGCATAAATCCGGAAGGTTATCAAGGCGTCGTCTTAGACAAAGTGATTTCATTGCTGATACTTCTGGACCACATGATGATGAGCCTTTAACTCTACAAGATGAATTAAACCAATTACAAAATGATTCTCCTCTGAACTCTCCAAAACAGTACAATTTACGCGAGCGTAAACAAGTTAATTACACCATTCCACCTCCTTTATTACCAGATGCACAACTGGAAGATGATCCTGCTTTTTCTGGTATGCCATTTGGTACCAGTCCAAGACGTGGTCGTGTTGGTAGATATGGTACTACAAACAATAGCTCTCATAGAAGATTGTTTCCAACCGTTGGCCCATTTGGTGGTAGCGATGTTCAGTCTATTTTTGGTTGTAACGGTACAATTGGGGCCGATGGTTTAACAGCTCTAGGTAATGCTGAATCCAGTGACTCTGATGATGATAACGAGTTATTTAAGGCAACTGATCCAAATGATACTTCCCATAAAATGAATATTATAACTGCTGATGGCATGCCTGGGGGTCCAGGTGGTAAAAAAAAGAATACGTTAGCCGATACTGATCCATTAGGTATAGATACCAATATTGATTTCAGTGCTGTTGGTGGTTTGAATAATTATATTGATCAATTGAAAGAAATGATTACATTGCCTTTATTATATCCTGAAGTTTATTCTAAATTCCATATTACGCCTCCCAGAGGTGTTCTATTTCATGGTCCTCCAGGTACAGGTAAAACATTAATGGCAAGAGCTTTGGCTGCTTCTTGCTCTTCACAAGGTAAAAAGATTACTTTTTTCATGAGAAAAGGTGCCGATTGCTTGTCCAAATGGGTTGGTGAAGCTGAAAGACATTTACGATTGCTATTTGAAGAAGCCAAACAACAACAACCTTCAATTATATTCTTTGATGAAATAGATGGTTTAGCTCCTGTCAGATCTTCTAAACAGGAGCAAATTCATGCTTCTATCGTTTCAACCTTATTGGCTCTAATGGATGGTATGGATAATAGAGGTCAAGTAATTGTTGTTGGTGCTACCAATAGACCAGATTCTGTTGATCCTGCCTTAAGAAGACCAGGTAGATTTGATAGAGAATTTTATTTCCCGTTGCCGGACATGAAATCTCGTGAAGAAATTTTGAATATTCATATGAGAAAGTGGGAAAACAAATTAAATCCCGATTTCGTTAAAGAATTGTCCAAATTAACTAAAGGTTATGGTGGTGCTGATTTAAGAGCTTTATGCACTGAAAGTGCCTTAAATTCAATTCAAAGGGCTTACCCACAAATATATAAATCTGATGACAAATTGAAAATCAATATAAATAAAATTAAAGTTACACCTAATGATTTCACAAGAGCCTTAAACAAAATTATTCCTTCAAGTGCAAGATCAACTTCGTTATCAGCTTCCCCTTTGCCTGAGCATATTGAACCTTTACTCAAAACTCAATTGGCTAATATCAAATCAAAATTAGATCTGATTGTTCCAAACAAGAAACCACCTACGGTTTTAGAAGAAAGTGAATATATAGATTTAACATTACTACAACCAGATGGTGGTTTTAAACATCAACAATTATTATCAAGATTAAATCAAATGAGAGTTTTCAAGCCAAGATTGTTAATTTCTGGTGCTCCTGGTTCTGGTCAAAGTTATATAACAAATGCTATTTTGCATTCATTGGAAGGCTTCAACATTCAAATTTTAGATTTCGCTAAATTACATTCCGATACCTCTATATCTCCTGAAAATATTATAATCCAAATGTTTCAAGAATTAAGAAGACATAAACCTAGTGTTTTATATGTTCCAGATATCTTGAGTTTTGTTGATTCAATTACTCCTTCGATTAAATCTACAATTACAAATATGGTTAGAAATATTTCTTCTAATGATCAAATTTTAATTCTTGGTATGGTTGAAAATGATGAGTTATTGTCTGAAGTTGAATATGAATATGAATTGGATTTGAAGAAAATGTTCCAATTTAGTATCAAAAATAAATTTGAGTTATCAAATCCAGACACCCCTGAAATTGAAGAATTTTATAGTACGTCATGGAAGTCAATTGAATTAACCCCAATTGAATTTGATGATTTATCAACTAAACCTAAAAGAAAATTAAAGGAATTGAAAGTTATTAAAGTTGATACGACGGAGAAACAGCAAGTTAATAAAAAAAAGGAAAAGGAACAAATTATGCACGATATGAGATTGAAAAATTTATTAAAAGTTAGATTATCAGCTATGATGGAAACTTGTAAAAATCGTTTTAGAAGATTCAGAAAACCACCAATTGATGATTCTCTTTTAGTTCACTTATTTGAAGGTAATGATTTAACGAATTCGGCTGCAAGATATCAAAGACACAATGATAAGATTTTAGATACTCAAACTGGAAAATTATTTTATAATATGGATTTAGATATAGTTGAAGAAAGATTATGGAATGGTTATTATTCTGAACCCAAACAATTTTCAGATGATATTGGTTTGATTGTTAAAGATGCTGAAATGACAGGAGATCATGAACGTATCACTAGATCAAAGGAAATGTTAGCTCATGTTATGGTTGGAATTGATGAAATTCGTGTTCCATATCCGCAACTATTCGACGAATGGAGAGATGTCAGAATCAGAGAAAAGAAAATGCGACAAGAATTATTAGAAAAGAAAATGCAACAAGAGATATTAGAAAAGCAGGAAAATTTAAAATTACAAGAAGCTCAGAAAACACTACAGTTACCAGCACCACCTGAAACAGCCGAATCTGTTACCGAAGTTTTGCAAAATGGTGATGGAGATCAACAATCCGTTGAAAATGTTCTCGCTGTAGAACAAAGTCAAGTTCAATCACAGCTAGTACCAAATCAAATTAACAATAATGATAATATTGTTGAAAATGGAACTGTTGCGCCAGTTCCTTATGAAATGCCCGATGAGACCGATAAGATGGAACTAGAAAAAGAAGTTATTGAGAAAGAAAGCAATGATCTCGAATCATCAGACGAAGAAGTTGAAGTCCCTCCAGTTGAAAAATTAATTTTAGACGAAAACAGATTAAATAATTTAAAACAAGAACTAATTTTGAAATCAAAACAATTCAACATTGAAAAGTTGGAATTTATGAACAGTAAAATTATTGAAACCGTTTTCATTCATCGTATGGAACTTGATAAAACTGAATTATTAAATGATTTAGAAAAGGTTATTAGCGAAGGTATTGACTTGGATTAGATCAATTTCAATATTTCAGGTTCAAGAATTTTTTATGGTCTTTTGATTTTGTATTTTCTTCCTATTTTATCTGAAAAAAAAATGAAAGATGTCATTGTATTTGTATTCATATCTTGTTTCATTAATTTGTTATCTATGACTGTATCGCTATTAAATTCTCCTCTAAATTGAAAGTAATTCTCATCAGGTGCCCACTTATGGTCGATTATTAGGTAGATAGTATAGAGAAATTAAGGCTCCACACCACATATGTTGGGAAAATTGTGCACACCTGTGAACCACTCCGTCTTTCATCTCGGAATACGCTGCATGAAGCATATTCCGAAAGCCAGCCACGCCTCCTTAATTTCTTCTCTCCCTCTTTTTCGCCAGATTTGAGTGGGTTGTTTCTATAAACACCCCCACCAGAATTCCTATGAAGGGGGTGTTGAAAAAGTACTAAACTGAATTAAAAGGAGTAAAAAGAACACAAAGTTTCTTTCTATGAACGTTAGTACCTTACACTGAGTAGGAAGCCGATGATCCAGTAGCTCTAACTTAAATCCCTTCTCTAGCCTTAAGCTTTAAAGAACAAAGATTCGCAATGATTTCTGAAATGGCTGACTATTTAGGATGAAATTTATAGCTCAGTTGCTATAACCCCTTCATGATCCATATAGATCACATCACAACTTCCTTGTAAAAGGCAAGCCAATGGAATTTTAGATCACGGTATAAGTAATGTTTGTTTTCCCTCATCTAGATAAATATAATGGCAAGCATTGTCCAATTCGAAAAACTACTTTCTTAAGTGTATGTTATTTATTGTTCAAGTTTATATTGATTTCTTAACCTGGTAAATAGCTAAACGGTTACAACTATACAATTGAATTTGCTAGAACCTAATGTCTTCATTATTTTGTATCATTCCCATCTTTTTACATCTTTTTGCAGTTTCTGCCTCTATCACAGGTCTAGTTATATCAACACAACAGAATGAAAATGACTATAGAACACCAGCTACTTTCATAGTTGCATTTACAGGATACTCATTATTGCTGAACGTTTTTGGAATTTTCTACAATGCTACATTATACCAAGTCTGTGTTTCAATTTCATCAATGGCTTCGTTTACGGTTGCTTTGGTTTTCACGCTATCTTTATTTATTGATACAACTGACATTCCAAATTGGATTACCTGGATTCAAGTAGGAATTTCTGCTTCAATGTTGATAAGTTTCTTATTTAATCTTATCTTGGTAAACAAATCTCTGTACGGCTGCATTAGAGTATATTCAAATTACAAAGTATTGATTGCTACTTCGATACTAATGCATTTACTCTCCTCGGCAACTTCAATCGTTCAAGTTTACAATGATACAACAGATATCAAGTCAAGTTTAGCACTGGGTGTTACTTTAATTTCGTTGGTTTTAACCGTTGCTGGACTTTGGTTTAAAGCCACCGCATTTGTGTATCACACAATACTATCTTGTTTGAGTTTCACTTCATTTGCTTCAGCATTGGCTGTTACAGTTTATGATCTTTATTGGAATTTCTATAATTATAGTACATGGTTGATGCTAGCAGGTACGATTTTTTTGTTTTGTGCTTTTATTGTAAATTTCACAATATTGAGAAAATCAATCAATTCATGCGATGAAAAAGAGGAAGTAGGTAGTTACACAAGCAGTCAATACAGCGAATATGATACCAAAATGTATACTTTAGACCCAAAGTACTATTTCGCAGTAGACTGAGAACTCTCTTTAAAGTATAATCTGTACCAGTATTTTTTGTTTACCTGCATGTGTGTTGTGTATTAATTATCTTTTCTTTCTTCTTTAACTATTCTTACGTGATTACACTTTTTTTGCTTTTAACCTGTTTCTTTTTTTTTTTTTTAAGTCTTCTGTCCCAATAATGTTTCAGATAGTTGTCTTATACTTTTATTTTGGGTCTACTCAAAGAATGTCTTTTGTAATTGTTGTTTAAAGCATGTAGATTGAGGAGAAATAGTTAGAACCGAAGATACAGCCGAAGAAGCGAGGGGCCCTCCAAGACATAAGATATAAGATCCAGTCCCCATATTTTCACGTCTCTCTTCCCAAGGTAAATTATGCCCACATATTACGTGCCCAGGGGAACGGCTACTGAATAAATAAATATATATATATATATATATATGTGAAGGGGTTCCAATACCACATGAATCAGCTACATCATAGAGTTGGCTGTCCATTAAAAAAACAATATACTCAGGCTCACACCAAAAGCCAAATCAGCTAGAGATGGTTTCAAAATTATCCATTTGCAGTATTCCCTTTCAAGCATTTGTTATAGCTATAACATTAGTTGGCTGGTTTCTTCATAAGGATGACTTAGAAGACTATAAACTACCTTCAATTCTATCACTTTCATTCACCGGTGCTGCATTGATTACAGGATTTATTGGTATATGGCTCGAAAGAACAATGTATCATGTTCTTGTTTCAGTTTTGTCATTTTTATCTACTGGTGTTACCGCAGTTGTGGCCATGTGGTACGTGGACTTAAACAAACCTCCAGAATGGTTGAATTGGATCCAAATTGCTTGTGCTGTTGCCTCCTTCACTAGTTATATTTTACAGATGTTTGCTGTTAGAAAATCACCCTATGGTGGAATTAGAATTAGAAGTAGACAAAAAATTGGACTTGGTATTGGTAGTCTTGTTATGCACATATTAGCTGGAGTTGGCGCAGGACTTCAAATTAAGTTTTTCAGTGACATCTATTCTATTGGTAGTGCAATTTTCATTGCTGTCTCTTTCATATTTAATTTCATTGGATTATTTGTTCATGCTTTCGTTTATCATGTGTTTGTTTCTGATATCACATTGCTAGCAGCTCTATCTTCAGCCGGAATTACTGCAGATTCATTAATTGGCGCTGTTAAATCATATGCTTCTTGGGTTTCCCTTGCTGGTTCTGTCACTTTATTAGTTGCATTTTGTTTGAACATAACAGTTTTGTGTAAATCTATCAGATCGTTCTCTGACAGCGGAAGAGCAGTTGGGTCTGGAAAGTACAAAGCTGTGGATAGACAATTTGTCTAGTTTTTGTGTAAAAGTTTCTTATTATCTTTTTATCTTTCATTCCCTTCACCTATATTAGTTTAATTAGTCCTTTAACCTGTTTACAATTTATCTTCGTTGTATGGTATGCACTTCACTCGCGAGACTTCTATCAACCACACCCTGATCACGTGTTAGGATATAGGGTTAAGCAACCCTCACCAGCCTCACACGAGCCGCTCCTCAAAATTTTCCAGGTCCGAGCCAGCGAGCCAGCCAGACACCAGGCTGGCTGGCGGTTTGGGTGGGTTCGCACTCTATCAAATTTTCAGAGGTTTACATAGTTAAAGCTATCAAAGATTTACACATTTCATAGAGAGATCCCTCACAAAAACTAGTTAATAAATAATATATCAAAATGTCTGGTTCAGGTGCTTCAGGTAACAAATTCAGAATGTCAGTATGTACAACTAGTCATATTTGCAAGATTTCAAGATTTGAAAAATTTACTTGAAGATTGATTGCTAATACAATCGAAGAGATAGAGAAATTTCATTATACACTTGAGTTCACTAGATTTATCACAACGATTATATTCTCAATTTTGAAATCAGTTTTGAATCATGTTTATTGATACCTGTTTCAGGTTATTATCTCCATTTTCGATTGTTTTGAAGACCGAAAAGTTATTGTAGAATTTTTTTCAAATGTGACTAGAATATACTCTAAAACATCAAGCATGATATTATATTTTTGAATACCGCCTACTAGAGAAAGATTATCATAAAATATGGAATTACCTAATTTTGAATATTTTTTTCTGAAGATTTATCAAATGAACAATAAATAATGATATTTTCTAGTTGATGTGCAAAATCAAGTAGTTTTCAACGTGAATTCACAAAAGAAGTTGCTGTACAGTTTCAATATACACCTTCTCAGACGAAACATTATAATTCTCATTTTAATTTACAGTCCATATCGTGAAAAGTCAATTTTGTTTCGTGTTTCGTATCTATCATTTACTTTCACATACCACTCTTCAATTAATGCAATCAATCTTCCCAAGTTTTACTGAAATATTGCTTTATAGGGCATAATACTAACATTATTATTTTATTTATTATAGTTAGCTTTACCAACCGGTGCTATCATGAACTGTGCCGATAACTCTGGTGCTAGAAACTTATACATTTTAGCCGTCAAGGGTGTTGGTGCCAGATTAAACAGATTACCAGCTGCTTCTGCTGGTGATATGGTTATGGCCACCGTTAAGAAAGGTAAGCCAGAATTAAGAAAGAAGGTTATGCCAGCTATTGTTGTTAGACAAGCTAAGGCTTGGAGAAGAAAAGATGGTGTTTTCTTGTATTTCGAAGATAACGCTGGTGTCATTGTCAACCCAAAGGGTGAAATGAAAGGTTCTGCTATTACTGGTCCAGTTGCTAAAGAATGTGCTGATTTATGGCCAAGAATTGCTTCTAACTCTGGTGTTGTTGTTTAAATAGGTATAATATATTTTTTCTGTTCTTCTACTTGTTTATTTAACTAATGTCATACAATAAAACTCTTTTCGTTACCTATATGAATGTACTGTAGTTTTAACCCGTATAACTGTTGATTCGAAAAAAAAAACAGTCGTGCTTGGAGCGAGCCTTCAATTTTGAAGCTAGAACAGAGAGAGATAGATAGCTAGAGATGAATCAGCTGATCGTGGTTTTTTTTGACATACTACGATTTCTATAAGTTATACTACGAAGCCACTTGCCTCTCTTCAAAATAAAACGGAAATTGTGCGATGTCATGAGTCGTGAAAGACTACTACAACTAGCAGGTACGTGTTTTGTCTGCCCCAGATCAGCATTAGTTGTGTTTTGGTTTCTGGTTTTACTAACTCATGAAGTACATAATAGATTTGCTTGTCTCAAACAAAATTAAAGATAGGACAGATGCTGTAACTCAATTGGAAGATGTCAATTTTAATTCAAGTTCAATTACAAATAGAATAGAGAAAGAAATAATATTGAAACTAATTGATTCATTATCTCGCACCATTGAAATAGATAAAAATGCCTATTCAAAATCGAATATTAATGGCCAATTAGAGAAACGATTGTTCAAAGCTTCCAATATTTTAAAAATAATAGTATCAAATGTTGTCTGCTTACCAGAAATGATTGTGCAATTTAAGAATAAACAATATGAATCTGTATTAGATGGGTTAACTCAGCATATTTTTTATACGAAACAAGGTTCACCAAACCAAGAGTATATATTTGATCCAGTTGCATTAAATTGTATTAATGCCCTGAACTCTTTATTCCACGTTCAAAATTTCAAAGATCACGTTTTCAAAAAAAGATATAAAGAAACTGTTAAAATATGTTTGCAAAGTCTTGAATTATTAACATCTACCAAAAAATTCACCTTAAGTAGTAACGAAGTTTTGATTGCTTCAATTTTATCTCTATTTTATGAATTCTTAAGACCTTGTAATACATCAACTCTAACCATATTCTCTAATGATTTGACAGGTGATCCAACTGATAACATTAATAATTACTATTTAAAATTTTTAAAAATTATGTTAAACTACTCAGAAAACATTTTTCAACAAAACAGAAGAGAATCAGAATGTTTGGTTTTACTGTTCAAAATAATGAATTCAATGATGATTGACTGTTCAAATGTTGATATTAAGACGTGCCATAGAATTTATAAAATTGGCGTGAGGTTCCTAATTGATATTAAAACTATTACATTGGATGTTTTACAAGAACAAGTTGTTATATTTATCAATTTAATTCCAGACTTTATCAATCTTGAATTATTCCCGACGTTATTGGGTGATAATTGGAATATCAACGAAAAGGGTGAGTTAGTTGATGCCGAGAATGATCCGCCTATTGCTACAGATTTAGAATTGGTTGATGTCGAAGATGACGAGAATAATCAAGAAGAATCAATAGTTGAATCATCTTTTTCCAATAATGATAATATGGAAAGCAGTGTGATTGAAGACTCCCTGGGGGACGAGCCTGTTTCAGATTCATTAACTGATTCGCAAATGAATGATGATGATACAACATATAGATTAGACACTCCTTCATCAAGAGACAAGTATGATAGAGCCACTTTGGATGATTTAGCTTTATTAATTGCTCAAGTTTTTGATATGCTTGATGATGCAAATTCAAATAGATCTTTAATTTTACATCCCGATGATGTTATATTGAAAATGTTTCCTCATTTTGATAATAACACAACCAATTGGTTCAATTCTGCTTACTTAGGTCTAGCAAAAGACTCAAGTGATCAAGCATGGCTGGCTAGATTAGGTTTGGGTAAATTACTTGAAAGTTACTTCACTTTAAAATCTAAAATCATGAACAATAATTCGGAATATTCAATGTCGGAATTTACTTTATCTACTACCACCTCTACATCATCAAGGAAGAGGAGACGCTTGAATAACGGCTTGAATTTAAGATATGCAGTCTCTGATAATTTAAATCTCTGTAATTCATTACTAGAATTTATTATTGCGTCAACTGAATCAGAGACTCCTCATATAGGTACGATGGTTTCATGTCTACAACTTTATTCATTAAGATTATCTGAAATGTGTTCTTCATTACATTTGAAAAAGTCTCAAGCTCATTTAAGTCAATTATTTAAAGATTGCAATGGCATGGTTGGCCACCTTCTCAAGTTATTTGATTTACAAGATAATAGCTTTAGTAATTGGGTCTTGATCTCAATTTATTTGATACTTTCTACAATCTCTAATATACAAACCGCCTCTACAACAAGAGAAGAAATTGGTCTTACTATACGAGTTAAACATTTAAATAAATTATTGAAATATAGTTTAGAATTTCTTAAAACTCAAAGTCTGTCCAAATCAGCATGCATGGTTTTGTGTTCGATTATTCAAGCTCAACAAAATGATAAAATTTCTTTATTAGATATTGATCCATCAATTATTCAACAATATGAAACCATTATTGATATTTCTGAAATCAATGGTCCTGCTTTAGTAGGTAAAGAATCTGTTGTATTTTGGTTTAAAACTTTTGAGCTTTGTAAAATATTCAAATTTAAAAATATTAAATTACAGTCCAATGTTCCTTCTGATCTTCCGCAGTTGTTTAGCTCTAAAGTTTTTAACTGGCTATTGTCCAAATCTCCCCAACTGGAAACGTTAACCAACCCAAATGATATCGATTCAGTCTCTTACCTATTATCTTGGGCTATGGGTGCAAACTCAATAATCTTAGAAAAACACTATTTTGATAATGCTGATCAACTTTATAGCGGAAGATTATTGGATGTTCATTTCGATTATAAGCAAAAGTCAGAACTTAAAGACGTTATTTTGTTACAACTTGATGATAATCCAAAGTTAATTGCTACACGAAATGATTCATTACTAGGCTCACAGCTTGGTATTGATCTCCCTCAAGTTAATAGGGTTATAACCAAGTTACTTTCATTTGTTGAGGAAATGTACAATGATGCTGGTAGATACTCAAAATTAACTTTGTACGGATGGTCATTTTGCTGTCTTAATATTTATGCCAAGTTGAAAGATGTTCCAATTGTTTCTTCCTTTGTTTCCCCAATTAACTCTAAAATTTCAGTTTTACTTTCAGATAATGTATTGAACAATATCAGTAGAGTCAATTTTAAAACTTGTTTTGATTCTTTAATTACTTTTATTGAACTATTTAACAGATTAACTCCATCAGACGGACTATTGATAGATCTACTTAATTCATGTGTTTCAAGTCAAACATTAGCCAACTCATTATGTGAAGTTATGAGACGTGCGGGCTCAAGCTCAAGTAGAAATTTGGAGACATCAAATGCTTTTGATGCCTTCGTCGGCTCGATTAGGCAAGAAAATCGAAATGAAGTTCCAGATGATGCAGGTATCTATAATTTTAGAACATTAAATAGATTGTTGACTCCAGAGCAGAAGATTTTTGAATATCTTTTGAAATCAACTCCAGATAGTGTTGACCCATTGCAACCTTTCAAATCAGCCTTAGGGTTTGCTGTTGATATTGGCCCGTCTCTTAATATGGAACTCAATATGCCGTCCAATGAAGGCTCAGCATTTAAAGTTTGTGCTTGCTTCTTTACATTGTTACGACATCTTTCGTCAGGTTTTTGTCCAGAAATTGATAGTTCAACTTTTGATCTACTAATTGATATGTCTAGACAAATATTAGAAAGTCACAGGACCAAAACCTCTGAATTATCTCTTGTTATTTCTTGTAGATTTTTAGCTTATTGTGCAAAATATTGGTACGATATTTCTAAAGAGGACTGGGAAAGAAAGGGTGATTATAGTGGCGATTTACTTGGTGTTTATGAATATATGCAACTTTTAGCAAAAAAGAATATGTTTTTCACTGAACTTGGAAATATTGAGTATTTAAAAATGATGTATTCTTTAATGCGTTTCATGCCTGAAGTCAATGAGTTATTTTTAAATACTTTAATGGAAAGTTCTTCAATGCAGATTTATACATCTTTGAATAATTTTGGTAAATTTTCAATTGCTGGTGATATTTCTTTATTATTGAAAGATAGCCAACAACCTATAGAGCTTTATAATACATTTATTGATGGTAGTACTAATACTCATGGCACGATCGAAGGTTCTGCTATGTTCACTTGCATTATTTCTAAATTATCTTCTTCTTCAGAAATTGTTGCTTTAGGTAGTCTTTGCAATTTATTACAGTTATCCAGGAATGCCCAATTTAAATCTTATATAGCTTCCGCTTTACGTGAAATATCAACAAATAATAAATTTGAATCTCCTTTAAAATTGTTTTGGAATTTCAAAGAAACCATCTTCAGGATTTGGAAAGATTTGGGAACCCCCTTTCAAGAATTTCCTTATGAATTATTTAATTTCAAAAGTTATAATGATTTCATTCATACAAATTATAAGGAATTAACAGCATTATATTTAGCATTTAATGACAAGGGGAAAATTAATGAAATTTCAACCATGTTAAACATGAGTAAAGAAGAGTTAGTTAAGGATTCCATTTCACTAGCTATCCCATTAGCTTGGTGTAGCGGGCTCACTAATGGAATCTTTGGGATATTTGATTTCTATTTCTCAAGAAAGCATGCAACCAAGCAAAATTTAAAAGAGCAGGCAATATTAATTGCAAGTCAACTGTTGAAATATTGCGATACTGGTAACGAGACAGTTGTTGTGGACGTTCTTAAAGTTGATAAAACCTCTCCTTATGTTCAAACGTTAACTCAAAATAGTATCAATGTTTATTCCTATGCTAAACCTTATCATATGATTATCAGTCCAAGGGACTGCTTTAAAGTGATGGAAACGATGCTTGCTATTACTTCAGAAAAGCAACATTGGAACCTTAAGAATATTTATTTTCTTTCTTCAAAACTTTTAATATTGATTGAGTCCACGCCAATAACGATAGTAAAACTACTACATATAAGAAGAATCAAAGCGTTGATGCTATTGTCCCCTGAAGTGTTCTCGTATGATCAAATGGTGAATCTTCTCGTTTCCAATCTAGCTAAATATCTTGATAAACAGTATCTTACAACTGAAGTTGGTGCAATTTTCAAATGTTTGCTATTGATTTCCAAAGATTATCAACAGAATATCAGTGTTAACACTTGGATCCCTGTTTTATTTCCTTTAGTTGATTCTCAAGAACTTTATAATAGCCATTCTGATTTGTTTTCTCATTTTTGCAATGCCTTAACTAGCCAGGAGACTGATAAATCAATTTACACGGCTATACTCAACGGTTCCATTAATTTTATAAATTATTCGGATAGTAAATTTACCGTTGATGATTGTGTTTTTTTCTTAATGAATTACACCGATCTTGCTTCAGAAGATTTAATAAAGCTTTTAACATTGCTTTTCAACTCTTCTAATGAGATTAGTTCCCACAAAATGACATTCGATTTTCTGAACGATGAACTAGCTTCAAGAATCTATAACTTGCAACTGAAATTTTCGCATCTTTTATCTTCTAGGTTTGCAATATGGATAGCTAAATCGCTTGGTGAATATTATCTAAGTACTGGTAAAGTTCCATTAATCGAGAATTTAGAATCAAATAAAAGTTTGTTTACTGAGCTTCATGGTACTGTCATTAGTGATAAAGTTGGATTGCTAGATTCTATTTTCAGAAATATTATAAAGGGTCTACCAAAAGCCGATATTAGCACTCTTTCTTGCTTTAATAGAATTGCAGGTGTTATAATTTCGAAGCACCTGAATAATGATCCTATAAACCATATCTTGTCATATGAAAGTCTTTTTCAAAGTTTTGAGTCTTATGTTTTACCATTTAGTTATTACGCTTGTTCAATAGCCAATGATGATCTTGAAATTAATGAAAACAAATATTATAGTCATGATTTATTACAAGTTTCAAATGTTTTTCCATCTTTGGTTCAGAATGATACCTTCGAAAATTGGACTAGAAGGTTATTTTTTGCTTTAGTCAATGCAGTTTCAGAGAAAACTTCACTTACATCGTTACTCGCACTTTATGCTTCTCATGTTCCAAGCTTCGCTGCAAGTTCATTATCCAGTTTATTCTTACACTATATCATTATCAGCAAAGAGCCTGTTTCTAATAAAAAGCCAGAAAAGCTTGATAACATTGTTAAATTGATAAATATATTTTTTACATTAGATTTGAAATTGCTATCAAAAAATGCAATCGAATTATTTTTAGAATTAGTTTTATTGATTCGTGTTGGTAAGAGAAATTCTTACGTTCCTTGTGTTTACACCTTCGGGAATTTAGACCATCCTGCTATATTTCATGCTGCTCTAAGTATAAATAAATCTAAAACTGCATTAATGTTACTTGAAGAATATTACACAGAACAGCAAGATTTTACTTTAAGAAGACTTCCTTCGGAAGATATTGTTTTCTTAGAAGATGTTTATTCATCAATCGATGTGTCTGATTTAAAGTTTGGATTGCCAGTTAGGCCAACTTTAGAGTATGGTTTAAACATTTTAAGAAATAGTAATGGTAATTGGGCGACTAGAATGTTTGATAATGCTTCGTTTGAAGTTTCTTTAGCTACTGGACAAACCGATTCTCTGAATGAGACCGATCTAGTTAGTGGCATGTTGAAATCAGGCTTAACTGGAATATCAAAAATGTTAGATGAATATTCTGGATATCGGCAAGTTAGTGAGAATAATGGAGAATTGAACGATATTGTTTATGAAAGATGTTGGAAGTTAAGCCAATGGGATCTCCCCGTTCCATCTAAGTGCTCTAGTGAAAATGCTGCTATCTATAAGACTTTAAAAACTATTGTTGATTTACAAGATGATCCAAGCATCATTTGTGAACGAAATTTGGAATCTATGATTACTTTAAGTGGTGAGTTTTTAGGTGAACAAGAGTCACTGAAGACAGAGAAAGTTGAATCTTGGTTTAGAACACTAGCTTCTATGAGTAGTATAAATGAAATTTTATTATCTGAATATGATTCTGTTTATAACAACTTGGAAAATTATCACTCGAGAACAGAATGGTTTAAGTCTGCGGATTTCACTATGTTTGAAAATATTCTACTTTCCCGTAAGGCTGCATTTGAAATTATTTGTTCTTCCGAAACAATTAGATCTTCTCTTGATCTAAGTGCCGATTCCAGTTGGCTAGGATTAGTCAATGAAGTTCATGATTATTGCCAAATTTCAAGAGACTTAGGATATAACCAGAAAAGTGTTAATTTTGCTGTTTATTTAAGTAAGATTGCTAGTTTTGAAGGCGGTTTCCAG
>JAKTPC010000089.1:0-39611 GCA_030557395.1 Ambrosiozyma platypodis | reverse complement strand
ACAATGAAATTAATATTAACAGTAATATCATGATTAGCTTATGATCATAAGGACGGTCCGATCCCGTAGTCGGGTATGGTCCGATGCCGTATCCAGAACTAGCTTACGTAATAACGATCCTTATATTGTAATAACATTGGAATCATAAATACGATCCGATATTATATTCGAAATCAGTTTACGTAACATGGATATAACCATCAGGATCCTGACATATAATGAACAAAGCTTAACCAAACTATTTCATCAGCAACTTCTTTGCCACCAATGAAATCAACCAAACTATTTCATCTGCAACTGCAACCTATTCTCTTACAAAGTAAAATAAGCGCAAGTGGTTTAGTGGTAAAATCCAACGTTGCCATCGTTGGGCCCCCGGTTCGATTCCGGGCTTGCGCATATTTTTTCCCTTGTGGATATGTTAATTTTTTTCTATGTTTGTAATTTTCGTGAGCCACCACAGCAGAACTATGGTACACGAATTAGAGCAGTACCAAGCAAATCCACACTTCTTGCTGGATTCTTGGGTGCTTGGTATCCACATATTTTGAACCTCCGATTCCCATGCTTCAACAGCTCTCTTAGCCGCTTCCAAATATTCAGGTTGCTACGAAGTTGTTTCTTGAAGAATTAGACTTGAGTGTAAGTCACTATACAACTGTGAGAGACCCAATAGTATACCGAATGCGTAGCCACAGTTTTTTTTGGAGCATGGACAATACTAAAAGGTTGACGCAATCGGACGGAAATTGTAGCTGATTACAAATATCGTAATTGATGGAATTATACCTCCAATTCGAATCAATTAGAATGACGAATATAAAGGCCCTGCATTCACAAGTTTTTTTACAAATACCGTATACTTTTTGGGGCAAGGAAAATTCGAACCAGAAAAATATCGAATCATGAATCCAGTTAAAGCTGTTTGGGATTATTTCAAAATAGATGATCCTTCTACATTCAGACATGATTATATCAATGAATCGATAAATCGTGAAAGAAAGCCAGAGCCTCTCAAAAACAAATTAAACGTCTTGGAAGCGTTGAGCTGGTATCCTTCCCATTATAGTGCTTATGAAAAGAGATTTTTATTGAAATTTGACATATTTGTGTTTCTTTTCTTTGCTGCTTCTTTCTATACCAAATTTTTGGATTCCTCAAATATCTCTACTGCCTATGTTGCCGGTATGAAGGAACATTTAGACTTAAATGGTAATGAATTAAATTATTTTAATACTTGCTATACTATTGGATTTGCTGTTTTCCAAATACCCATCACTTTACTGATTACAAGACCAAGATATGCCAGATATTTAATGATCGTTTGTGAATTTGTTTGGGGTGGCTTAACTTTGGCAAATGCGTTTGCTAAGACTGCACAACAAGTGTATGTTATTAGATTTTTTGTTGGTGCTGCTGAAGCTTGCAGCTACCCTGCAACATACGTTGTGTTTTCGTCTTACTTAACTGATGAAGAATTGTTCAAAAGGGCTGGTTGGTACGGTGCTTTCAGTGCTGCTGGTGGAGCAAGTTCTGGGTCTTTGCAAACTAGATCTTCTGAATCGTTAGCAGGTATAGGTGGACTATTAGGTTATCAATGGCAATTCATTATTGATGCAATTATCACTTTTGGTATTGCATTATATGGCTTCTTATTTTTTCCAGGCATTCCATCAACTGTTAAGAAGTTTGGAGTTTTCACTGAAGATGATATGACTTTTGCTAGGAAAAGACTTGAAAATAAAATTGCAATTCCTAAGAGATTTACCTTGAAAAGTTTGAAGGAGACCTTCATGACTTGGCAACTTTATGTTTGTACCTTCCTTTGGACCTGGCATCACCAAACGTTCTATGACTCATGCCAGAAGCTTTACTTAAAATCAAGAACAGATATTTACAGTTCATCTGAAATCACTAATATGATTACTTATTTGGGTATTTGTGCAATTGGACCAGCAATTTTAGGTCCTCCATTAGCTCACTATTACGGTAGGGTTCCCGTCTTTATATTTGGAATAGGTTGCGCACTATATGCTACTATTGTTTTAATGATTTGGACGCCAGAGAATAATCCATTAATGCTTTCCGCATTTGCCATTTCATTAGGTTACAGGTATGGTATGGCTCAAATGTTCTATGCCTGGATTGCAACGTTATGTAAAGATAACGTTGAGAAGAAAGCTATCGTGTTATCCGTTGCTAACTGTATGGGTAGTGTCTTCAATGCTTGGTTGATTCCAATCCAATGGAACTTGGATAATTCCCCGCAATTTTCAACTGGTTATAAAGTTAACTTGGGAATTGTCTTTGTTGATATTTTTGCGTTCTCTTTAACTTACGTTCTAGATAAACATGACTTACAATTGATTCCAAGATATTCTGGTAACAGACATATTAGCGAAACAACAGGTGAATTTAAGCATTTGGACGAAGATCAAGGTAAACTACTTGGATTAAGTGTTGGGAATTCTGGTCACGATGAGGAGAAAGCGTCCAGTTCACTCGATAGTGCAGTAGACCATGAATCAGAAAAAATTAGTATTACTGTCAAGACTTGAGCTTCTGCTTTTTTGGGGTCTTCCTTCGCTTTTATGTTTTTACTTTTTCGTTCCTTTTTCTCTTCATTTCTTTCTGAATTAGTTGGCTCGTTCTTATTCATTCTTTTACAAAAGCATTTTCTCTATAGGCCTTTATACGGTTAATCAAATTGTTTTGCATTAATTATTAAATAGTTGACTAAAAACTAAATCCTTTACTTCTGCGCAGAAGATTACAATGAGTTTTAGGAATTTAAGAATAGAATGATTGAAAATAAAAAAACATTAAATTGATTTTGGTGCAATTCTGAGGTAGTGAAAACCAAAATAATAAATAAACTTTTATAAATAAATATAATGATATCAATTATCAATAATATCATATAGTCTTTCTAAATCAAATGTTTCTCTCCAACGATCACCATTTTTCTTTAGGACAACTAATAATAATGCCAAAACAGTGACTATACCTGCACACATAGATAACAAAGGACCGACACCCATCGCTCTAATCAATGGTTCAGTAGCAAAAGAGCAACTTGAAGCCATTATTTGTCTGACAAAGTTGTTTAGAGCAATCCCAGTAGCTCCACGTCCAGGCAAAGAGTCAGCCAAATATGTAACAGTAACACCAATAATAATCATTTGAGCAAACCCAAACAAAGCAGTGCCGACCAAGGGAGTAACCCAATGTTCTTTCTTATCCAAACACCAACCAATAATTAACAAGCCTCCAGGCATAACTATAGCTGCAACATAAACATTAATACCAAACCTGGATTCTGGTGCCAAAACACCATATTTCTCAGCTTTCTTCTTCAATAAGTAATCATTAAATCTACCCCCCAAAATAGAGGTGATAAAGTAGGCAACTGAATTAGGAATATAGACAAGGCCTACTAGTAAGGCGTTGAAATTGTAAGGAGAAGTAGAGTAACAATACGAAAGGGTCATGTTGACAACATATAGGGCAGCAAAGCACGGAGCAGAATATGCTATAGAGATAAAAACAGGTGGATATCTAAAGAATACTAACGACTTCATAGGCTGAACCAAATATATGTAAGTATAATATTTGAATTTCTCTAATGAAGAGGAATTCATTACTTTTTCTGCTGTCTCAACCTGACTTGTTAATCTTCTCAAATCATTTTCTTTCTGCTTAATAGATTTTTTGGAGATTACTCTTCCAATTGGGGCTAGCATATCAACCGGTATTTCTTCCTCATCATCTTGATCACAAATTGACCTTTGGGATGATAAATGAGTCATGATTCTAATTATCTGATTATCTTCCTGGGCCTGTTGATCTTTTTGCTTGTTCCCCTTTAATTCACCTTGAGGTGATGTTGCTGAACTAGCAGTTTGTGATTCAATATCATTTGAAACATTTTTCTTTAGTCTCTCTCTTAATATTTGTCTGATCGCTTCTTTGGTATCTTGTCTTCTCAAAGTTTCAGGTAAGAGAAATATTATCATTATAATTGAACAACCAGAAAGAATAACTAAGAACCATTGAGTAGCCCTCCAACCAAAACTTTTATTTTGAGTTATAGCACCACCAATGATTGGGGCTAGCAAGGGACCAGCCAATGGACCTAAATAGAAAATGCCCATAGCAGCACCTCTTTCGGTAATTGGATAAAGATCTGAAATAGTACCAGCACCAACTGATTGAACACTAGCTGCACAGCCACCGGATAACACACGAAAACCAATTAGCATGCCGATACTTTTGGATAAGGAACAACCTATAGTGAAACACAAATACATAGAAAAACTGATAATGTAGATTGATCTTCTACCATGCCTTTCACTGAAATTGGACCACCATATCGGGATAATACCTAAGGTAAGTAAATAAATACCAATAGAAACATTAACAGTTGCAACATCAGTATGTAAATTATCAACAATATCGTCTGTTGCAGGCAATAAAATTGAAGTACCCATGGGACCTAACATTGCACAAAAGGCCACAACGAAAACAAGTAGGAACCTAATATTACTTGGTAATTCTCTTGGGTTATCATATTCTGGGATAATAGCAAAACCTCCCAACAGACCTCTCCTATTGTGTCTCGGAATGATTTTTGATTTATCTAACTTGATGGTGGAAGTTTTACTTAACTTCGATCCAATACGAATTAGCCTTGATTGAGTTTTTCCAATCGGTGAAGTTTGAATTTGCTCACCATCCAGTTCTTGTATTTGTTCAGGAGAGCCAGATTGTGTGATTACTTGGCCAGGTTTATTTGCAAGTTGGACAGGATTTCTTTGATGACGATGTTGCTGCTCTTCCAGGACAGCTTCATTTTCACTTGAATTTATTGAAGCAAAATCTTCATCGTTAAATTGCGATGAGAGTGAGAGTTGACGACCAGGCTGATTTGAAGTGGACATCAATTTTGCTTTAGTTTTTGGACTAGTCTCTGGGCTTTGAAACAGAATACCAGAGTAACTGGATCCTTGTCCATTTGAGGGATATCTGAAGGTATTTGTATAGCTCAGACCCGGTCGCAAGGATCTATCATTAGTAAAGTGAGTAATAGCGCAGAAAAAGCACCTTGAGGAATTTCCTAATACAGACTGCGGCGCCGGCGTTACTGGTGTTGCTATCCGACAAGTGAGTTGGCGCCCTGCTCGGATCTATTTCCGGCACTTCACTGGAACTGGATATACTTTGAATAAATATATATATATTATGCACCTATACGATATTATAAAACACAAAAATGCAACCAGTCTAATCTAAGGAAGCATACTTCTTTAAGTTATTTGGAATAGACTCCCAAACACCAACTTCTTTCAGCCAAGCCTTGCTGAAAAATCTACTAGCATACTTATGAGCAGAATCAGGTAGAATGGTAACTACATTTGAGCCCTCTGGTTGTAGTTCAGCAGCTTTGGTTGCGGCAACAACATTTAGAGCAGAAGAACCACCAAGATACAATCCTTCTTCATCAATTAATCTGTATAACATAACAATTGACTCCTCATCAGGAATTAAGAAAGCACCATCAGCAGCTTTGATATCTTGCATGACATTATCGTTAACTCTACCTTGGGCACCAACACCTTCAATAAAAGACTTACCTTCTTTAACGTAATGCTTTAGACCAGATTCAAAATAAGAAACAACAACAGATCCCGGTGGTTCACTAACGTAGGATTTGAAGGCAGGATTCTTCTCTTTAAAGAAATGAGTGATACCACCCCAGGTACCACCTGATCCCAAACCACAAGTGAACGCATCCACTTTTCCGTCTAACTGTTTGTAAATTTCTGGAGCAGTAGTCTCAATATGTGATTTTCTGTTAGCCAAATTGTCAAATTGATTAGCCCAAATAGCGTTGTCTAAAGATTCAGCATGTCTTCTAGCTTGATGGTTAAAATGATTAGGATCAGATATATCAACGACAGGAACTCTGAACACTTCAGCACCCAACATTTCCATAATTTCAGATTTTGCTTTCACCAAATTTTCCGGCATATAAGCGATACACTTGTAACCCCTTGCTCTTGCTAAGTGAGCTAAACTTATACCAGTGTTACCAGCGGTACCTTCAGTAATAGTTCCACCTGGTTGTAATAAGCCTCTTTTTTCAGCTTCTTCAATAATATATAGAGCGGGTCTGTCTTTAACAGAACCACCTGGATTCATGAATTCAGCTTTGGCATAAATATTTCTTCCTGTTTGTTTTGAAACAGCTCTTAATTTCAGCAAAGGGGTGTTACCAATTGCTTCTGAGAAGCCATCATTGGCTAAAACAGGATTAACTTCTGGATGATAAGCACCAAGAAGCTTTCTTGTTGTTGAAATTGATCTTTTAGTCACTTGTCTAATCATGAATATAGATATCTGATATATTTAGAAATTAGATCAATCGGGGTGAACGAGAAAGGATTAAAAAGATTTGGAGAGGTTATCGCATATAAATATATATATATGTATACATTTTTCTTTTCTCTTGGTCGAACCTTCAAAGTATGGTACCACCTGAGAGTGAATGAATGGTCTGACAGATTGCACCTAAACAAGTAAAATAGAATGATGGGATTGGAGTCATTACAAGTCTTAACGTATAAGAACCCAGGATTCAGAGGCCGGCTGGGTTCGTGATGCCACGAGCCATTGCGACATCTATTGATAGAGCCGACAATGCCGTTATTCACGAGTTTCACGTGCAATACGCGTGACTGCTTTTGAGCAAAAATTATTTCTAATCACAGAGGAAAATCAGATCACGTGTAAATCACGTGTTATAAAAAGCACTTTATAGCCAAAATTTGTAAAATCCGAAATGTTCTGTGCTTTCGTGGCCCAGCTGGTTAAGGCGTCAGTCTCATAATCTGAAGATCGCGTGTTCGAATCTCGCCGAGAGCATTTTTTTCCCTTTTTGTTTATTTTGTAACAAAGTTTCGATGTACAGCTAGCTATCAGAGAGTGTAAATTGACTAAGTTTATTACGTTCAAATGTCAGATTGATAAGAAAAGGAGGTATCCAGTTAAATAGGAAAAGCGTATTATTGAGCAGACACACGCCTTTACTTCATTATAGAATGAGTAAAATCTCTGCGTTTCAGCTGTCTGCTGCCGTTTCCTACCTACCTTTTTTCTATCAGCAGTGTGAAGACAGTACAAGTCTGGTCAGTGACAATCTAATCTGCCCTTAGTCAGAGGTAGGTGTATTTGTATTTAGATAACTAGAGTAGGTAAGTGCAGTATTGTGACCAAGGAAACGATGAGTGGGCGTAAGTAGGCCTTGATATAATTGGGCTCAGCACAGCAACTCAGCTCAGCACGTTGTTTGTTGACCTTTGTTCTTTATCCTTCCTCCGACAGTCTGGCTCACTCCCACCTTTTCCGAGCTACTCAACGTTACCTTGGCCAGCAGCTGGTAACACCCAAGAAGAAAGCAAGAAGACCAACCTTTAAGCAGCCCAAACTGCCCAAACAGTTCAAAGACGCAGTTCAGAAAAGGGAAACTGTTAACAAGCATTGTCGTCAACTACAATATCCCATAATAACACTCTCTAGTTTGGCCTTAAGTCTATACTATTACTCCATAAACTATGAACAGGCAACAGGAGCCTAAGGTCTCTCCCGCTGTATCATCTTCAATGCCTTCTTTATCACCACCACCTTCATTCAATTTCGTTAACCCTAGATCATTCTTACTAGCTTTGTCGATTATAGGGCTATCCCTCTTATCTTTAATAACATACAGTTTTACAAGAACTTCGGAAGGTGCAGATTATCCAGGTTGTAGAGGGGTGTACATGTCTCCGGCATACGCAAGAGTTGAAGGCTTTGATCATTCCCATACAAGATTTGCCTCAAAATATTCACTCTACATTTACAGAGAACAAGGCAAAGATAAAATACCCTCTGAATACGATGATTTAAAACTAAGCGGTACTCCAGTTCTATTTATTCCTGGTAATGCTGGTAGCTATAAACAAGTCAGATCAATTGCTTCAGCTTCTGCCAATTTATATTATGAAAATTTTGAATATATACAAGACTTGAATAAAAATGTTAATAATTTGGACTTCTTTTCGGCAGACTTCAATGAAGACTTTACTGCTTTCCATGGAAGAACAATGCTGGATCAGGCTGAATATTTAAATGATGCTATTAGCTTTATATTATCTCTCTATTCTCAAAATGAAGGGCCCGCAACTTCGGTTATTCTTCTAGGGCATTCCATGGGTGGAATAGTTTCAAGAGTTATGATGACCTTGCCAAATTATATAGAAAATTCTGTCAACACTATAATAACACTAGCTGCACCTCATGCTGCTGCCCCAGCAACTTTTGATGGTGATTTGTTAAGTGTATTTGCTTCAACTGATGATTTCTGGAGAATAGGTTACTCACCTTCGATACCCAATTCAAAGCTTTCTGAAATTGCTAGATTTAGATTGCAAAACGTCTCCTTAATTTCTATCACTGGTGGATTGTTGGACAATATGTTACCTGCCGATTATACTTCTTTAACTGGACTTGTCCCAGAAACGAATGGTTTCACTGTTTCAACAACTGGTATTCCGGGAGTTTGGTCCCCAATTGATCATTTAGCCATTGTTTGGTGTGATCAACTAAGAAGAACGTTAGCTAAAACTATTTTACAAATTGTTGATGTTACTTCCAATACTCAAACTTATTCTTTATCTAAAAGAATGGAAATTTTCAGAAGAATGTTTTTATCTGGGTTTGAGCCTAAGGCCAAACAAGATTTTGATTCGGTTAAAGCTAGTGAAAATAAAATACCTTTAACTTATAAATTAACTATCGATACTAAACAATTAAAAGAAACTCCAAGAGAAAGAACTTTTCAACTGCCCTTAAATCATAAATCCAAAAGATACTCATTTTCTCCTGACATCCATTTATTTTACGTTGGAAAAAACGATTTAAAGTTCAACTTTAATTTTATAAGTTCTTTGAAGCCAACTAATATAGAAGAGTTGGATAGCTCTCCCTCCGCTGCTTTGTTATTATGCCGTGCTTTAACTGCGAATAAAAAATACGAAAAAGAATTTGATTATACGACAGATCAAACTACCAAATATGTTCAACTAGAATGTATTGATATTCAAAATGATGTTCATATGATTCCCAGATCTTTCCCAGATTCTCAATCTTCATCCGAGTCTTCAATTGGTGCAAAAGAAAATCCATTTTGGGCAGTTCAATTGAATTCTGATATATTATCAAACTTTGATACAGTTGTTATTGCAGAATCCTCCTTTGGTATTTCGGGTAATGACTTTATAATGTCTGATTTAGAATTGGAACAGTCCTCAAATTTATCTTTGGGTGAAGCCAGTTTATGGAAGTTATTTACAAGGGGCTATTACATTACATTGCCTGGACATAGACCAGTAATTGTTGATATACAAGTTCCATCGGCTTGGTCGAGTTTGTTGGCTTACAGATTTGACATTCGTTATGAAGATTCAAAATTAAGAAAATTTTCTCCCGTTTTAAGTCAATCAATTAGAGATGAAACAAAATGGCATATTAATATTGATGAGTTTAATGATGTAACTGCTTTGATTCAGGGTGTTTCTCCATTTTGTCCTTTTGTTAAAGATGAGGAGTCTTCTTTACAATTAAAATTATTTAGCGATTCATTATCTTCTGATCAAATATTGGATATTTATATGACTGTTGATTGGTTTAAGTCTTTGAAAATGATAGTTTTAAGGTACAGATTGTCAATTATTGGTTTCCCAACTTTTGTCACTGTCCTGGTTTTATATTTACAGTTTAGAAAGTTTATTAAAGATGATATTTTTCCAAGCTTTGGTGAAGGTTTACTAATGTTCTGTGATTGGAATGTTCTCTTCCCTGTAGCTGCTAGTTTAGCAGTACTATCATCATTTGTTTCAAAAGAAACTTTTCAAAAGTTGTTATCAACAGTTGACCCAGTTACAATACCCGATCTTGATTTAATGCATGGAATTGAAAAGTCTCAAGTTCATGTTAATATGTATTTTCTGGGTTTAGAAGAAGGTGCTTTATGGTTTTATGGTCCTTTGATTTTAATAATATCCTTGGCCTTGGTGAGTGCATTTTATTTCACTTTAAATGGATTAATCACAATCATAAGTATAATCTATGCTAAGTTTTTCCCTTACAAGTCCGGCAAACCAAATGTTCATGGAAGACGTCGTGCTTTGGCTGTTGCTCTTTTGGTTGGCTCCATTCCATTTTATTTACCATACCAATTTGCCTATACTGTTTGTTGTATTGTTCAATTGGTAGTTGTTATTAGGGGTTTCACAATTGCTAATAACCATTCTAGTAATTCGCCATCTGCCAGTGCTACTCAAAAATCATTTGATAATTACAAAAATTTCAATTTATCTATATTATTAATAATGTTATGGATTTTACCTGTTAATATCCCTGTTTTAATTGTTTGGATACATAATTTTTCATTGAAATGGGCAACACCATTTTCATCTCATCACAATTTGCTTGCTATTTTGCCAATACTTTTCTTGATTCAAGGTAACGTTAATGGATTTATGATCACTAGACCAGTACACAAATTAGCAATCTTTTTCACCAAATTCATCTTAATTTACTTTTCTTTTTATTCTTTAGTTTTTGGTACCAGACATTTATTTTGGATACATCATTTACTTGACTTAACTTGTGCATGGTTCTCATTAATTTTGTTTGATGATTGGTGGAATTCAAGATCCAAAAGTATTTATTCAATACGGAAAGAGGAAAATTCTTCTAAGTTGCATTAAATAATTTGAAATTTTTACCATTATTTATCCGTTTTATTTGCTTTTGTTCTAATTACATAATATTTTGTCCTTTTAATTTTTGTTATACTTCTTTTTGATTTGCCCAATTTTTTTTTCTACACTTTTTACACTTTTTACGATTTGCTTCTCGTTGTCACCTTGCATTATACTCCTTCACCCTATGTTTTATTAGATATGTTTTATCGTTCCGACTCTCTCCACTAATATATTTCTGAATTTAATTATTTTATTTATTTGAAAAATCAATCATTTAGAAATGTAACGATAATTCGAAATAGTTTATTTTGTTACCAAAGAACCCACCAAGCAGAAGCCAGCCATCAAAAAATCCATGGAATGCGTTTCTCTAATTTGAACGAACTTGATTGTCAATTGATCTAAAACCTTTGATATTGATGTAGCCTAACTCCACTTCTGGATAAACTATGTAGTTTTGAAATTCCATAGACAGGCTATTTGAAGATGAGCAAGACCTTTTAGCTAACGATTTTATCAGCCAATTTTGAGTCTTGGATAAATCATTAAATGAAGATTGAGAAGTTGAAATAATTACTTTAAAAGTAACTTGAGTATCTTTAGAACTTTTTAATTTGGATAAATCATTGATAATAGAATGTAAGAGACTTTTAAACTGAGCAAAAATCATGGCCGTTGTAAAGGTGTCAGCATTTTCATCAAACTGAACTGCATTGCCTATTCTTAAACTATCAAATAATATTGAGTTTATAAAACTGAAACCATATGTTTCTAATAGATTACCTGTTTTCTGCTCAATTAAATTAACAAATACTCTATTTAACTGACCTTTCTGCATAATCCCCATCAAATTCAGTGATAAATTCTTTAAATATATTTGAACTCCTGGATGTCTATTTCTATAAACTTGTAGATTGTATGATTGGAAGGTTTGATAAGAGTCAGCTGGATAAACGTTTCTATAATAACAAACTTGCTCTATTATTACTTCAATGAGTTCAACTAATAGTGAGAAAACCTTGGTAGTTGTTAGGACATCTTCCTCATCTGCTGTATTTGGTTGCATTGACTGTAGTTGATGGAGCACATCGGATAAGAAGGTGACAAAGAAGAAGAAGAAGAAGAAGAAGAAGGAAGAAGAAGTTGTTTTTGTCAAATTTGCCTTTACGAAACGGAAAATAAAAGCAAACGCGTAAGTTAAACTGATTTTGGAATCAAACTTTCCTTTGTTGTAAAAGGCTACGGAAAGCAGCACACAAAAACCGCAATGGGAATCAGAGCAATCAGTGAAAGAGACATTCATTCCATCACTTCTGGGCAGGTGGTCATTGATTTGACAACAGCAGTGAAAGAACTGGTAGAGAATTCGTTAGATGCTGGCTCATCTCAGATATCAATTACCTTTAGAAATTATGGATTAGATTCAATAGAAGTTAAAGATAACGGTTTAGGCATAAATGAAGAAGACTTTGAAAGCGTTTGCTTGAAGAATCATACGTCTAAGCTAGAAACTTTTGAAGATGTGGAAACAGTCTCAACGCTAGGGTTTAGAGGTGAAGCTTTAAGCTCATTGTGTGCAATATCAGAGGTTAGTATTACAACAGCAACAAAAGATATGAAACCTAAAGCTTATAAGTTGGAATATTCTATAATGGGTAACCTAAATCACAAGAGCATAATTTCTGGAAAAGTTGGTACATTAGTGTTAGTTTCAAAGTTATTTAAAAATTTGCCTGTTAGAAGAATGGAACTTACTAAAAATTCTAAAAGAGAATTCCAAAAAGTGCTAACTTTTTTGCAAGCATACGCAATTATTAGTTTGGGCGTTAGGATAATGGTGGCTCATATTGATTCAAGGGGTAAGAAATCAATTATGCTCTCTTCAAGTGGAGCTAAAAACCTTAAAAGCAATATACTAAGCGTTTTTGGTCCAAATGGTATGTATGGTTTGGAACCTATTGAGATGCAAATTAATTTAAAGACTAGGTTTAAACTGAAATCTTGTGAGATGAGTGTTAAAGTGAGTGGTTTTGTTTCTAATTGCTCATTTGGCCAGGGAAGATCTGTTTCTGATAGACAATTATGGTTCATTAATAGCAGGCCTGTCCATTTGCAACAGTTTTCAAAAGCTGTCAATGAAGTGTATAAATCATTTAACCACTTGCAGTTTCCTGTTATACTTATGAATTTAGAAATAGATCCACTTTATGTTGATATTAATGTCACTCCAGATAAACGAACAGTTTTAATTAATAATGAAAGTTTAGTTATTGAAAGCCTAAAAGAAGAGTTTAATAATTTATTTTCGTCTCAAGATACTAGAATCCCGGTTAATAGTGCACCAATTTCCAGACTAAATGATAAAACTTCAATTTTCAAACAATTAAAATTGGGTGATGATTTTCAATCAAAGAAATCTAATGTTGAAGAACAAGAATTCGAGCCACACGAACCCAAATCTCAAGTATTTGATAACTATAATAGGATAAATGAAACTTCCTCCACTGAATTTTCAGAACTAGAAGAAGGTGAATGCGATGCTTCTGAAAAGGAGATGGAGAAAGCTGAAGAGTTCAAAAAAGTAGAATGTACAAAAGAAGTTGAAATGGGGAATGAAGGGCCAGTTGAGAAAGTGCCTGAAATGTCACTATTCGATGATGATGGCATTCAGGACTCGAATCATGATTATAAAAATTATAAAGAAGATATTGAAGTTGTTAAGATTTCACACAGTTCACAGACAGTACCAGATCATCTAAGGCGAGATAAAGCTAGTGAAAACTATGGTCATGAGCTGCAACCGGAAGATAATAAACTATATACTCAGATTGATAATGATGATGTTATTGAAACGGACGCCGTTATTAAAAGATCTAGATTATCATTCCCTGAATCGCATCCCAACGATTGCTTATGTCCTAGTCATTCTAAATCAACTTCTCCTGTTGCAATTCAAGTCGAGCTAAGTACACAAAGAATTAAAAGAAAGTTTTATCAAAATATCCAATCCACCCACAATTTGGAAAGAACTTTAGGAGTCAATCCTATCAATTTAGGTACTAAAAGACTTAGGGCTAACTCTACTGAGATCCATAAAACTAAGTTAAAAGATATTAGTGATGAAGGCGAAGCTGAGAGGTATTTAACGCTGACCGTTAGTAAATCTGACTTTTTAAGAATGAATGTTATAGGTCAATTTAATTTGGGTTTCATTTTAGTTTCAAAAGCAGATAATGATGGGAAGACAAATTTATTTATAGTTGATCAGCATGCATCTGATGAAAAATTCAATTTTGAAAAATATCAAAGAGAAACTGTCTTTGAAAGCCAACCACTTGTTATACCCATGACATTGGATCTTAACGCAATAGATGAATTGGTGATTATGAATAATCAGGAAATATTCATTAAGAATGGGTTTAAACTTAAAATTGAAGAAGAAAATAATCCTGGCGATAGAATTAGGCTTGTATCTTTACCTTATTCAAAAGATACAATATTTGATCTGTCTGACTTTAATGAACTAATTCATTTAGTTAAAAAAACCGATGGTTCTTCAAATTGCTCTGGTAGGAACATAGTCAGACCATCTAAAGTTAGAGCGATGTTCGCCATGAGAGCTTGCAGGTCAAGTATAATGATTGGTAAGGCTTTAACTTACAAGACGATGAAAACAGTGATTAGAAATTTGTCTACACTAGATAAGCCTTGGAACTGCCCCCACGGTAGGCCAACTATGAGACATTTAATGGAGGTAAAAAATTGGGCATCGTTTTCAGATGATTATCATGTTTAATCTTACTATATATATATATATATATAAATTTTTAATTCAAGTTTTTAGTATACTGATCGTGCTAATTAATAACGTTTTAAATGCAATCGAAGTTTCAACTCGGAGAAAAAGAAACTATTGTTGAGAGGTAGCGGGCGTGAGCATTGAGCAGGCCCAATTGGGAAATTTCACAGATTTGAAGTGGTCTAGTAGCGCCACTTCGAACATCCAGGGGACATGTTTCAAAGTTCTGAATCATTTCTGACAAAATTATCAATACTTGATACTAATCAATAATTCTTCTAAATTGGATTTTAGACTAAGGATAAAAATGACAGCATCCCCAGTTATCTTCAACAGAACCATCCAGTGCCTATTTTCCCACTAAAAACTAAAATATAAGTCTCCTTACATTTAAACAGCAAAATGTCATCCGATTCCAATTCTCATAGCTACTATACTGACATCGATACAAATTTACCTGATGGATTGGATTCATCAACAATTGTGTTAAACTATACCTCTCCATATGGTCATACCGAACTTACTTTTAATGATTTAGATGTTTTCAAAAACTCAATAGTTAAATTATCAACAATCTTTGGTGTTAGAATTGGCCTTGCTGCAATTGCCATTCCTGTTACCTATTTTATCACTAAAAAAAAGAGACCAGTTTTCTTTTTAAATGTTATATGTTTATTTGTTTTACTTTTGCACTCAATTCTCTTCATTTGTACATTGGCGAATACTTATAATTCAATGACCTACCATTTCTCGGGATACCTTTATATCGATCAAAATGCCTCAAGGTTATCTGCTGCAACAAATAGTTTATATGTTTTATTAATTGCGTTAGTTGAAACTTCATTAACTTTTCAAGTGTTTGGTATTTTCAGAGCTATCAAGTCTGGCGGGATTATTTTAGGTTACATTGCCACTGCTTTTGCTGGTACTTTAGGTTTGCTCACCACAAGCTTCTATTTTGCTTACTGCAGCATGTCAAACAAAGCTTTGTTTGATAATAACTATTCAGTTCCAACATGGATTGTTAACGCTCCAATTATTTGTTTTGCTACTTCTTCTTGCTTAATCATGCTAATGTTGCTTTCCAAATTAGCTGTGGATATTAAACAAAGAAGAAAAATGGGGGTTAAACAATTTAACTTCCAGCATATTGTTTTTATTATGTCATTCCAAACAATGCTCATTCCAACAATCATTATTCTTCTCTCATTCTATGGAATTGGCACCCAAAGCCACTTCTTTCAATCTCTCTCTGCTTTGGGTACCGCGTTAATTGCAATATCGTTACCAGTTACTACAATGTGGGCTACATCTGTCAATAATAGTGCCATTCCTACTTCTACTGCTGGCTCTTACGTTACTAAAATTTTCTCTAACTATTCAGGCTACACAGATAGAACGGCTTACCATGATTATGACGACGACGATGATGAAGCTAAATTTGGTAAAGCCACTACTCCTACTAGCGAGAAGACCATGTCTAATGTTGCTGACTTTAAATTTAAAAAGTATGAAAATACGGACTCATTAGCAAATGAGTCAATTACTCCAACTACTGCTGTTACAGGTGATGCCGCTTTTAACTGGGATGAAGTTGAATATTTATCCAGGGGTGTTGCCCCTAATGATTTAACAAGACCCAACGATGTTTCAAACGAGGAGTTCATTACGACCACTGTTCAAACCTCGATCATTAACAAGAATTGATTCTTCACGATTCTACAATCCCCTTTTCGGCCCTTTTTTTTTATTGTTATTTTAGTTCGTAACTTTTTGCATTGCTAATCTTTTAATGCTTTTTGTTTTCTGATTTTGATTCTTCCCCATTTACTTTATTTAATCAGCCTTAATTACTGGCACGTGCAATACAGAATATAGTCTTCACAATTTTAAAATTAAACGTATTATTATTTGCGATATTTGTAACCAAACAATTTACCCTAGTAGAAAGAACAAAAAAAGCCATAACAAGAACAGTACATATAAAATCAAGACTAACAGTGAATAATCCTGTATATAAACAAAAGAGATAAACGAACGGTAAAAAAAGTAAACGAAAGTAGGCTATTATAAGGGCAACTGACAAATCGAAAATCATCAAGTTGTAAACATGGATAACTAATAAAGCTAGCTATTTAAAACTAATAATCCATAACAAATGGTCTAGCTAGAGGCCAATCCATATCTTCATCAGCAACCGATTCCGTATCTAGTTCAAATGGAGAGAAATCAATTCTTTCAGGATCTTCAGGACGGTTGAATGCTGCATCAACATGATAAGCAATTGCAGCGCTAAAGAAATCCCTGTAACGAGTGACATCACTTTCATCTTGCAAATCATTTAACATTTCTAGCATGTCTTCAAGCATATCACCAGGAACTCTCAATCTAGTTAAGTGGTGACCGGCAAGTGATTTCAATTCTTGCTTACCAAACACATCTTTAGGTCCGGTAAAAGCAGGAACAGTAGAGATGGTAACATTATCGTACTCAATGGTCTTGTTAGCACCTAAAGCATGTCTATTGTATTGTTTGGCTAAAACACCACCAGGTAAGTTTTCAGTTAAAGTATAGTTGTGTTCAACAGAGCCATTACCGAAGTTACCATCTGGAGAAATTGTAAAGTTGGCAGTACCATTTTCCATGTTTTTGATCGAAACAAAAGGTAAACCATCAGCAGCAACAATACCATTAAATTCCTTGGTGATATTAACTTGGTAATCAACAGTTGCGCCAACAACAGGTAGAGTTTCAATCTTCAAGTCCAATGGATAAGAGAAATTGTAGGTGACGTTGGAAACTGGTAGTTCAGTTAAAGCATCAGTTAAAGCAAATGAAGTAAAACTCTTTGGATCAGAAACAATTTTTTGAACATCACCGAATTTAACAATAACACCAACGGATGCTTGAGAAGAGTTGTGGAAAGATTGAGCATTGTAAGATAATTCAGTACCGTTAGTTAAAGTGTAGTTAAGCGTGGAATTGACCATGTTACTGTAATCAGCACGAACAATTTGAGTTAACAACCCACCAAATGGAGGAGCAATGGCAAAATCGAAGATTTTTGTAGCATTATCGAAAGCAACAATTTCACCGGTAGAGTTAGCAATTCTTTCATCTTCCCAGGTAATAACATTAGCAGAAGTGATCCAGTTGGAACCGACACCAGATGGTTTCTTAACCTTTTTCTTTGGATCGTCATCAATACAATTAGAAACTTCAATTGAGATTTGAGAATCTTTTTCCCAGAGTAAAGGTAAAATAGCAGTTAAATCAACTTCCAAACCTCTAATGTCAAAAGCACCAGAAGAAACAATTGGATTCCATAATGAAGGAGCAACACCACCGGTAAATATAGTTGGATTTGGGTTAACAGAAGCAACTCTGAAGTCATCAACAAAGACATTAATCATACGACATGGACCATGACCTTCAAAATGGTGACCTCTCTTCAAAAAGAAATCTTGATATTCATCAAAAACATTAGAATACCAGAATTCTTCAGCAGCATTACCAGAGATGTAAATAATTAACTTAGCTTTAGTAGTGTTACCATTTAGTTGAGGAACAATGGAAGCAAATGGAGAATCTGGAATGTAAACTAATGGAGGTCTTGAAAGACTAGCAGCCTTAACCAATGGGTAAACTTGATCAGCAACTTCTCTAGTAGAAAAGATAGTTCTTAAGGAACCTGGTAAGATTTCATCACCAATATCCATAGCACCAATAGTATTTTCATCATCTTCAGAGCCGACTGTTGGGAATAATGAATAATCTGGACCGTCGACATCATAGTAGTAAGTTGCTTTTAAAGTAACATTGAAAGAACCAGTTAATCTTGGAGTTAATAAATTATCCAATTGGAACATTAAAGTACCATCTGATTGAAACAATTTAGCATACATCGATAAATCCTTTTGAGCAAAAGAATGAGATAAGTTACCGGATGGCTCGATTGTGGAGGTTCTCCAAAGTTCAACACCATCTAAGTATAAATGAGCTAATCTATCATATTGAACTCCATCAACAGTGGTATCTAACGAAACAACCACTTGATTGAAAGTGATGTTCTTTGGAGCATTGTAAGTAACCACTGCTGGGTGACCCCATGTGTTACCAAAAGTAGTAGTTAACAAAGCCTGAGAATATAATGGAGTTGAATAATTTAAGGCTGGAATAATTGGAATTTCAATAACTTCATGAGCTTCTGGGGAAGGTTCTAGGTCAGCCTCTTCCAGTAATCTAAAATGGTGGTTGAGATAATAAGTATCAAAGGATTCGGAATTTTTAGGGTCTCTAATGAAATAAGCATAAGATAAATATAAAATATAACTGAAGAGAGCAGTAATACCAAGAGCGGTTAATCTCTTATTAGTCTTCTTGGATTGTTGCTTGTTGTCATGATATTGAGAAGCTAGAGCTTCTGGGTCATAGTATGATTGAAGTTTTTTCTTTTCATCGTCAACAAAGTGACTGCTAACGGATTGACGCTGTTGCTGTTTCTGTTTCTGTTGCTGTTGTTCAGACATGTTGTTATCAATCTTGAATTTCGAGTAACCCAATTGCAATTGATTCCACAGAGACCACTCTCTAGACAAAGCACTGTTCTTCATGGTTGAGGGTTGCAAAGAGGGGGATTTGTAGCTATTTATCTTGTTTATTATTGGGAAGCAGCAAACCTAGATTAAATAGGAAACCAGCTGAAATGGCTGCAAATTCGGTGCGCCTGAACTCCAGCCGCAGGGCCTGCCCGAGGCCTACTGTGATAACGAAACGCGGCCACATCCGGTGCATCGGTTTTCAGCTCCAGATTTTACAGTATTCTATATCTGGTTGCCTAATTCATTGGTTTCACTTCCTCTTTGAGTAACTATATTAGCCGACTCCACAACATTTCGATGCCGTTGCAGATGCTACAGAACATACGTAAGATATTTACTTCTCACAGGTCTGACGAAGAAGAACGGGTGTATTCCAGAAAAGCTGTAAGTATAAGCAAAATGAAGAAAATGTCTTATTGTATTTCTTTAGATCAAAGGCACATCTGATCATCATGATCACCTACCTATATAATTTTGATATACTGACTGACTAAGAAATAACTATAGTTCTACAACTTTATTGGGTTTCTGGCCTCTTGCGTTGCTTTCAGTTTCGTTGCTCAAAAGTTATCCAAAAATGATTTGCTTTATTTGACCTCTTCTACCAGCAACAAAATTTTGCATCACGCATAATAATTGGACCAATCAGAAGATGTACCTCTAATATACTTATCTTTCAGTAAACATCTTAGTTATGCATATAATACAGAATAATATATATATATCGAAGAGTTACATCGATGCCATCATTGGTTTCTATAGTTTATTTCAAGTTATATTAGCAAAAAAAGAGAAATCATTATCGCATACTAAATGAAGAAAAAAAAAAGGAGTAAAAATGAAAGATAGATAGATGTGAAATGAAATAAAAAAGGAGAAAAGAAAAGAAAAGAAAAGAAAAGAAAAGAAAAAAAAAAATTGGGAACAAATTCTAAAGACAAGCAGTACTAGCAGAGAGCAACATAAACGAAAAAAAAAAAAAAAATATGGAAGAATATAAATGGAAAACGAAAAAACAAGAAATTAAAAAGTAAAAACACAAACAAAAACAAAACTAAAAATAAAAATCGCAATCGAAAAAATACTTTGTACAGGAGGAAAGGGTTATTATGTGAAAAGAGAATATAGTGCAATTAAGAATTAATCTAATTTTGTAGATGGAACATTAGAATCACTCTTTAATAGGTAAGCTTTAGCCATCTCATAAGCGGTCCAGGAAATAGCAGTTGATGGAACATTAAAAACAACTCTAGGTTTCAAACCTCTTAAAAACCCAGAATATCCATTATGTAAATATAATTGCTTTGAAGCACTCATAAAGCCCGTAACATTAGGATAGGATTTTGTTTGCAAAACCGTTTTAACACAGTCGAATGGAGTTGTGACAGCAGCGGCTGCAGCACCAGATATAGCACCAGCAACACAATGTAATAAAGGATTATAAACCTGAGTTGGGTTCAATTGGGTTGAGGAATACTCGTAAACTCCGAAATTTATAGCAGCAAATGGGATATTCAACATTAAAGTTGTAGGATAAGAAAGATAAAATGATCTGAAACCTTCCTTTTGGTACATCGTATTTATAAATTTAAAAACAGATGGACTGATGGCTGTACGGTTATTCGATTTATAAATTTGCATTCTCTGCTTTATCACATCAAATGGATTCATTAAAGCATCAGAAGTAGTAGTAGCTGCTATACCTGACAGAGAAGCGATTAAAGGATGCTTTTCATCAGTTATTAATGAAGAGGAAGTAGAGTTATTAATAAAGTGATCAACCAAATACGTCTTTGTTGATTCAAAAACCATAAAGTAAACTGCATGCGCAGGACCAGCACCCAAAATCACTGAAGAAACCCCTCTCCAAAGAGCAATTAAACCTTCAGTGGAACTGATTTTTGAAAAAGATTGAATTAAACCTTCATTAACGTGAACTTTGGATACTTGTAGTCTTGTTTTAATGGCATCAACAGGATACATAACAGTATGTTCCATTATACCAGCAAAGGCACCTGCAGACAATTGAGCTAGAATTGGAGAGTTCTCTGGCAATGCTTCATAATCTATCTCAACGGAATCATGACCCATATGGAGAGTATGCTGCTGTAAGTCTGTAATTGTGTTTAAAGGTTGCTGATTAGGGTGAGAGTGGGGAGGAGAAGCAGGAGGAGGTGGTGGTGGTGGATGAGCAGAAGAGCTAGCGTGTAAGTGTAATTCTAGTTCCTTTGGAGTAGATGTTGTGTCAGGCATTGTTTTTATAAGGGAGCTCATGGGAATAAGGGAATTAAATGGAAAGTGGTCAAAGATAAGTTCGTTAATTTTGGGTAGACAGGGAGCTGAAAAATGAAAATTTTGAATGACGAATAGTTGTGCCGAGTCTAGAACGTGGTACGTAGTGGCAAAAGAGAGCTCGAGCAGGCCACTGAATTATAGAAAAAGGACACAGTGGGTTGAATCAGTAGAATCAATGCAAAACAGCAAGAGAAGAGCTGAAGGAGATGAAGTGGAAAATACGTCTGTTTAGGGAAACTGCCAGGATTTAAATACAAGAAGAAAACTACTTAACAAATTGGAGTGAGTCGGGCCTAGCAATCACCCAATATTTATTTATCGCAACCATCGACCGTTGAATTTCTCTATGTTGCCCAAAATATTACTGACCAATGAGTCACATTCCCCTTCCAAGTATAGACAATTAGCTCTAGTTTGCCCATTGGCCTTTTCCAGGGTCGCAATACCTCTTCTAGTTCAGTAGCTATGGTATTCTTGATCCCTGAAGCTTGTGCGATATCCCCGGTCTTTGGACGAATTTAACTCGCGCTAATTCGCTCCTCGCACTGATAGTTTGATAGTTGATAGTTTCGATACGATAACATTTGCTAGTAGCTTACGTACTTGCTCCCCTCTTAACCGTCGCCTCCCGTCAAGCCTACTCATCATAAAACTCTTCTATATTTATTTAAGATTATATAGGCTCTACCCATCACATTTACGTCCAATAGTCGAGCTTGAAAAGGCGTCTTATGGACTAGTGGTGAGAAACAGTGAGGGGCAATTATGGAGTCCAGATTATCCGTAGTCCGAGTGGAAGTATATGTTTTAAGGTTACAATTTCGAATCCCGGATCTCGGTTAGCGCCGCTCGGGTCCGAGCTGGGGCTCGGCAAACTAGCCGCATGGCGACTCGTCGTCCTCTTTTTTTTGTTCTCTAAGGCGATCGACCTGGGACGACGCATCGACCCATTCTCTTAATAGCTGGAGGCAGGAGGAAGGAACAGTTGATAACTAAAACACCCTTCTAATTTGATCTTTGGTTCATCAATTATACCCACAGAAGAACACTTAGACGCACTATATATTTCCCTGACTGTATCACTTCTGAATTGCTTTACTCTAGGTGGTGTGCTTTTGCCATTTCTCCATAACTTGAATCACGTTTAATTTTAAGCGCAATCAATCACCATTCTACAATCAATCATATTTCAAAAATGGGTCTACGTTATTCGACCTTCCTTGACCCAGAACAGCTTAATAATGATTATAATGACAGCTTGGTAAATAAGACAAACTACCTGTCTTCTCATCACTCCGATTATGAATCAGATGACGATGATGAGGATGATCAAGAGGAGACTCAGTCATCCGAAGGCGAAGACAATAATGCAGAGCAAGAGTACGACAACGAGAATAATAACCAACAAGAAGAAGAAGAGGATGATGACGGTGATGTTCGTGGTGGCGATGATATGAATTCCCAACCCCAAACTGTTGCTGCCTTTTATTCAACCTTATATCAGTCCCCTTCTGCATTTTCTCGTACTTCCAATGCCAACAGAAACTATAACCCATACATGCCTTCTCGTTATAATCCACGTCGTTTTCGCAATTCTCAAACATCCCATCAGAACGAACACCATCACATTCCAAATTCGGATGAGAAGAAAAAACTATCATTTTACCAAAAGCATTCAAAGTTCAATAAAAATGGTAAACCATTTACATACGCATGTTGTAATTGTTTAACTCATTTGACAACGACAAATTTAATAATAAGTGATCAATATAGAGGGGCTTCTGGGGATGCTTTATTAATTTACAAAGTTTTTAATATAAAATTAGGGAAAAATGAATCTCGCATTATGACCACTGGGAATTATACGGTATGCGATGTTATGTGCCATCAGTGCGGTACAACAGTAGGTTGGAAATATTTAACTGCTTCTTGTTCAAATCAGAAATTTAAAGAAGGTAGATACATTTTAGAGTGCGCTTATCTGGTAAGTGCCAATTAAACTTTCATTTTATTTATTTGTTTTTGGTGTTTTTTTTTTTTTTTCTTTTAATTTGTTGGCTATATTTAGCTTTAATGGTGGGCGGGGAAGGTACATTTCTGGTATTATATGGTTTTTTTGTTAGGTTTATATGTTTGTTTGGACTTGTTCGGAAATTTTCTATTAGTTGTTTCAGCTTTTATTTACAGCTTTTGTATAGTGTTGACTAAGACAAACCAAAAATTCAAAATTACAAAGTAACGTATTGCATCCACGAATAGTATAGCATGATTTCAATGCATTATTTACAGACTTCCTCTCTATTTACAGAGGTCAAAGAAGAGATAAAAAAAAAAGACAATACACGTATGTACAAGGTAAAATAGCAATCTTACTCCACAACTAACAGTTTAATTTCAGATTCTGTTTGAGCTTTATTCTTCGCCGCCCGTTCTTGTATCTTTTTCTGTTTTTCCAGCTTCTTCTGCTCTTTTAACTTTTTCTTTTCATCTTTGCTTAATTGTTTTTTAACTTCTGGCTTTAAAGTAATCACTAGTCTACCATTTAATTTTCCAACCTTATCAGGAGAAGTACCTAATTCATTAACGATTTCATTCAAAGTTTCAGAAATACGTTCTCTTAATGTTCTTTCCAAATCAGATAGAATTTGCGCTCTATTACTGACAGCGTTACCATCACTATCAAAATTATCCTTGTCATCAACTATTATTTGAACAGTTTCACCTTTCTTAAATTGACTCAAGATTTCATTTTTCTTTTGTCCTTTCAAATCATTTAAGGAGATTTGCCAAGTTAGTCTGATAACCTTAACGTTATTCGTACCTTGTTCAGCTAGTTCTTGCTGTTGTCTTAGTTGCTTCTTCACTGTTCTGTTATTATTATTTAATAAGTCTTGTTGAACTAGCGAACTTAAATGTTCCGTATAATGCTTTCTTGCTTCTTGTGCATCGATGATCTTCACCACCGCAATGTCTTGGTTTCTATCTGATTTCGCAGTTGATAACACTTTTAAACCATTCTCACTTAAATCCAGAGTTCTAGAAATTGAGCCAAGGGAAACAATACCTTCATCTTTACCAGATCTAATTAATTTACAAAGACCTTTGGGATTTATTGCTCTTATTTGCTTGAAAACAATCTTAACAGCTTCTCTGTCCTTTGGTGTACCACTAGCATCAATTAACAATTTTTCTTTCTTGTTTCTATTACTATTCTTATGTGCCGCATTATCTAGTTTCCCACCTTTTATGTTTTTAAAATCTCTTTGGCCTCCACACCTACTAACCTGTCCTTTGGTAGGCTTCTTTTTACCATTATCTGTGCTAGTTGGTGCTTTTGTAAACCCTTTGCTTTCATGTACTTTCATAAATTCAGTCAAGTTAAATGACGAACCGGATTTGGCACTTTGTTGAATGGAACGAATAGAGATTAACTTCAGTTGAAATCGCAATATTGAACTTATGGTCACTCTGGATAATGGAATCATATATTAATAAATCGGGAATATAGTCTATGTTAGCTGTTTTTGTACTATTAGTTGATCAGAAAGTTATCTTTGATGATTGATCATATCATTTTTTTTTTTTTTTTGTGTTTATACACAGGCAGTGGCAGTTATTCGGGCTGTGCAATTCTCCCTTGGATCTAAGTTTTTTGAATTTAAATTCTCTACACAAGACCTCTTAATAAGAATAATATTTATATCATACGAATAAATAAAAGAAATAATAATAAAAAAAAAAACAGAAATGTCCAAATTATAGAGAAAAATGTCGAAACAAAATAAAAATCAAGTATATTGAATTTTCCTTTTCTTCTTAAAAAAAATCATTTTCAACCTCTAATAACTAAATCATCGGGAATACCTGCATATTCATCATATTTCATTGCTAAATTAATATTTTGTAAACATTGTGTACTAGCACCTTTCAACAAATTATCAATAGTAGCAACAACAACAACTCTATCTTGTTTAGCATTCACGGCGAATGCACCAACAACAACACCATGCTTACCGCTGATATCTTTAACTAAAGGTGCCTCACCACTAACGGTAATCAATTGTTCACCTTGATATCTATCTTGATACATTGCTCTAATATCTCTGGCAGTTAATTTTTCCTTCAAAGGAATTGAAATCGTGTGTGTTATACCTTGAAACCATTGAGCAACATGAGGCATAAATGCAACTTCTAAACCTAATTGGGAAGAAATCTCACGTTCATGAATATGATCGGTTAATGAATATGGAATCAAGTTGTCTTTTAAGAAGTTCACATCATTTTTTGGAGATGGTTTAGTACCGGCACCAGAATAACCAGAAACACCAAACACTGATGGTCTACCAGCAACATAATCAACTAATGGGGAAATACCGATTTGAGCTGCGGTGGCATAACAACCAGGATTGGAGATTTTTCTTGCACTTGCAATTCTTGATCTATCATTTAATTCAGGTAATCCATAAACCCAATCACCAGTCTTATCAAATCTATAATCAGCAGATAAATCAATAATTTTAGATTCACCATTTGGTCCGCTGACAGATTCAATTGCTTCGACGAAAGGCTTACAAACACCATTTGGTAATGCCATAACCCAAACATCAACCTCCTCACTGGATTCCAGCTTCTTAATATCTTCAATCTGCAAATTTGAATAAACAATTTCTTTCTTATTATAACCTTTTAATTTTTGACCAGCTAATTCTCTAGAAGAAACATGTGATAATTCCAAATATGGATGTTTATCAATCATTGAAATTAAATTTTGACCTGTGAACCCTCTTGCACCAATTAAAGCAACTTTAGATTTCTTAGTATTTGTACCGTCTTTCAATGGTGGATTTGGATTACCCGAAACTGTAGCTAAACCCCTTCTAAATTGTTTACTGAAACCAGAGTTGAATAAGCCTGGACTTGCTCTTAATGTAGAAAAGGATCTGGATTGACTTGGAGATTCAAAAACACTTGACTGCTTTGAAAAAGACTGCTTATTAAAATTATCAATTAATTTGGAAGCTGTGCTGACATCTTTAGCGCCATACCAAAACAAAATTTCACCATTCTTAGAATAAGACCCTTCTGCCTTACCAAAATGCCATGCTGTGTTTGGATCATCTTCCTTAACACTCCATTGTAATGCTGGATGATCCTTCTTGAGAGAATGGAAAATATTATCAGTGACATTATTTAACCATCCCGCTTTCGAAGCTAGAAATTTATCTAATTTAGGAACACCAGTCTCTTTATCATCTTTAACAATAGCTAAAACTTCTAATGGCTCATCACCATATGCTTTGAAATTGGAACTTTCTAAGGATTTTAAATAAGTAGCAACAGAAACTTGTCCTGAAGCAATTTCAGCATCTCTATTCAAAGCTGATCTTAGTTGTTCAGGTTGATCAAACTCATCTAATGAAGTTCTAGTTAACAATCTATAACCTCTTCTAATTAGAGTACCAGCACCAGAATCTGTGAATAATTCTTTTTGTAAATCATTCACATCAATAATAGCAACTGAGGATGATCTTGGTAAATGCATCAATAAGTCTCTAATCTCTTTAATTTTTAATTTGGTACCATATTTAACCCAACTTTCTTTTAGTAAATCTTCATATTCTTCATCTAAGTTAATAGCTGAAACCTTTTCACCAGTGTTACCATTGATAATACCACCTTTTTCATTTAAATAAACAATTTTCAAAGGTTCAAAAACTCTAGCAATTTCACCAGCAGCAACATCGGCGTTAACATTTAAGATTTGGCCAGAAGGTGTTTCAGCTAAAGAAGTCAAAATTGGTAAGGCACCCGCTTGAATCGAAGCTTCAATTGGGGCTTTATTAACACCAGTAATATCACCAACCAGCTTATATTTGTCTTTGTCTAGATAATCTGCTTGAAAAACACCTGCAGTAATTGGTCTTGCGTGAACACCCATCTTCTCTAAAGCAGTGACCAACTTCAAATTCTGTTCCAAGAAGCACTTTCTAACAATAGACATTGTTTTTTCATCGGTAATTCTAATACCATCAATATAATCAGGTTCAACGCCCTCATTCTCCAGAATTTCATTAATTTGAGGACCAGTACCATGAAGCACAATGGGGTACAAACCCACGTGATATAAGAAAGCTAAACATGAGGCTAACTCAGGTAATTGTTGAGTAATGATAGCACCACCAACTTTGATAACAGCAAACTGCTGTTGAGAAACAGATGTGAAGTATTTCAAATATTGTTCAACTTCTCTTTTGGAACCAATATTATTTAACAATTGAATAACAGTCGATCTTGTTGAGTAGCATTTAACTGAAATCTTAGACTTGTTTGAGATTGTGGAGGAAGTAACAATGGCTGGGGAGAACCCTTTAGCCGAAACAGACTTAATGGAGTATCTGGCCAATAAGTTTCTAGTAACAGCTGGGTTCAGAGTTTTAATCATTGATTGTGTAGCTTGTTAAATCGGTAGATGTAATCAAAAAAACAAAATAAAAGAGTTTAAGGAAGAAGAAAATGAAAAATTTGATTGGATTTGATGTTACGGTCAAGAGGCGTGTACTACTCGAAATAGAAATGTGTCATTCCTAGCGCGGTCGATTTACCTGATTAGGCAAAATAAAAGGTCGGTCACTGCCTTTCTTGCGTCGGTGTTGGAAGTGGCGCAGAATTACAAGGTTGAATGGTGCAAGGATGGATGATATATCAAATCTGACACACAATTGGTAAATCAGAGGCACAAGGCCAGTACAAAGTAGTCCGATTAAACACGTAGTTCCTCCTCAAATATATAAGTTTCACATATACCATTATGTCAAACCAAGATTCAGGGGCATCTCCAGAGGAACAAGTCATTGAAGCAGCCAGAAGAAATAATGTGGATTTGCTAGACTCAATTTATAATAGCTACACTGACAAACCGGAACAACTTATCAACCTATTGAACACAGCTAAAGATGCAACTGGAAATTGTGCCCTCCACTTATGTTGCAAGTATGGATGCTATGAAGTTATGGATAAAATGCTAGACTTAGAAGGAGTTGATGTGAATCCGGTTCATCCATTAACTGGTGATACTCCATTACATTATGCTGTTAACTACAGTTTTGAAGAAGCTGATTATGCCCAATTTTTAATTGAAACTTTAATTGAAGTTGGGGCTGATGTCACTATTAAGAATAAAGAAGGGTTAACCCCTGTTCAACTATTAGGCGATTCAAACGAAAAAATAAGAGATGTATTAGAATCAGCTGAATATGCACTTGGTGCTCAACAAGACTATCAAATTCAAACGGTCGAAGATCTAGATGATGACGAAGAAGAAGAAGAAGAGGAGGATTCTGTTGTTGTTGAAAGACCCTCGGCAAAAGCTTGACCTTATTTATCGGTCGATAGGTTAATTGTCACATTTTTAATAGAGGATTAGATATGCTTGTTGCACCTATGTTTTCTTATTTAGTTCATTTATAACTTATACTGTTTGTTTACTACATATTCATATCCAATCTTTTGCATTTGAAAACAAAAAACTTACTTATCTGGAAATTGCAGTGTAAAATTATCAATGGATGTTTTATCCCACCCCCCTAGAATATTCTTAACTTTAGATTTTATCTTTCTTAATTGAACAACTCTTCTCTTGAATGAATAATAATCGGTTACACATATGGCAGTAATTTCATTTCTCAATTCAATGAGCCTCTCTCTCGATATTTCAGTTTGATCTGTCCTTTTAATAATTCTCTTAGAAGGACATCCATTTTTAACACCGTTGTTCAAAACTTGTACAAAACTTAATTTAGGGATGTGAAGAATTGATAAGTTTGTCGCTTTCTTACCTTCTTCAATAGCAAATTGGAATTTATTGGAAGTTGGTATTACACAAACAGGTTTGAAAGTATTCCTGAGTTCTATATCCAACTCTTCATAAAACCTGCTGCAAAAGCATCGTTGGAAACTCTTTTCTTTAATTTTATCTTTGGGCTGAACTAAATAACTTAATTTCATGGAATCTAAAGAATTTTCATCAAATAAATCATAAGTAGTTGAATTTAATAACCCTGTGAACTGCTTGATACAAATTTTATCAGAACAGGATTTGGAATAAGAAATCAGCGAGTCCTTTCTCCCCGGTTTAGTTCGAACCATACCAACCATACCAAAGTTATCTCTACCCCTGACAATATCATCTTCCGATCTAACCTCGCTCCATAGTTCTTTCGATTCTGATTTATCTTGAGTGTTTTCTAAAGACGCGTCACCACATGGAATTTCTGAAATATATAAGGCAAATTTAGTTCTAGAGTCTTTTAATTCAAATTTGCCATTGAAATTTGACTCTAATAAGTCTAAATCGGTTGCAGCACTTTTATTATTTTTCAATGCTTTCATTTCCTCTAACAGTAATTTATTGAACAATCTAATCGATAAAATTTCAGCATGTGAATCGTGGATCATACGACCTTGACTTAGTTTTTCAATCTTTGCTGTTGGAATGCACTTTAATCCCGAGGAAATAGTTAATAACTGTAAGTGAAAATTGTCGCAACCATCTTCTAACTTCCTTTTCTTCAGTACTGGTTCTTCTCCAGGTGAAGTCTGAGGTACCAAAGCAACCAAACCTGCCAATACAGTAAACTCATTAAGATCTGAATTTGGCTTTCCATTTCTGAACAGCTTTAACAACTTATCATTGTTCTTAATGGAATTTGGTCGGAGAAATTCAGATAGAACTAAGTCGGAGATTCTGTTTCCAAGGTCTAATTTATCTTGCTGATATATTCTGGGTTCTTGCTCCATTTGGTATACTTCTTTCTATGTCAGTCTAATGCATCCATTAGTTGGAACACCTTCTGGTTATATAAGATAGCTGAATATGTTTACTGGTGTAGTTTATGTTGGGACTTATGTACTTCATTCAAAGCTGAAAAGTTTTTTTCTTCTGAAAGTGAGAACGATAGAGCGATGTTCCTGGATTCTGAAGGAGTTTCTTGAGCTCAGTTATAATTTCTAATTGACCAAACAACAGGAATAACTCAATCTGAATTAAATTTTCTTAACTTTGAGTGATATTTGAAAATCTTTCGAGAGTTAACTATTCAAAACCTGAAAAAATCTTCTCTTGAAAAGGTTGTAGTTGGTGGAATAGGTTACACTTCATCGTACTGTTTGTTACATTCTCTGCTAAGTTTATAAGATAATCGCTAAAGAATGAAAAACAAATGTTTCTTTAACTTACCCTTTAATTATTACTCTGTACAAATCGTATAGCTACGTCTATTAAGTCTGACATTGTGTGAACACTCTCCCCTTTTCAGTCTAGGTGGTGCCCTCAAATATTTTCTCTTTGCCTATTTGTTCTTACTCCTCCAGAGTTCATTACGAGAAGTGTAATTTAAGTATCATAAAGTCAAAGCTAGAGAAAAATCTTGTAAACGTAATTTCTGAATTAAATCAAATACTCTTCATTATCAACCTATTTTAATATTGTGGGCGATCAGTTACATCAAATATTTAATTTTTAATTATACGTCTCAATGTTAACTTTTAATTTTTTGATTAGTTCTCTCATCTCAACAAGTGTTCAGTTAACTACCTTCAATGATGAAAAGTATATCTTTTTACAATTGTATTGGTAGAATAGTTTGGAGAAGAAAACATAATCTAGCGAAAATAGGATAACCTGAAAGCATGATAGCACCATGCTCTGATCAGTATGTGTGTCTTAATTTTATTTGTATGTTTCAATATTTCTATGATATAAAGATATATTGTCTCTCAGCTAAACTCAACCAACAGTTCTTAAAATGTAGATAGTTAGAAGGAGAGTCATTAGGTGGTGCTGGAAGACTTCCCATGTAAGCGTTCAGAGATGCGGATCAGATCCGCTGTTCGCTGCTCTTCCTCCCGCCTAACCTCCGAAACCCACTTCAACAAAACGTGAATCACTGATAAGAACACCCAAATCATCACCTAAAACTAGTCATCGACACCATCGTCTAAACGGGATCATTATGACCAATGTTCTCAAACGTAAGGAATACTAAGAAAATTCAAAGGTCCGAATGGCCGTCTTCCCATAGATTACCGGTATCCACAGAACCACAGTTTTGATCACGAACACTAAACAATAGTTTTACAGTCGCTTGCAAGGTCTGTTCAATTTTTGGACTCCCAAATTTAATTTGTTCGTCGTCTCCGTTACCCGAATAATATTTGTTTCTTTAATCTCTAACTCTTTCTCTTTCCGGAAAAATTGATATCATATTATGCCTCCAACAAATTGGACTTAGGTAATATGTTATCTAGAACTACGAGCAGAAAACTTTCTTTCAAACGATCCAGGGCTCTCAGTGTTATCTCCTTGGAAGATTCAAGACCCACATTAGAGTCACACGTTGACCCATTACTAGTTTATGAAGATGAAGATGGAGACAATGATTCCTGTAGTCATAGATCAAGTGCCAGATCATATCAAGCTATTTCAACATGTCTAACAAATTCAAGCGATCTAGAAACTGGAAACGAGCCACCTGAAAATCCAAATGAGCCAAAAGTTATTATATCAGAATTTAAAGTTAAAATTATTGCTCTATGCCTATTTTCAAATGTGTATTTGGCTTCTGTCGATTCAACTATGGTTGCGACTCTACTTTCTGTGATCGCTTCAGATTTAGATGAAATGTCTAACATAGCATGGGTTGCTACAAGTTACCTATTATCATGCGCTGCCTTTCAACCATTATTTGGTAAATTGTCGGATGTGTTTGGCAGAAAAGCCATTCTTCTAGTCTGCACGTTTTTATTCTCATTTGGTTGTTTGATGTGTGGATTATCTCCAAATTTTTGGATTTTAGTGATTGGACGGTTTTTAACTGGCATTGGTGGAGGTGGATTTGGAGCTATGGCGTCTATAACTCTAAGTGACTTAGTCTCAATGAAACAGAGAGGTGTTTATCAAGGCTATAATAGTTTATTTTATCAATCTGGTGCAGCTTCTGGTGGATTGGTTGCCGGGTTCTTTCAACATTACTTTGGTTGGAGAATGGCTTTTTTGATTCAAGTTCCCTTATCCTTGATTACTGGATTTATGATTCAAGTCTATTTTAAGTTACCACCGGAAGCCCCTGGAAGTGGGGCACACGGAGGTAAGACTTCAGAAAAATTCAAGAGATTAGATTGGGTTGGTACATTTTTGTTAGTTTCATCAGTTTTTATACTTATGCTAGCAGCTTCAATGGGTGGTAAGGAAATATCATTTGATAGCACTACATTTAAATTATTAGTTAGTATTTCATTGGTTGGTTTGGTTGCATTTTACCAATATGAATTACGTTTCGCTGCCGAGCCTATATTACCTGTTACCTTACTTTACAACAAGACAATTTTATTTTCATCAATTGGTTCATTTTTTCTGAATATTAATTCAACTTCATGCTTCTTTTATCTACCGTTTTATTGGACTACAGTTAAGAACTTATCACCTTTGGATGCTGGTATGAGATTAATTCCAAGCACATTTACAACTGCAATATCAGCATTAACCGCAGGATATTCAATTAAAAGATCACTACACACTAAAACCCCATTCATTTGGGGATGTATTTTCTTAGTATGTGGTAGTACGTGGATTTACATGTCTTCCATAAATGATTCAACTTGGCGTGATTACGTGGTTAGAATTCCTCAAACCATCGGCACCTCAAGTAATTTTAATATGATGCTAATTTCATTAATTGCCTCTGTTGATCCAGCTGATCAGGCTTTAGCAACTTCCATCCAATATGCCTTTCGCTCAACGGGATCCACTTTAGGTGCTTCATTGAGTTCCGCTGTCCTGGAATATGCTTTACGCTATTATTTGAATTATAATTTTAGTCATTTAGATAACATTCCTGAAGAATTTGAAAATCATTTGGATAGGATTAAGTATAAGGCATTGAGTGATCCAAAATATATGTTTGAAGGTGCACCTTTGTTTTTCAGGAATATTATTGTTGATTCCTATAATTCTGCTTGTCATGCAGTGTTTATTTTTTTAATTATAAGTGCTGTACTGACGTGTTCTTTTGGATTTGCCGTTCCTGACCATTATCTTGGATGAGTTTATCTTGAATTTAACTTTTTGTGGTATTCTTTATACTTTCAGAATAAAGGTACAACTACCTAACGGAAACATGCTTAGTAACAATATTAATGCTCTAATTAAGTAGTAATATTCTACCAGAGAAGTTATAACTTGAGACTCGGAACGACAACTGGAAGTATCAGTTTGTTTTCAAGTATAGGGATTGCTTACAAAGAGAGGTTTCAGGTTATACTATTCTATTTTAAAATGTACAAAAATAAAATAAATAAAATAAAGAAATTAAGCACCCTGAATCCATAAATCCCAAACCCTAATATGGTCTAAACTCTAAAAAATAATGCCGTCTAAATAATTTACAAGAAAATAAAAAAGTATAAGAATCATTACTAGTCTTCTAAAAAGCTCAACATGTCTGGACCGACCCTTTCTAGTAAATCATCCGCCCAGAGAACATCAACATGACTGTATTCATCGATTTTAAGGTAGCTAAATCTATTTTTCATAAATTTTTCGCCATTTAACTTATCAATAAGTAATTCACCATTAACCAAATCATCTTTTCCTCCAATAATTAACATCATACTTGGACAGCTACTATTAAACCAAAAACCATCACTTTTCAAAATCGGCTTACCGCTTTCAAATCCTTGACCGTGAGTATTACTCAACCACCATTTCATTAATTTTGAGCTGACATAAACTGGAGAGAACATAAAATGGATATCACGTAAACTTGGATCCCACAATTCGTCATTCCAGTCAAATAAAAAGTTAAACATAGTGTAAGAACAAAAACCAAATATCGGAGTGTCTACAATAAAATTTCTCAGAGACAGCATTATTGGCATGAAAGCATTCATACCAAAAAATAAATTGTAGGCAAAATTAGGGATCCCCTGAATAAATTTAATAAATAGCTTTTCACTTAATAATGGGCCACCAAATATTGCAGGAGCCAATAGCACAACTTTATCGATTTTATCATTATAACCCATGCTTAATTCATTTGAAACTAGCATTGCTATCTGTGCTGTACCCTGAGAATGTCCAATTAAGCTAATGGGACCAGAATTACCACTAACACTCAGAACTTCATCAATAAAACAAGTTAAGTCATATTTGGCCATATCAGTTAGATCCCAATCCCACATTTCACGGTCGTCCTTAGTGTAATTTAGATGCCTTGGTTCAAAACCACACCTACTATTAGCCAACCAAACATCATAGCCATTTTCAATTAAAGAATAAGCAATGCTTTTGTAACCGCTTGTAATATAAGCACCTGAAGACTGTAATAAACCATGTAAACATAAAACAGGCTTCTTCTCTTTATTAGTGCTCTTGGGGTCAACTAATCTGTATAAAGATAATATGAACCCATCGTGAGTCGTAACTCTATACTCAAATAATTGAAGCCCTAATAATTGGCAGTAATAACTTAAATCAGGTTTCCTTTGTAAATATTTATTATCAGTTGGAAAGGCCTTCTTTCTGATTGGCTCTGATCTCATAAATCCAGCTTGAATAATATAGTTAACATAAACATATTTGATTATTGATAAGCACATTAAGAAAGATAGAAATAGGAAACAACATAGATTTGAAATAAATTGAACTGTTTTGTTTTGAATTGATGTGGTAGAAATCGCTTTTTTAAAGCTTCTACTACTCTTTCTTTTATGATTTGATTCAATAAGCCTCGGAGATCCACTTCTTGAAGGGTGCAGATATAACTGAGACATGATTTAGCGGAAGTTTGGAACTGACATAATGAAAAGTTTCGATATACAGGTCTTTTTACCTGTGCTCGTTTCTTTGTTTGGATGAATCCTATCTCATGAAATAGGGCGTGGCGCACACCACCAATTCTGAGTGGCGCACACACATGAAAGAACCACAAACCTTATTTAATCTCAGCTTGTTTACGTTTTTAATTATGGAAAGAAAAAGTTCTCTCTCTTAATAGAACCAGGACCAAATGAACAAATAGAGGCCTCCAAACACACAATATGTTGGGCAACAATCAGTCCAAAATCCAGATTATCGTCCATTGGTCAATTATTAGTCAAAATAGTACATGGCTCAAGAAGAATGAATTGAGTTTATAGACACCTTATATAGCATATCTTGTTTACCATGCCATTTTTATCTCACTGACTAACTCTTGCTTCCAGTAACACTCAAGACGATTCTCTACCTAGTTATAAATGCACCTAAACTAAGAAATGACAGAAGAGAATAACTTTCCCCCTCCTTATACATACTTCACTTTTGAATCTATCGCATCTAAACCAGTGACTCCCCTAACTCAGTCGTCGGGATTTACTTACATCTCGGTTGACAGCTCAAGTCACAACTTAAATAGCATTGAGTCACAGCCAAGCAATCCAATAACATTATCATCATCACCATCAGAGCAAATAATTCCTGAATTCAAATTACGGTTTCCACCACAAAAGACATTCACATGCCAATTCAACCAAGTTAGAGGTCAACTTAACTTGTTGTTCAATCAAACGCTGCAATCTATTATCTCCATTGATATTTCACTCAAAGGAGATTCTTTAATTGTTTTCAATGATTTCAGAGATGTAACAGCAAAGAAAGATTATTATAAAAACTATCATTTATTTGAAAATAGGACTAGCTTATTCTCGAGTACGATTCCCGACGGTACCGATGTTACTAACGGGAATTCTCTAATTTATGATTTCAAATTACAGTTTCCAAATGTTGAAGTACTACCATCATCTTGTAACCAATTAAACTCCAAAACTGATGCCGATTCTGTGTTTTACAGTGGTACTGAAGCTTACCTTGATATCAGATATTACTTGCTGCTAAGAATTCATTTTTTTTCTAACACCCGGGCATTAGATTGCGTTGATTACGTTGTGCCTCTATTATTCCAAGGTGATGATTTTTCAAACAATTGGATAAATAAGTTCATCAATGTCGATTATGACAGATTCTTTTATCAAAAGAAATTGAAACAATATGTGTACAATAAAGAGGAAAGCAAAATGGTCAGTCTTAGCTCCTGTAAACCGTCTGGGCTTGGTCAAATGTTTAGCTCAAAAAGGAAATCGAAGGATGTTGAATTAAGAATAACGATTACAATCCCACAAACAATAAATTTACAACTAGGAGTAAATCAAATTCCAATAGTGATTGAATCTCCATGTTCTCTTGCTGAATTACAGCACTTTAAAGTAGGCGGCCAAAATACAGGATTGGGCTATTTTCAAGTTCAGCAGTTAATTATTTCCATAGATAATTTCACTGTTTATAATGTTATGTCTAAGCAAGAAGATGGTACCGCAGTCAACCAAATATTTAATTCTGCAGATTCAGGTTTACATTTTGACGTGGCTGACTTTCATTTTGTTGAAAAATTGGGTGGTTTTGTTTGGGTTACTACTTTAGAATCATTGGTTTGTAAGTCGACTTCCTTTGCACAATTATTAGGTAAACCGATAATGAATACTGTTAAATTGAAGGATTATTTTGGTAACATCAATATTTTAGATGTCAAAATTTATATCTCGAATGGACAGGATAAACATAACCAAGGCCATTGGTTTCACTTTAAGAGAAACATTGAAATTATCAGTCAAGTTCCTCCAAATGAAGTTTTCCAATTTTATAATAGTGAGTTCTTTCGTTTTAATTTAGAAACAGCTGATTTTGCAAGAGATACATTTGGTAATGAATACAGAGATCTGAATCACCCGTCTGCGGATGGTAGTGGTGGTGGAATTATTAGTCTCTGAACTCATAGCACAACAGCTGTGTTTCAAAGTTTGCTTTAATTTTTAATTTTTATATTCCTTCAAACGTATTAATGAGTCATTAATCCTTTATTATATCTTTTATTTTTTATTCTTGTACTTAAATGTTTTTTTAACACTCTAACATATTATTTCAATTGTGTTTAAGAGATCAGTTTGAGAGGATTGTCTTGGTAAACTCTGCAGAAATTGACACAATGCGGCAAGTTCGTATTCTGGTTCTGGTGAATTTTTTATTTGACCTTACACCTATCAACTCTCCTAAGACTTCTCTGTAATATTAGGATCAATAATTATTGAATGATAAGAGTCTATCTTATGAAATTTAAACGTAAGTACCAAATTAAATTAAAAACATAAAATACTCTTTTAGTGCGTAAACCAGTCAGTTTTCATTCACGCACAGCCCCAGGCTGGAACCTTTTTTATGGGCCCTAATCTCTGCGCGCCAGCTTCAAATTACATTTAGCCGATGATAGGAAAATGATGATGTAAGGGAGAGAGCGAGAGATGCATGATAGTTGGCTATGGGATGACTAACTGATTAAAGGGGGACTGCAAGTCTAGCGCCATATGTTTATATAGTAGCCATTATTCCTCAGAAAGGAGTTCAACTTAAATGTACACGTAATCTGTAGAGGGAAATCATCTCTTGTCTCTCTTCATCAAATACTTATTTACTTTGCAAGTCTCCTCCACATATCATATTCTTATATCATTATTTATTAATTCCAAAAAACAATGGCTGAAGATAACTGGGCAGTTATATTAACGTGGCACTATTGGGGTAATCCAAAGCATTCTGTTTCTATCACAACTCCTGAAGGAAGTTGCACTTGGATGTTGTCTGATCCTCCCCACTATTCTATACGCATTATAATGGAGCACCCTCAATGGATTACAAGTTCCTTAGTGGTTGTGAATAAAAAATATATTGCAAAAAAAGAGCTATCCGATTACGATAAGGAAATAAGGGAGAAATTTTCTGATCCCACATATGGATTTAGCCTTCCTATAAGACCTAGAAGGAGGAGATTTGGAAGTGCAAGAACAAGTGAAGATATTGATATTTCTCAGCATTGGACTAAACAGATATTCAATTATTATGCTGAGACCAGTTGTTGATTTCAACATCGAAATAGCTATTTTAACATTAATCTTTCGAGTCGTTTCAAACTCTTTTCTTTGCTAATTTGGCTCTTCCGGAATTCATCTTTTACGTCTTTTCAATATTGTTTTTTACTAGTTATCATATGTATCCTCTCCTGTTTTTATTACTTTTGTTTCTTTAACATAAATAAATAAATTAATAAATCTCTTCAAACACGCCAACCATAGCAAAACAAAAAAAGTTATCTAACAAGGGAAAGGTGCGAGCTCTTATCTGGAGTAGCCATCCTGAGGAAGTTTCTGAGTTGGGTTGGGTGTTTGATTGTTGAATTCCGTCATGATTTTAATAATAGTAGTGCTACGTATATTGTTAATAATAATGAGGTATATAGAAATAGGTGGCTGTCAAATAGTTAAGTTGCCCAAGTAGTTTCGTCCAATAGGAAACGCCAGACAGAAAAGCAAATCATTAAAACGAATAACTTGTGAATTGATCTATTTCGAGAACAAAAAGCTCACTCTGCTGGGGTACACAGAGAAGTGGCGATTGGGCCCTATATTTGATATTAGTTCAATGGCATATCTGGATCACTTACATCTATTATAAGCCGTGGTCAAAACACTGAGTTCCACGTGACCACTCATCTTCCTCTAACCAGCTATGGTAGCAAGGTAGTACTAGAGACACCATGGTTCAGTCTCAAGTCCATGCCAGAAAATTCCGTTTATCCTAGACCAGTACTAAGCTAAATTGGGACAAACAACATTGAGCCATAGTAATTCACTATTCGATAGAATCCCATATCTAGGTTCTCAATAGTTAGTGTGATCAGTACTAATATGAGGGACATAGACGTTCGGGTCGATCGACGTCGCTCCTATATTTGAGTCATTAGCGACACAAACCGAATTGATGTGGTCATAGTACAGTTTTAAGTATTTGACGTAGCGTTGGGTTCGCCTCACGCTTTATGGAGTGCCTGGATACATGACTTCAGACCCAAGATCAATTCTGTCTAAGCATGTTTAGTCTCTCGCCGACCACTCAATCAAAGCAAACTTTATTATCACTACCAAAGTCAACAAGAACAACTTGCTTCACCCCAAACCCATCCAAATCAA
>JAKTPC010000008.1:212079-421696 GCA_030557395.1 Ambrosiozyma platypodis | reverse complement strand
CTAAAAAGGGAGTGTAGGATACTCGGTTAACGGTTTTTGGATAACTCTGGAACCAAAAGAGCTATGGAATAGCTGGTAAGACGAACAGAAAGGGCAAAACAAGATTACAAAATTATATCATATCTATCTACAGATCATCAAAAGACAGATTAAAAAGCGAAATAATAGCACTGGAGGCGTTTCTTTTGCTAAAATGGCGGAACGCTAACACCTACAATAGCACAAGACTAATACACACCTAAAAAACACAAAATACACACATAAAACACACACCTAAAAAACACAAATCAACACCTAAATAAACACCTAAATAAACACCTAAAAAAAAATAATAAACGCACAAATACACACCTAAAAAAACGCAAAATCTCTTAGCCCAAAAAAGCCCCTAAAATAAGTCCGGCCTAGAAGTACAAAAAGCAAGTCTAAGAAAAATCCTAAAAGCAGCCGGAAGAAAAAACCTAAAAATCCTTCCTAAAATCCTAAGAAAAATCCTAAAAATCCTAAGAAAAATCCTAAAAATCCTAAAAATCCTAAAATCCTAACAATGTGTGTCCTCTCGAACTCCTTTATTTATTTAACTACTTGGTCTACTTTAAACAATTGATTTACTTTAACCAATTCATCTTCCTCTACAGAACTACTTCAACTCTCTAACTTTGAGAACCAGTGAACTCATTCAACCACTTCAGCTACATCAACGACTTTGACTTTTTCAACTTTTTCAAGGGGCTCTACTTTTACTTTCATCTTTAATTCAAATACGAATTTCCAGTTTAAATACAATTGCTTGTTATTGGGTTGAACTCACCTTGACTTTGCCATTTCTAAGTTTCTAAAATAAAACAAAGACCAACGTTAAGAATTAAAGATGGATGTATTCACATAGAAAACTTGAATTCTGTCTTTAAAGGAAAAGAAGGAGAACATATTTATTATTCAGGCAGAATTGTTATAGATGAGGAAATACCTATTCTACAGATAATGTAGAAGCTGATCTGTTTATGAAATATCTCTATAGTCCCTATGAAATAGAGATCTATAAAAAATTGGAAGGCACCAATATAGCTCCTAAATACTTCGGATGTTGTAAAAATAATTTTGGTATTTATATAATCTTAGAAAAAATGGATAGTTTGAATATAGGGGTATTTAGGGGTAATTACAAGAAATACGTAAATATGATGATAGATAAATTGGAGTTATTGCATTCCATGGATATCATACATAGAGATGTCAAACCTGATAACATGTTGTTCAAAAATGACGATATTTATTTCTGTGATTTTGAAAATAAGCTATGCTCTCCGTAACATGCTTGCAAGGAAGTTCTACTAGGTAATTTTTCCAAGGAAGGAGACATATATGCCTTAGGATGCACATTAATAGAAGCTCTTAGTGACAGGCCTCCTTGGCATTATAGTTATGATGAAGAAAAACATATATTAGAAGAGGATTATACTGTATTGTTAAATCCAATAAAAGATAGAGTGTTATTTGATTTCATTAAGACTTGTATCATAGACAAGAAATAGATAGGTCTCTTATTAAAAATGAGGTATTTCCTGAACCTTCCTATAAAATTCCTCAGTATTATAATTGCTATTGTGTTAAGGAAGAATATACCAGTGATGAGTATCGTCAAATGCTTTGTCAGTATTATAATTGCGACTCTACTAAGGAAGCAATAACCAGAGCTAGGTCTGATGAAAAGGTCATGTTTGAACCTATGGTTTCATATGCGTGTGAGAAGCATAAATGTCACAAACTGAACTGTCCTAAGCCTAACTATACAGATACTGAGTTTTGTGATTTCCATGTACAAACTAACGAGATCAATAATCAATAATAAACAATGTTATTATTTTGTTCTCTGCTTCTACTTGCGGTACTATACGTTACTTCGTATAATGTATCTAAATGTCACATATTTTGTTCTTTTACTCTTTATTTCCTTCTATTCTTTGACCACTTTGCTTTTATTTCTGAAATGTCTTCTCTTATGAATCCATATATCTCAAAAAATATTTATCTCTTCATTTTATCCACAGAATGTTTTTTCTTTTAGGAACCAGTGGTTTCTATCTCTCTTTTAACTATCTATAATCCTTATCTTTAGTATTTTCTTATCATTTTTATTTACTTCATACAGATCTATAATATAACAGCTGTAAAAGATTTAAAAATAGGTAAAGATACATTGAGGAAATATGCTTTTTCACAAAAAAATTTTAAAGGTAAAATCTTCTATAATAAATTATAAAAATAATGATTTAAATTGATGATCACACTAACTATTGTGAACCTGGATATAGGATTCCATTGGATAGTGAATTATTATAGCCCAATACTGCTTGTCCCAATTTAACTTAGTGTAGGTCTAGAATAATTGAATCTTCAGGTAGGAGTAACAGCAAGTTGTTGTTGATTGAGCTGACTGCTTGTGGTAAATTTTATTGTTCGGTCGGGTTAGCTTTTAAGGTTCCATTTCTTTTTCTAGATAATACCCGTTTTGTTTTCACAGCTCTAGCTTTGATTCTTTAATCATGAGTCTTAATTTGATGTTCATTCCTGGTGAGCTAAATGAGTTTCATATTCAAACTGTTCTTTTATATCAATATAACACTTATCTCAGCCTTTAATCTTAGAACTATAGTATTCTTTGGAAGTTCGACATAATCTGTTGAGTTCTTGAAATCAAAGTTTGATTTTGAAGGAACTTTAATCTGCTCTATTGGGTTTTCATTTAAACTTGATTAACAATTGCTGATAAAACTTCTTCCCATTCTTCTCTTTCCAAAGATTTATGTAGTTGTTCGTTAATGAATAAACCTAAAAGATTAACAATCTGAGAAGAAATTGTTGGATAGAATAGATTACAAATGATCGATAATGAAACTAATGAGCAAAGTCAAAGGAACAATAAAGTAATACATGGATGCTAATTTTTTTTTTTTTTATTTAATTAGTAGTTTGTTGTTTGTTTGATGTTTTTTGTTAACTTCAGTATTGATGGTTTAATTTTGTATCTATTGTAAGAGCTTATTACTATTATAACGATTTTAAGAATTTTTCTACTTTAGGGTATAATTTTAATATCACAAATAAATTTTTCCAACAACTGTTACATAATTCCCTGTTTTCCTTCTAAGTTCCTTGATTCCTTCTTCAGTTTACTTACTTTTCCTTCCTTTGAAAAAGACCATTTGTCATTTATCCAGCCATTTCCATTTCCATTTTGATTCCTTAATGATCTTTATTTGACATTTATTTCTCTCCAGAGATTTCGATACTCTTTGCCATTTATAATCTCTATATTCTCCCATTTTTATTTACTTTATACAAAGTTATATCGAAACAAGTTTTCTCTTCCTGAAAAGAACCACTGCACATATATTCTCTTAATATAACAGCCAAGTATGACTTTTATATCATAATAGGTTCTTTATTTTCTCTTAGGCTTTTTAGACAGAACTATCGAGGGAGAGTGAAATTTTAATGAGCTTCAATGAGTGTTCAGGTAATTGTAAAATTAATATTCATTGTTGTTAATATTAGACACGTTATTTAGTTTTGTGCAATCGTTTATTTACCCTCTGAAATTTCATCGTTAGAACGTCGATGTTGATTCTTTTGGGAGCCTAACAATGTTTTGAATCTAAATTTATCTTCGTTATCTAATTGTCATATTTATGGTCATGGTGATGTGAATCAAAGTATGCGTGACGTGCCTGTGATTGGAATTAATTTTGGAGATCTGTATAAAACAATTACAGTTCACTCAACCATTTACAGTGGTTGCTATGACTGCGATGGAAAAGAACAGGACATAAACTTTCGTGGTGTTGCGAAATCAAATGTGTGACCGACCTATTCGCCAGAAAGACTTTGATATGGTTGATAAGTTTCAAGCTTGTGAGTGCAGACATAGATGCCATTTATACAATGACAGATGAAATCAAATGCAATTTGGTTTCAGATAGCGATGATGGAGAATATGTAATCGACAAGTACTCCTAAGAATAAATCAAGAGCGTTTTGATACGTGCCTTTTTGTATTTCCTAAATTTACTTATATTTTAATAATTAATCAGTTCAATTATAGCCTATTAGTAGGCAATAGAGAAGATATTACTCTGATAATGATAATTTACAAGAAATTTTATCTTGTCGTCATGTAGACAACTATGATTATAGCTTTAAGATTATTTAGCGTTGATATTGACTGCTTGTTTCTAGGATTCACCGTTAAATCTTTGGCGAGTTTGACATATATCAGGTTCACTTTTCCTCAGTATTCCCTTTCTCCTCATTGCCGTTTAACATACAAAGGTCAATCTGTCAATGCTTTAAAGACTTTGTGTGAAAGAGTTGATAAAATCATGCATGGACTTTATCACGTTGTAGATGATTGTTAATTGGTAAACCCATTCCGGGCTCCGTTATCGGCACACACGTTTTAGTTCCATCATTTGAGTAGTAGATACTCCTTGGGTAAGTGCGGTTATTAAAGGACACGATAGATAAACATTTATATAAATAGAAGAGTAGAACCTCCTCATAAGCTTTTTTAACCCAACATTTTTTCTTTTACTCTCATCTTCTTTTTATAACAAGCAACGTCAAGCTGGTTTATATAAGGTCACCATTACCAAAAAATACAAGATACAAAATGTATGAGATCACAAGGGCAGACAGAGAAGAGGCCCGTAACTATTCTTACTATATTTTACAGCGATTCTTTGATATGAGTGCAGATAATGCTCACTCAGAATCTCAATTATGTGAATATAACGGGTTGATGCAATACAGAAGTCAGCAACGAGTGCGACTTGTGAACAAAAGTGATTATATAAAGTATGTGCATGATTGTACCTTTGACCGTCGCGAACTTGATATTAAGTGGAGATAATGTTCTGCAGATAGGACTGGTTCTGAAGTAAATGAGCTAATGAAGGTAACAACAATTTAAACATATATATATCGAAATTAATAAACTAAATAACAAATTATAAAGACTCGGTAAGCTCAAAAATATAGATGAACGAATGTAAATGTAAGTAATGTTGAGAAAGAACAGGTGCAAAGACGACACCATGATATATATATGCCTCATTTATCAAATCCAACTGTCCCAGGCACCTTTGAATGGTATGCGGGTCACTATCAAATATTATGTGTTCATAAACCACCAATAATGTTTGTTATTTGCCAGAATAACTCGAATAACTTTTTGGCTAGTTTCTGAAACGGTATAGTTGACAAGTCTTATAGTTACAAACGCTGATATGATCTGGGCAAAGACAGATGGCATTGGTTGCCAGAGATGTTGATTTCAGCACCTGTACTCAGGGGTTGAAAATGAATAGAGTGAGAAAACCGAATGTAATTTTGTATTTGCTTTCCACCATGAAGAATATAGGTATTCAACAAATATTTCAGAAAAGGAGTCAAGAAAGGAGTGCTGATACATACCAATCAATATGTAATTTTTCTTTATTTGTAGTTTTGTAGTTAGTTCAATCACAGCCCTTTAATAGACATAATAGAGCTGATGCTTAGTCCTTATGTTGATAACTAAGCATTAAGCGTTGAGAGTATTTGGTGTAAGTGACCATTGATCCTACAAATATTGGGTTTGTGAAATAACTAAAGGAGGGGAGTTCAGTACAAACAAAAAGAAAGAGACCGCCAGCGGGGGTAAGGGAAACGTTAGGGTTCAAGTAATAGTGGCTACAAATATTGTGAGTAATGATGAGATGCAGGTATCTGTATTTTTACTTGGTCTATTATATTGCTAGACCATATTGGTGGTACAGAGTATGGTGATATTTTGTTCTTAAGACTCTTTTGGGGAATCCTAGAAAGCTGTATTTCACCATCCTGTGTAAATGAAAATAAAAGAAAAGAGAAGATATACGAGTTAAAAAAGGGCATTTCGTAAACAGAATATAAAGGTGAACAAAGAAACACATGTGTAATTATAAAATAAAATAATATAATGAAATTGATAGACCCCAGGGGAACAAACAAAATAAATACTAAACCCATAGAAGATTCTTCAACTACCAACCACCGGTATAGCCACCACCTTGTTGATTACCACCTTCATTACCACGTTGCTGTTGGTGTGATTGTTTTCCAGCATAACCAGGATAGCCCCCTTGCTGTGGTGCATTAACTTGATTACCACCATAATATCTAGCAGCACTGGTGAAGCGGTAGCATCTTTATACGGAACGTCCCATTGAGATCTACCAGTTAAAGTATTGATGTAATAGTTGGCATTGTATTCCTATATAATTTAAAAAAATATGTTAGTGAATTGTTTCTCGAGGTTAGGTAAACTGGGGCAGGGGCAAAGAAGACAAAAAGAGTAAACGTACATTATCCCATTTGGCATGACAGCCTTCTGGAAGATCTTGTTTTTGTTTTTGAGGAGAACATAATTGCGTTTGAGTTTGCTAAATTCACTGATGTAATATGGGAGATACAATGACAAGAAACAATGGCAAATTAACCACCTTATGTAACCCAACAATTTGGTTAATCACAAATCCCACAACGGGTTTGGTTTTAAATACCCTTGCTCCTCAAAAGCTTGAAATAGTTTGTACTTCGACAGAGCGGTCATCGTCCCAACAGTTGCAATTAAGCCTTGAATCCTTCCAAATTCTGGCGTCTTACCGTTTTACGTCTGGAGCGCGCTGGCAGTTAGTTCACGTGGTTGGTGTGCCACTTACGAGTCTCTACTGCGCCACTTGTTTTAAATTCATTGGTTCAAGTTCCGAACCGCACAAAGAAGGTTCTATATAATTTTTAATGAATTTTGAATCTTCAGTTTAAACCATATTTGTCATATCAGGGAGAACTTTGGCAGTGCTAGCCCACTTTTGTTAAGAAAAAACTAGTTCAATGGTTGCTAGCTACCTGTGGCAGCTTACCTCGGCCCAGGCACTGGTAGCAGCAGAGGGCTGCTTCCCCGGACCACACACCATGGGTAGCTTACCAAGTATTTGTAGCATCTTAGGGATCTAGAACAATCAAAATCAAATTAAGTAATATCAGGAATTTAACTTAAAAGTAATCGATTATATATAAAGAGAGAATTCAAATTTGAAGCAGTCGAGGTTGTGGGCTCAGTTGAAGTGGAGACCAATATGAAAGAGAAGTTGTACAAGAGATATGGAAATGGTCGAAGTAGTCAAAGTAGTCATATAGTAGTTAAAGAAATTCAAAGGGAAAATATTCATATTTATATATTGGAAATTTGATGGTTAGACCGTCTCCAAATACAGTAGTACTGTCAGTGAGGTGGCCTTTTGCCTTACTATTTTTATTGAATTATAAAAGGTTTACCATTTAGGGTTTATTTTTTGCATTTTAATTGAGAAAAAAAATAAGTTTTTGATAGTACTGTATACAGGATATCTTGCCGCAAATCATAATGGTCTAGGTGATTTGATAGCTTTCTTATATTACCTAAAGCTGTGCCAATTATTATTACTGTGATACCAATGAACAATGATCAATACAAGCCACAGGCTGCACTTTTAAGATGAATAAGAAGATTTAAAATTACTAATCTATTAGTTTGATAATTCCTGATTTTAGAAGATCTAATATTCTGTTAAACTCTTTTAAAAAAATGAGTGGTTCTCTATCTATGCTAGTTTCCCTCTGAGGGTTTCATCCTGCTTGGATGTATAACGCAAGGAAACTTTGGTTGATGGTGTTCAATGGTCTCTGCTGGACCGGCCGTTAATTTATAAGCTCACAGACCAAGTCGTGTATAAGAATTATATAGTATTGATTATAAAATAGCTATTACAATCTCACTAAAGTGAGCGAAGTAGATAGAAAAAGTCTAATTATGGTAATTACAAGCATGCAATCAAAGAAAAGTACAAAAACGAAAGAAAAAAACAGGCATAATACCCACTCTTCCCAGATTCCAACTCAACCGCACAACATCTATCCAATAAAGAAATCTTGAAATTTGGGATGACAAGATACGTGTTAGCTTTTGTTGTCTTTTTCTCAATAATCACGTCAAAATCAGCATCATGAATGCCAGATTTATCATCTTTGACTCAATTTAAATTATCTTTTCAACTCTTTTTGAAAATCGATAGCATTCTTATTGAGAAATTTAGCCTTGTAATAAAGTCCTTGGTATTTTTGAATTATGTTTTTTTGTTCATGTAATTTTCGTAAATGGTTTCATTTTAGTTTCTTGAAATTGATCTTTTTCTCATGTACTGTCTCGATAGATAATGATTCCATTGAAAACAAACCATCAACCGCAAATAGAATAGTAGCTTCAGGTTGTAAATTTGTTGCTTCTAGTAATGAGTTGATTTTAGTTGATTCAGGATGCGTCGAACCTCATTGCGGATTCAAACTTAAAGAAATTTAATTTTTATCAGATTTGAGGAAGAATGATCAAAAGGTTGCAATTGTTGAAATTTCTCACCATTTAAAATGGCTAGTCGAATTTCAGGGTATTCGGGATGCACCAGCTTTGATTAAATCATTAGTCAGTACTAATTCTTCTTATATATCAGAAAACAATTTTCTATTTGTTCAACTTGTTCATCAGCGGTACAGGCATCGTCAACTTAAATTTGTGTAGCTCTACCATTATCTATACCAAATGAAGAAGCCATCATTACATGTTTAGGAGCAACAAGTATCTAGTAAAACAGTTGGCAATCCAAAATTGTTAGGTCAGGCACATTCGTTGACTATATGAGTATTGACCATCCCTACTGTTTGTGTTTTGAAAAATAAGCCAGAATTCTACAGTAACTCATTTTTGTTCTGCAGATATATATTTCTTTAGGCTATTTTTCATTTGTGCAGAACTGAATTGAAAACACTAGGTTATGACTTTTCCACATCTTGCAGATTGAATATAATTGGTTATTAGATAAAAAAGAAAAGATAACTCATCATATTGAATTTTAAGAACTACAGAGCTTTCAAATAGTTGCACAATCTTTCATCATATTGACAGATGATCCCAATATGAAAACCCTTGAATCTATGGCACTTATACTGAGATGTCTCATACTCAAATCAATATAAGTATTGTTATCTACATTTAAAATTCTTGCTAATAACAAAGCCGTGATGGCCACAACCAAAATTCCACAATCAGAACCATTGATTTGCTGGGGAGTGTATTTGTCTGTGATAACTTCAAAATTAAAGCCATAAAATTGTTCAACCTTTTGTATCAGATTTAAGGTCTCAGTTTCGTTACCTAGATACATCGAGTCATAAACAAAACATTTTTTATCCTTAGGACAAAGCAAAAGTAAAGACCAATGCGAACCACCTTCAGGCTGATCTAAATCTTCGTTATCGTTTACCGGCATGAAAACAAAACTGGAACCAATTATTGGGGGTAGAACATCTTTCAACTCTTCTGGATTTGGATGATGAGCTAAAAGAAACGAAAAAGTTGGCATTAACAAAACAATTTGTGAATCATTTTCTTTACAATACTTCATTCTTGCTTTTAAAGTTGGTTTAATCTGAACTCTTGATAAATATTCATAGACAAAACTAATGTTATTGTCATTTAACCACTCATCATCATTCAAATTATACAAGTCTTCTTTATAGACAGTAATATCATAAAACTTCAAAACTCTATCAAATTCAGATTTTGAGGCCTCTTTATATAATTGTTTTAATAATTCAGCTTTAGCCTCAACATCTGGCTTTTGAACGTATGCATTAAAATCGTCCACACCTTTTTTGTTTCTAGTATATTTTCTTTCTTCCTTGACTCTTCTTTTCAATTGTCTAGCCCGTTGTCTTTCTTGTTTGGTAACACGTTTTTTTGATTTGCCTTTGGTAGTTTGTTTCTTTTGATCTTCTTCAATGTTTTGGAAATCTGCATCTCGAGGAACCCCTGTTAAGCCACCTGTTGATAATTCATCCACGATATAAGCCGATTGGGAAAAGCTCTCATAATCAGAATTCTTTTCATCCTCAGTATAGCATTTTTTATCGTGTTCATAATCGTAATAATCGTTTCCGAGCCATTTCAACTGATCAAACCCGTTGGTGATCACTGGAATTTCTAGCACTTTTGCTGGGTGAGGAGAATCTTTCTTGGGGTTTGAGAGGTAATAACCCTTATTGGGATTAAAAATGGTTCTTATCATTGCAGTCTGAGTAGTTTCATGTGAGTAAAATGCGGTAGGTAATTTGATCTTTCGGTGAAATATCGTTGGTGTTTGTATGGACTGTACCTACAGACTGTAAGGAGAACGAAAATTTGATTTCAGAGAATTTGAGAGTGGAAATCACCAGTGTTCTGATATGTACAGCCATTTTTAGCTGTACTACTTAAACAATCAATACGAATTAAATTTAATCAAAATAAAGAAAATTACAAAAAAGGGTAATAAGCAGCTAGAAATTTATACAGAACCGTTTAATAATGCTTCAATAGCACCTTCAACTGAACCACCACTTCTTCTCAACGCTGTAACGTTACGATCGAAATCAAAAAAACCCATGTCATTCAATTGACGAAGTTGGGATTCAAAAAGCTCTTCTGGAGGTCTATTATCTTGTGTATGTTGTGGGGTAGCACCTGCACCACCTAGGAAACTCAACAGGTTAGGATTGAGAAATGGATTGGCACCAGATGCTCCACCAGACGCTCCACCTGCAGTACCGCCGGCTCCAGCTCCACCTAACAAAGCGGCAAATGGATTGGAAGTAGCAGCACCAGTGGAAGTCGAAGCAGAACGATCACTTGCTGTGTTATTGCTATTGTCTGTGTTTGTTGGATTTGTATTGGTTGCGTTACCTGGTGCTGGGAAAAAGGAAGCACCAACACCTTCACCTCCACCCATAGCCCTTTGCATTTGCATCATGGATCTCATCATTTCTGGGTTGGTCAACATATTTCTAAAATACTCACTTTGTAGCATTTCTCTAGCTGCTGGGCCCATTGATCTTAATTGAGGTGATTGCTGGATCATAAAATCCAGCATTTGAGGGTCAGATAGCATTGCTCTCATGGATTCTTGAAACATTGGGGATTCCATCATACGTTCCATTTGGTTTTCGTCAGGTAATTGCATACCATCACTACCAAAACCCATAGATTCCATTGAAGGCATTGGAACGTTATAGCCAGCATATCTAGCACCAGTCAAACCAGCCAAAGGATTAAACTGACCTTGACCAGCAGCAATATTGGACGGAACATTTGCTTGAGCTGGAGAAGTGTTTGAAGATGTAGCTGCTGGGGTATTTTCAGTGGTTGTTGGTACAGTAGGAGTTGAGTTCTTTGGAGCAGCACCCTTAACTAAATGTATGGTGTGGCCGTCTTGAATTTTATATAGTTCGATAGTGTCAGCATCTTTCAAAACTTTACCGGAGTAAATCAATCTTTGTCTTTCAGCTGGAATATCCATTTCTGTGGCCAACTGAACTTTGAATTCAGAAATAGTCTTAGCAGTGTCTACAGTAACCTCGTGCTTCTTATCACCAGCAGATCTGTTTGAAGCAAAAATAATAAGTTAGTAAGCCTGATTTCTTCAATGGTAAAACCCCTGGAATAGGTACACATACTTGATAATGACCTTAATCTCGCCCATTTTATATGCTTCTTCTTGGTGTGTCTAGCAGGGTGTATGTTTAGTGTACAACCCAGCTAGTTGTTGTTGCTAGCGATTTCGCCTTCGTTTGTTTTACTAATCGCTCGACGGTGAATCGGTCAACTTCAACAATACCCAACGCACAGCCTTGAATTTCTATGTACACGTTTATTTTAATAAAACTACACAAATAGCTAAATAAATATTCAATCTATATTTCCTTCGTGTTACCAATGACAGCCATGGCTTTAGAATCGCCTGCCTTTAATTCTGGATTATCAAGAACATCCGCCAACAGTTCCCATGGATCTTTAGATCCACCCCACTTTAAAACCTTGTTTTTGAAGTTTTCACCACTCTTTCTATCTAATGGATTATTTTTGAATAAATGCTCCCATATATTAGCAGCAATAGCTCTATCAAATAAATATGAATAATAAACTGATCCATATGAAAACAAGTGCCCAAACTTGCCTGGCCAATTGGAAATATTATCGTTAAAATACTTTAATTCTTTTTCCATATCATGATAAATCGTAACAACACCAAAATTTTGATTAAAGACCAATTCTGAATGCAATAATTGATCTAAAATTGCCATCTTAATTTGACTGAAAGTTTCACATTTATTTAAAAAATTGTTATCTTCTTGATGCTTTTTTAAGAGAGATGAAGGTAATGGTTTACCTGTTTCATGATGTCTAGCGAAAGATAGTAAAACTCTTTCATCTTTTGCAAAATGCTCCATTAATATTGAAGGTAATTCAACAAAGTCTGTGGAACATCTAGTACCACTGACATTGTGTAAATTGGTTCTACCTAGCATTGAATGCATTGCATGTCCCATTTCATGAAACAATGTTTCAACTTGATTTAATGTCAGTAAGGTTTTTGCATCACTACTTGAAGATTCAGGAACGAAATTACAGACTAACGAAATAACAGGTAATTGAAAAATTTCACCATTAACTGTTTCGTTGGTTCGGATTGAATTCAAGGATAACTTAAACTGATCATTCGGATCTAACTCTTCCGGATAAATTTTTCTTGAGCAACAAACTGTAAAATGAGCTGGATTATGAGTTTTTCTATCTCTGTAAAATAGATCTAAATAAATGATACCAATAATTCCTTCAACTTCACTAATTACTTCAAATTTCCTCACATCGTTTGACCAAGTTTCACCAGCTTCTGCTTTAACTGGTTTTAACTGGATCCCATAAATGGAATTAAATAGGTTCGATAATCCTTGGACAACGGTACCAATTGAGAAATATTCAGAAATGTCTTGTAAATTGGAAGATCTTTGCTTCATCAGATATAACGTAGTCAAATAATCTCTATCCCAAGGACGAACAGATTTAGATAGTTCATCTTCATTTGGTCTTGCTTTTTTCTTACTGGGTATCATTTTATAAAGAGTCTTGATTTCATCAGTTATACCGGGTTGAACTTGAGTTAATAAATTGCGAAGAAAACTCATGACATTTTCGGGGGTTCTAGCCATTTTTTCATTTAATTGATAATTGCTAAAACTGTTTGAGCCAAGTAAGTGTGCTAGGATACCTCTATATTTCAATAATTCTTGTAAATACTGAATTTGCATATCTGGTGCCGAGTGTAAGGCATTCCAAACTTCTTCCCTTATAAACTTATTTGGAGTGCTTCTTAAAATTTCAAATGGAATCTTACCGTAAATAGGTATTTTCAAGTTTCCTGATAAATCATGAGAAACTAATGATTTGAAATTTTTATTAATATCGCCTTCATTGATTTTTTCCTTGGGAATTAAAACAAAATCCTTCACAGGATCTGCAACGCCATTATTAAAATACTGGCCCATCACAGCAATATTTTGACTTAGGGAAACAAACTGTTGTCTAGTATTTTCATCCATATCAATACCAGACTTTTTAAAATCTGCAAACAATAATTGACCAACAGCAAGTTCTTCCTTAGTTAAATGAAATTTGATTTCGTCTGAAGTTAAGACTAAGTGTAATTTATCATACAATTCTTTGGAAGTATTTAAAATATTCATGAATTCAAACATTTCTTCGTGACAAGATTGAGCTGCATTAATAAATGATTTATTTGGATGAACCACCCTCACAAATTCACATAAATCAATAACACGGCATAATATGTCACTTAGTCTATCTAGATTTCTAATGTAATTTATCAATCCTTCCTTCGAATTATCGTCTATTATAGCTTGCGTTAGTTGTTTGGCTTTCTCTAATGATTCGGCTGAAAAGTCCTTTAATCCGGAAGGTCTTTTCAAATATGGATTTTGAAACAGACCAACTGAATTTGACTTGTAATTGAAAAAGGATGATGCTTTGTTATTATCACCATTAAAATATTGCCAATATACATTATCATCAAACACCTTTTTTATAATATCTGGATCATCGTTGTCTGTAGGTTTGGTTACCGTATTCGTCGCCGAGTAAGTGGTGGAAAAAGGTCTTAAGAAATACGAGGCAGGTGACCGTCTGTGCGTAACAGACTGTGTGACCTGCCTATAGGCATTTCTAGACTGCTTAAACATGATGCATATAAATATGATTTGAGTTAACGATAAAACACAGGAATAAATGAAAGAAACGGAAACCGAAACAAAACAAGAATACAGTCGTAAATAAAAATAAAAATACACAGCGAGAACATTGTACAAAAAAAATTTCACTTTTTCTGCTTCTGGAAGTGCTGTTCATACGCAAAAGCCATCAGTTCCAAAAACTTACCTTTGTCAGAAGTCGAAGGAGATAGAGATATATCAAAATCATATATCGAATCACCTAGTTTCAAAGAACTATCCAACTTATTTGTGAGTGGAGTCGTAGATTTTACGTCATTCTCTTTAACTGGTTCAGCATATTCCACATTTCTATGTTTTACTTTCTCTAAATTTTTATTTGAATCATCATCCAATGCTCTAGATTCAACATAATCATCATCTTCGTCTTCAGTAGATGATATATCTTGTCTCTGAGTTTGTTTCTTTTTATCAATCATCAGATCCTTAAGATCATCAGCGTAGACATCGGTGATCGGTGTTTTCTCTATTGGAACTTCTCGTATAGTGGAATAAGCCAGAGTATATGAATCATCTGGTTTCGTTGTTGTCGCTGCTGTTGTCGCTTCTGCTGTCGTTGCTTCTGCTGTCGTTGCTGTTGCTGTAGTTGTAGTCATGACATTAGGATTCTGAGCAGGAGCCATTTGGTTTTGCTTTACAATTGAAGGGGTTGAAATAGACTGCAATTTTAATCCTTTACTATTATCATTCATTATTTTAAATTTCTTAAACTTAGATCTCTGCCGAATTAATAGCTGTTGTTGCTGTTGAATTGTAGAAGGGTGATACAAGGGAATGTGATACATTTGAGGAGTTGCAATAGGGCTAGCAGCAATTAACACTGGATATTGAGCTGCAGGGATATGATTAGCCGAAGCACCTTGATACATGATAGGTTGATACATTGGAATTCCACGACTACCTCTTAATGGTGCAGACAGCATACCGCTAGGTATAACTCTTTTAGCTTGATGAGGCGGAATATAAAGAGGTTTTGGGGGTCTTGATCTTTTAAGTCTTTTGTTTTGAGGAAGGGATTCTTCAGAATTGTGTGATTTCATGGTTTCTAGTTGAGGTAAAGTTGAAGATTCTGATAAAGATAAGGTAGTGGAAAAGCTGGAACTTATGGAAGAAGGTGTGGTTAAAACATTAGCAGGGTTATTTCTTTCGCTAATAAGTCTTTTCTGTTGCAGTTCAATGTCTTTACTTTGTAGCACTTTGGATTCACTTCTTGCGTTCATTGGAGGTAAACCAGGAGAGAGGACTGAGTAGGGGATGGTGTTATTATTCTGACCAGTCTCAATAGCTGAGAAATCTAAAGAGGAGGGTTTCATATTTTTTTTCGTAGAGGTACATGTAGGACTTTGTGATTGCTGTGCGTTAGAGGCGGAAGGTTGCCCATCAGAGTCACGAGTTGCAGAAGCAGGAGGACGAAAGTCTGTCATAACTTTGGGTATAATTATGGTGGCAAAAGAGTAGTGATCACAAATGCCTCCTTTAGAAAATAGTTATAGATGTTTGATTATTTTCAAAGTTCTGAACAATCAAAGCTGTTCCGAAAAATAGATTCTTGAAACTGATTGTCATCTGAAACGGAGGCGCGGCGGCGTTTTTGTAGATGCGGCTTTGAGCAACGGTTATGTACATTTGAAACATTACTTGAAACATTTCACCTTATATTAATTATTTAATCAAGAAGTAGCTATATAAAAAACTAAATATTTCTATCCTGATATTCAACCCACCCCACTCCTAGTTTATCGAGTATTCTCTTTTCATCAAAGCTTTCAATCACGATTCTTTCTCCGCCAATATCTTCATACAAAGCCTTATCATTCAAATGCCATCCGTTATAATGAGCCAATGTTCTTAACTCTCTATTAAACATGTCGTTGCCAACAAAATAAATCATTGCTGCCCCCAATGAATTATATGGCGCACTAATAATATCTATTCTTCTTGTTCTATCATAAGATTGTAATTTCCCACCACCCATATATTTATCCATATCGGGTGATACGCTAACCAAATCGCATCTAATGTATCCAGTTTCCTTTAATTTAAGAACTAATTGATGCAGTTTTTCATTGATTTCTGTTTCTTCAGTAACCCCGTTTTTAAATATCAAATAATCAATATCACCACAATCTCTAGACCCTCTAAGGTATGAGCCCATTACTCTTATTTCGAGTTCTGGATCTAATTCTTTAGCTACAGACTTAACATGCTCGAGATGTTTAGTCACTTCATCTCTTGGAATACGCTCAATCCAATCATAGTAATATTTCAACCCAATCTTTTGAACCCTATTTAAATCTTCAAAAATGTCAGGTGTATTTATATCATTGAAACTTTTAAGTTTATGCTTCATCACAAACTTATACGCACTGATTTCTCCGAACCCATGAATTTTACAGAGTTGAGATATCAATTTGATTTCATCATTTTCTTGTAACTGCTTTTTCAATTCCTCATACTTTGGAAACGTACCTGTTTCTATAATATCATCAATATGTTGGGAGATAGATTGACCTATTCCAGGATAACCTTGTAGATCTAGAGATGATGTGATAGTCTTCTGGTAATTCCCAATTGTTTGTACAGCCTTTCTGTATTGTTTCGGTTTGAATGATAATGATTTATCAAACATCTTTCCTTGATTTAGAAGCTTTATCATATCTTCAAATACTTCTATAATTTTCAAATTGTTTGCAATTATCTTAGGAGTGTTATTGCCTGATGAATGTGCTCTTTTCCAAGTTAATTGTATTATTAGTCTTTGCTTCTTATCTAATGAGAAAGTTGAGTCGGGGTATTCAGAAATCCTAATTGTTTTTCTTTTCTTTGAAGCGGGCTTTGGTGACTTGGGCGATTGTGGAGATTCTGGGGTGAATAAATGAACAGATAAAGGAAATGTGTAGTTTGTGGTTGATAGAAGTTTGCCTGATTCAAGACAATCAATTACCCAATTTTTTTTCACAATAGGGTATTTTAAAAATTCATCATCAGATGATATACGTAACTGCCTGTATAGCTCACTTCTCTTGAAATCTTTCTTCTTATCGTTGATGACTATGTAGCTGTTATTTGGAGTAGCATTCGATAAATCGAATTTTATCTCAGCTCCATTGTTTTGCCAGATCTTGAATCTCTTTTGACTCAATTTGTTGATGGTTTTCGGAAATATTACTAGAGTGATATTTTTAAGTATCTTAGGCATTCCTCTTGTATGTTAAATTGCCGCTTGAACAAAAGTAGCACTCCACCAGTAGTTGCCATAAAACACAGATTTCAGATTTTAATTTGCTTGCTGCGCCTGCCATTTCCCAGCCTCCTGCGCCTTAGCGATAAGCCCAGCCGAACCAAAAACCAACAGCAATTACACTTCAAAAAGGCAACAACTTCTGTATGACTAAGGGCAATAGTTCGTGTGGCCCTTTTCTTTTCATTTAGATTTCGAACTGCATCTGTCGCCGTTTCCTCACCTTTGACACCTGCTGAACCAGTTGCTTAAATTGGGTCAAAGCTATATAGCTTATACGGACTTCTCTCTGCCTTATTATATTGACTCCATTGTTCCCCAGGAGAGCCGTCCATTGCACCTCCTTTCCACTTATCTCCTTAAGATCTTTTGATTTTAATTTGCAATTCAATTTGCAATCCAATCCTGAAGCTACACCATTTTCTCTACTTTTAAATAAGGCATTATGTCCATAAGGCATACATCTCCTCCTGGTGATCCGTTAGAAATATTCCCAGGTTCAATTTCTCCAACTTCTTCTTCTCATATATCTTACATGTCAAATACTGGTGCTCCAAAGATTAATATAAAAAAATGCTCTCCACCTCCTGAACCTGATACAGGTAATGCAATTTCTGCCTTTAGCAAGTCCTCAAGATCGAGATCCGGTTCTCTTAAGATGTTCCGACAACGTTTACAAAGTTTAAATTCGATGACTTCAAATAATTCGTCTTCAAATCAATATGAAAGAAATAATAGCTTATCGAGTCCATCTGGTGTCCACAATACTCATGTTCTAAGCATTGCCCCTTCAATTAACTCTAACTTTTCTCCAAGATCCTCTTTCGATATGTATTCTTTTAATGGTAGTGTTGATGATCTAACAAGTGAGCCTGGTCCTGATTATATTAGAAAGAACATTAAAAGTTATAATGAAGTTTTGTTGTCCTATCTACAGCAGCAAGGATTGAATATTAACCCTCTCAGGTTAAAACAACAAAAGTTATCTGGCAAATCAGGTGTACTGAAGTTTGGCCACTCTGCTTCTGATAGTATACAGACCTTCATAACTGGTAATGGTCAGTTGTTATATTTGCCTCATAATCCAACTAAGAAGAAGCATAGAGTTGAAGAAGGCGAAGATATTGGGGATAATGCAGAACAAGAAGATGATGAAGGTGATGATGATGACAGTGACGATGATACAGCAAACACTCCCAGTTCACAGCAACAAGAACGATTACCCTTCACAAAAAAAAAACTACATCACAACGTTACAAGTCATACGTTTGGAATTATTATAAAATTTTCAAAAGAGCAAACAATGAATGTTACGGCCAAAGCTAAATACTTTGCGGATGCTTCTACAAGATGGGTTAGTGGTATTTATCAGGAATCATTTAAAGGAAAGAGTAAAGTTACTTTCAAAGAGAAATATAAAGTTTCAAAGGATATTCACTGGGATTTAGACTTCGGTAACCCAGATTGTTATATTCCTTTTAAGAATACTGAAAATGAAGATGAAGATGAAATTCCATTTGAATATGGAGCGGATATTGATTCCAATGATTTCACGAAGAATAAAGCTTTGGTGGACTTGCAGATTTGCTCCAATCAACCAACTCAAGACATCAAAAGTTTTGAAATTCTGAATGTGAAAGAATATCCAAATGAAATTGATCCTTTAACGGGTAAAGATTTATCTGGAGACGAATCTTATTTTACTCCTGGTAATGATAAAAATGTTAAAACTTTCCAACCAGGTTACTATATCTTCATTCTGCCCGTTGTTTATCCTCTTAATACACCAGAATCTGTTTCAACTCCCTTAGGTCAAATGAAACATCACTTTCATATTCAAATTGAAAGAGTTCCATATATTCCATCAATCGCTCCCCCTCCATCTGCATTTTTATCTACCTCCCCTCATCACCACGGCAAGTATAATGATCCCTCATATTCTATGGATCCTTCAAGTTCACAGCCACACCATAATGGTGTAGGCTCAGCTTCAAAATCATTATTTAAAAGATTAGGTAGACGTCGTTCCTCAATTACGAAAGAAAATGGTTCGAGTTTTTTGGGTAGTTTAGTTGGTGGTAATAAATCAGATTCAAGTACAATTTATGATTTTAGATATGATTTACCAAGCATTAGGTTACCACCGAGTGATGCAACCTCAACTCTCAATAAATCTATTTATGTTAATAAAGTTTGGAATGAAGCTTTGAACTATGAATTGTTGTTACCTAGAAAGTATATCCAGTTATCACCAAAATTTCAAGGTGAACCATTTTTAAAACAGCACAGTTTTTTGTTACAAATGAAATTAATTCCATTGATAAAGTCATTGTGTTTGAAACGTATTAGAATTAATATTGTTGAAAAAATTACTTATATTTCAAAAGACATGAAATATGAAGAAGATGTTGGTAGAATTGATAGAACTGGTGTTAAAGAAAGAACTGCAACTTTGTTAGAAATCAAAACCAAAGAAAAATCAAAATCCAATTCTGCTCCTGCTTTGAATACTCAGATTGTTAGAGATTGTGTTGATGACAACTTGTTGACTAGTTGTTATAACAATGGTGAATTTTCCTTTAACTCTGAGAACGGTTCCAAAAAGAGAAATAGATCTGATTCAAATGGATTGAAAAAGGTTGCTAAATTTTTAGATTCCAGAAGTGCTTCGATGAGCCATTCAAATAGTCAAAAAGAAAATAAACCAAATGAAGAAAAAGATAAAGAGGTTGCCATTACAAATCCCGTTAAGTTACAATGTCCTTTAATTTTTTATGCAAATGATCCATCTGGTTTCATCAAAGATACTCATGAAGGTTTGGCTAGAGGGTCCGCTGATATCAACAATATTCAGGAAAATGATAATAATGATGTTACGTCTATATTTTCCGTTGCTACACATAATACTTACGAAGATACAATGGCTAATAACTCTCTAAATATTACATTGTCCCATAATGATGAACCAATTGATTCAGTTAGCAAATCGCCGTTTCTATCACCATCAATGACTTCGAGAAAAGGTTCAGTTTCAAATTTTTCAGTTAAACAAAGTAAAGAAAAACCGGATGAATCTCGATTAAGTGAATTTTCGTTTTATCCCGACACAACCGTTCACAACGTTAAAATTAGACATAGATTACAAATTGCCTTTAGAATTAGTAAGCCTGATGAGCATATACGGACTCCTGATGGTGAGCCAAAAATGCATCATTATGAAGTTATTGTTGATACACCAATTGTTTTTGTTTCGCCATTTTGTATTTCTGATACTATGGATCTACCATCATATGATTATGCAGTTAAATCAAGTTCAATTGAAGGTCCGTTCTCCTCTGGTGGCTCTGAATTTAAGTTTGGTAGATGTAATGATGAAAATAATGATATTGATGAAGACCTCCCAAGCTTTGATGAAGCTGTTCTACAGCCTTGCTCGCCGATGTTGTCAGGTTTCACAATTCCAACTAGTGTAGGCGAAACTTCAAATTCATTCACAATGCTCTCTCAATCACCAATGTCTTCAAATTACTCATTGTCACCTCCAGTATCATCCAATCTTTTGACTACTTGGGGTAGAAGAACCTCCAGAGCCGATTCTGCAGTTAGTTTTACAAATCTGGATTCTCTGATTCAAAGTGATGCTTCCAATTTGTCTTTGTCAGTTCCTTCCAATGCGCCTATATCATCAATGAGGAAACAGTCATTGGAAGAAAGTTTTGCTAAAAAAGATATTTCACGTGTTAATAACATGGGTCAATTAACTAATTTATTTAATCCGAAAACTTTTACACCTTTACCTGTTAATCAAGAAGCTTTGGGGCATCATCCTCAACTCGGTATATCACCTCGACAAATTCCAAGCTCATCCCTAACCAGTGAAATTCATAAGCAATTGATGCCAGTTGAGAGACCTGGACTAGAGCACATTCCATCAAGATCTTCTCTGCATTTCGAAGAAAATCTACCGTCTTATCAGTCTGTTTTGGACCAAGATTTAGCTGGTGGGTTGGAAAAGTTAGGATTATTATCAAATAATTCTGGTGCTGCTTCACAAGAAAGATTAATTGATCCACTCAGCTCTGCTGGTACTGGTGTTGCAACAGGAAGTTCACGAAATGAGGAGACTTTTGTTAACGATGAATTAGATAACATTAGTTTAAATACTATTAACGACTTAAACGAGTTGAATGTTACTGAAGCTAATCATATTCTATAATCGCTTGTGTTACTTTTTTTTTGTTATATTTTACTATTTTTTATATTTTATTTTCTTTGTTGGATGAACCCCTTTCCTATTTCAAGTTATTATGATTTTCAATTCGCATTATAAGGTCAAGGCTTTGTTATTTGTTATCTTGCATATCTGTCATTGGTTATTACTTGCTCTATTGGATTACTCTCTTCTGTGAGTGTACTGCCGATTCTTAATGTAAATGTTTTGTTTTAATTAAAATAACCTTTTAATCTGAAAACGAATCCAAAAAAAAAAAAAAAAAAACTGAAAATAATATAAACAGTGAGTACGTGATATATACAAGCCAGAGAAATAAAATAAGGAATCTTATTCTTTTGATTGTTCTGATTTAGCTGATTCAAGAGGTGCAAGTCTGTAAATATCACCATTGATAATCATATTATTAATAGTTTCTTCTTGGCTGGGCATATTCTTTGGCTGTAATTTTCTGTTAACTGGTGATTCAAAAACAGAGCCAGCCAAAATGACTTTTTCAGTATATGGATCAACATTGAATGCTAAATATTCAGTCAGATCCTTAACTTCTTCCTTGATTTCCTTTTCACCACGTTTTTTGAAAGTTAATCTTTGTTTGGTTTCAAATCTATAAATAAGTTGGACTAATAAAGTGGAACCATCATCATGAGGAAAAGGATAAATCGAAATTAATTTTGGATCTGAATTGAATTTAACTAAATCCCAACCTAAGGTCAAAGTTTTTGGTAATGAAGTTTGTCTTTTGCCTAGAGCAAAAAATACATAATCGGACATTAAATCTCTAACTGACTCAACCTTACGATTTGCAAAAGCTGTGTTAATCTTCACAAAGTCATCAATGGCATCATTCTTGAATTTAATATAATCTGGGGTATATGATTTACCCATACCTTTAGAAAACTGCCATCTTTGATATACACGGAAAGCGGAAAGCAACACATTTTTCCACATAACTTGAAGCCATACTCTTGGTGAAGTTAATGGATTGGGAACTCTTGATTTTCTAACTGGAATGAAAGGTTCAAAAGGAACACCAATTTTTGAAATCGAAGGTCTTTCTTGTTGTTTTAAATTTTTCTTAGCTCCTGATGAAGACGTTTTTGTGGACTTAAACCTAAGTTGAGCAACTGCAGTACGGCTACTAACTAGAGTAGGTCTAGCAATAATGAAAGGTGATATTAGTCGTAGAGACATATTTGATTTTTGTTGATGGAATCCTACTTCAGTTGTTGGGTGTTCGGTTGGGGGTTGGAGATACAAGGTGTCAGTCCGTCTTTCGATTTTGATGATCCAAAACGAGCTTTTGAAAAATTGGAGAAATGCAGGCTGTAAACTTCCTTACGTAAGCGCGCCCTTCATCGCTTTTGAACCGGAAATGCTTTAGTGGCTGTTTGTTTGTTTTTCAAGAACTGAACTGACTGTTCATTCCGAACTCAATTGCCATTGAATCAGACGAACATGTTGATTTCAGAGTCATATTACGATGTCAAGACATCATACGGTACAACGATGAGATTGTACACTTACATACCTAAAATTCCAGGTTATCCAAAGGCAAAATTCCCAGGTGTTTTGGTCTTTTCCGAAATCTACCAAGTCACCGGTCCAGTTCAAAGGTTTGCCAAAAAAATAGCTAGTGAAGGTTACATTTGCATCTGTCCTTCTATCTATCATAATTTTGTTGATCATGATCCACTATCTTACGATGTTAAAGGCACGGATGATGGTAATTTATACAAAATAGAAAAGCCTTTGGAAAGTTATGATGAGGATACCAATATGGCTTGTGATTATCTTGAAACTTTAGACATTTGGAATGGTAAGATTGGTGCTACTGGTATGTGTCTCGGTGGACACTTGGCATTTAGAGCCCTATTAGATAAACGAGTCACTGCTGCTGTCGGATTCTTTGCTACTGATATTCATTCTAAATCATTGGGTAAAGGTATGAACGACGACTCATTAGAAAGAGTGTCTCGAGAATTCGATAACATCAAGCAAGAATTGGTTTTGTTCTTTGGTACTTTGGATAACCATGTTCCTCCAGAAGGTAGAGATTTAATCAGAAGAACACTTAGAGATCACGAGGTTAAGTTTACTTTCATGGAGATTGCTGATGCTCAACATGCTTTCGTTAGAGATGAAATGAGTAAAGGTAGATATGATTCAGCTATCACATCATCTTGCCTGGGTTTCCTATTCGAATTGTTCAATAGAAGATTGGTTATTGATTTGGGAGAATGTGATAGAAAACCACAAAAGATCGAAAATGTTTGTTGAGTTTCAATCTTAATAATTAAATTAGTATACAATTCTATTCATTAGCTAAATATATGCTTTTAATCTTTTCGGTAAATATCCTCATCACTGTCGTCGTCATCATCATAATTGTAAGTATCACCAGCAACTCTGGTGACGCTGTCGTGATTATAAGAGCTCTGATTAAATTCAATATCATCGTTTTCATCATTCATATCAGCATCTTCTGCATATTCGTCCTCCCCACTAGCACTAGCCTTCAATTTTCTCAGTTGGTCCATAACCTGGATAATAAAAGGTCTGATTTCATTGATTTCAATCAAACTCAATCCATCCAACCTTAGGTAAACTTCATTTAATTCTTTTAAACCTCTTCTAGCCTTCAATAATCTAACTTCTCTTAAATCTTGTAGTGTAGATCTAACTTCGTGAGCAGGATCTGTGAAATCATCGAGACAGTTATCTAATAATAATTTAGATATGGTAAGCCAATGCCACGGTAATTTTGAGAAGTTGTTTGGCTTCTTTGTTTCTTCTTCATACTTGCCACGTAAATACTCTAATTGTAGCCAATCTGGTATGACTATATTACATTTATCTTGCCGTTTGAGAATTAGAGCTAGCCATATTGGGATAGTCTCTCTGTGCATTGCTTTCAAATTGGGAAGTTTTGGTCCTATGAGACGTGTCCCATGCATTGAATACCTTGGGAGTATGGTTATTAGTTCTTGCTCTGCCATGAAAGCAATCTCTTTGGCGGTAAATGTCTCCTGTAGCTGTTTTGGTAATGACATGATTGGGTATAAAATATGAAAATTGCTGCTTTGTGATTGTCGAACTCTTTGAAATCTGAAAAGACTCTGTTCAATTGGGGTTGATCTTGTTTGACGCGTCTCAACTTTTGATTTTTCAGAATGATTTTTTTCTTTTTATTTTTCATTTCCCTGGTTTTGTTCATATATTGATTTGCTACTATTTTCCTAAAACATATGTCAAATGGAAAAAGAACAAATCTTTGACCCATTATCTTTCTTGTCTCCCCCCACCGGAAAACTGTTTGAAGCAGATGCGTCAGTTCATCTGATAGCGGCAACACAACTCCAGGAATCGAATGAAAAAATTGAAGATAACGTCGATGAAACGACCGAAAATCAGTCAATTCCAGTTCATATTTTAGATCTTCCATCAATACATCTGAATCCACCATATATGGTTTTGGAAGTGATTCTGAAAATTTTAAGTCCTGATGAAACTACCAACTTTGGAAATCAGCAAAGTCAATCAACAGAAATGAGTGAAGAGTTTATAACAAAGAAGCAAATCGACTACTCAAATTTGAGCTTATCTTTGGATTGGCTGGTGGCCAATTCGTCTTCTTTGTCAACTAAAGATCGTCTGTTATCCATCCACTCACTTTTGTATAGTGCCCAAGCACAGGAAATGATAGACTATTTGACAAAAATCATTTCATCGCCATTAACGCAAATAAGAGAAGAGCAAAGAGAAATAATATGGAATCTAACTTCTGAAATCATTAGCTCACTGTCAGGAAGATCTGCTAAATCCAATTTCGTTAGAAGGATTAATATTGACAATTTACCAGAGATTCAATTAAAAGAACCTTCAATTACAGAAGACAATATTGGCTTAAAAACATGGGGATCTTCTTTAAAGCTATCGGAAAGATTAGTTGAAAAACATGAAGATTTATTACTAGACCCTATTCTGGAATTGGGAGCTGGGACTGGGTTAATTGGGATTACTTGCGGTTTGCTAGGATATTCAGATGTTATGTTAACTGATTTACCAGCAATTGTCCCCAATTTGAAAGAAAATATTGAATTAAATGGGCTGTCAATGACAGCCAATTGTGATGTTTTAGATTGGTCTGATGCTGCACAATTTTTGATCAGATATCCAAATTCTTCAAAGAAATATAAGACTCTAATTTTAAGCGATCCTATATATTCTGAGCAGCATCCTTATTGGATTCAATCGATTTTAACTAAGTTTTTGAGTACGGACCCTAATTCAAGAGTTTTGCTACAAATTCCAATTAGAAATAGATTTGAAGATATCAGACAATTATTATGGAATTTACTAGATGAAATTGGACTGAAAGAAGTTTATTCTGATCAAGAAAATGGCTTTGATGATTTTGGAGCCCAGGAGTTCTTTTTTAAAATTTATAAATGGAGATCTTAATTTCAATTTACTTTTTCTAGATAGTTTAATGGTAAGAAAAGTATGCGCATGTTTTAAAAATGTACCCGGTATGTAAAGCGATATATAAAATACAAAATAAATAAAAACCCCTATTGTTCCTTTTTTACGTCCTCTAAATCAGAATGAGTTTCGACTGATGCCTCCATTTCTGATTCTTCTTCTTCCTCTTCGTTGGCGAACAGCAAATGGCGTGACTCATCAGTATGTAATCCCAAAAATCCAATATCTGATTCATAGTCAGTTGAATCATCACTGTCCATATATACCATATTAGCTCTTCTTGCTGTATTACCCATATCAACTTCCGAATTAAAAGTATCTGGGGTGAAACCTCTACTAAATGTCTGCGGAAGGTGTGGATGTTCTTTAGATTCGTTTCTCCCTTTTTCAATTAATTTTTCAATGTTTAGTCTATGTTTAATGAAAAGTAATTTTGGATAGGTAACAGATTGGCCATTTTTAATTAACTCGGCTAGTCTTGCTTCAGTTGGATCCGACAAAATATATAAATAATCTTTTAATTGGATCTTAGGAAACAATGTTATAGTACCACTAAACTTTTGTAAAAATAAATTTGACCAATCAGATGACATCAGATTTGGTAAAAATTGAAACTCTTTGATTAGTTTTAACCATTTGATAATATCTAGCTTAATCAAATTTTCAAAATAACTAGTTAAAAATCCACCTCTATAACCATTACCTTTCTGCCTGAAAACTGGTTTACCTATATCACCTTTATTTTTAAAAAACCAGAGCAGAACATGTGGATTAACCTGAGAAACAATCGAAAATTTGACATTGAAATAGGTGTTCAACGATTCAATTGGTATATCAGTTCTGAGTGAACCATCTTTCCATCTACTACCAAATGAAAAAGGAGATATAGAACCGTCTTTACCCTTTTCCATTAAAACAACAGGAGGCAAAATTCCAGGAACAGCAGCTGAGGCTAGTAAAGTTGACCATATGACACAATTTGGTGATGTTATATAATTACATAAAATTGTTGGTGAATGAATATCATGTGGAACAGTTGAAATATTTAAAATTTTTCCAGTTCTTTCATAGCATTCTTTGAAAGTCATTGAACCAAGGGTCCACCATTGAACTTTCTGAGCCCAATCAACAGGATCAAATCGAGCGCCTGTTTTCCACCATCTTGGAACCCATTTCCACATGGGTTCATCGCCACATGCATTTATATTCTTAGCTAATTTAGGAGTAATTAATTTAGCCAATTCATCCCTGTTTCTAGTCGTAGCTAAGGAAGATATGATACCACCCCCAGAGGTACCACTTATTATATTGGGCAGTAGATCTGCCTCTAAAAGTGCTTTCAAAACACCATAATGATTATAAGTAAAAGAAGCACCACCTGATAAAGCTAAAGCAGTTTTACCAAAATTTCTATTAATGATTTTGAAAAACATTTTTTTCTCCCCATTTGGTACTTTATCGGTATCAATTATAGACTGTAAAGATCTAACAACTTCTTGATTATATTTTTCAATTAAATTTTTGGTGCCATAGTAACAATGTGAATAAAGGATTGGATTTTCAGTACCAGCAAAATTTGACTTGAGACAGCTTTGCAGAACCACAATTAATTCATCAAATCTTTGTGAATTTCTTAATTTTTGTAAATTATTAACAATTTTTCTTAAGGTTTTCCAATCATAATATCTAAATCTATCTTCTTGGCACCAATCTTTAAGGCCCAAATATTTATCTAATTCTTTTGCTTTCAGAATGTATTCATCATACGTTTCCACGTTTTTTAATTCGTCTACCAGTCTCTTTCTTTTCGGATCTGTTTGAATTAATATTTTCTCGCTTAATGAAACAGCAAGTCTAATTAATAGATAAAGTAAACTTAAGAAGCCAACCCAGTTGAAAATAAATACCAAAATTGGGTATCTCAATAACTGAAAAGTCAGAGAATTGTCATCACCAAGCATTTTCTTGGTTGTTTGCTTTTTGTTCTTTCTGGTTGCTTGTTTCGAGCTCGGAGTTCGATTGTACACAGGTTTCCAGTCATTTTGAGATGAAATTAATTCAATATTGTTAGTTGATCCATTTACATTATTTAATTTTGTTGAAGAACTGGATCTTGAAAGCAACGACAGGCCATAAATGGAGGAAGAATCTTTATCACTTGTCAATTGATCGTCATAATTAATTGCATCTTCAAATGCTAAGATATGTTCTTCGTCTATGTATTTCGAGTCCAAAGAGTCAGCAAGTAAGTCATTCCGATCCATTTTGACTTAGATAATGATCTAGTGGTGTTCCGAAAAGGTAGCTAAGGTAGATGGGTGAAACAGGTAAAGAACGTCAAATGAAATAGCACAATAGCAATGTGACAGGAGGTGCCTTGTGCTGATTTTAGGTGTTTACTGTGGTGCGCCTTGCAGTCCGTTCTTTTACTGTGCCACGTACGGGCTGCTAAAGGTGGCGAGGGACCAGAATTGATCAATCAATTAATATGTTAAGATCAATATCAATACTCATATAAACATTAAATAAAATCAATACAACAAAAGACTTGCTTTTGAATTGCCAATTGTTGTTACCAAAAGGTAAAAGAGAAAATGAACACATTATCATTTTCAAGTAAATTAACTAATGATCACCCCCTGACTTACCTGACACACTTTTTCTCAATAAATTATTTCTATAATCACTAAAGTTAAAGGATTTCTTTCTTGAGAATAAATGATGTTCAGTGGTCGATGGATCTTCAGAACGGTTACTTGTTTGTGGAACTGGCTCAACTTCAGAATTTGGAGATCTTTCCTTGCCTTTATTTAACTGCAAGCCTAAATCATCATCTTTCTCGTTGCCAAACTTAAAGTGGCTTAAAGTAAAACGAGGATGAGGCAAATCAATTTCATGTATTTTCTTGTTATAACTATCCAATTTATCTTTGGCCTCTTGTAAAGGTGACGTCTGCCCACTTATATTATTTGAGTAAGGTTGAGAAACAACAGAGGTAGAGTCAAGATCCCTCGAAGAAGTTATAGTAATTGACATTTGTCTTTTATACATTTGAGTATCCATTTTATTGAAACTTTCTTTTTCAGATTGCCTTCTTTCTAAAGTGGATGGACAAGTTGGGTCTTGGTCAGTCTGGGCCCGAAGTTCAGCCTTATAATTTGAAGAGGATCTTCTTGGAGAAGCAATTGGAACACGGAAGGTTGATAGAGGAGTGTCTCTGGCAGGTGGAGGACAACCTTGAGACAGGAAGGAGCAGTTGTCTGAGTTGTCTGTTTTAGCAAGGTCATCATCACCTGTTGCTTGCCTGTGAGAGTGAATTGGACTAGGTGCGAATAGTTTATTCTGAGTCATAGTAGTGGGCGAGTTGGTTATCAATTGAGTAAGAGTATAGTGATATTAGCAATAAGCAAGCTCAAGGTGTAGAAGGGGGAAGGATACTGTCTTTTATAGAATTCTAGGAGTTGTTCAAATCAGTTGATAGTTGTTAAAGTTGCTGCCACTCGCTCGGAGCCTCGGCCGTAAAGCTCCATCTAGGCGACTTGTTTCTTTTTGGCGTTTAGTGTGATGGGGATGCGATGAGCTAAGATGGTTACCAACATACCTTATGGTACAGGACACAGTTCTGTATTCCAAATATCAATGTGATCAATGTGAAACCGTGATCCTCAACTGTAGGGTCATGGTTACAATCCTTTACCTCGGGCAAATAAAGACCGTTCTTCGCTTTCCCCCACAATTTATAATAGATTGAGAAGACCCTGACTCTTGTTTCGACTCGAACTTTCCAGACTAATCGAATAACTTTCACTTTGAAGTTCGGCTGACATTTTACTGCATAACATATGACGGTGGTCTTATTATTATTGTTGAAGTGTTATATTTGGGCAACTTGACTTATCCCTTCAGAAAATTTCAAGCAATTAATCTGAAATTAGATTACTGCTTCACCTCTAACTATGGATCATTAAATATTTGTCTTGTTGAAAAAATAATGATTCTTTTCTAAAAAGTTTTTTGTAACGGTAGTTTTCATATCCGGTTTTTTCAAACTGAATAATCAATTGAAAAATACATAAACATGTATGTTAGTTCACAGGTTTTAATCATTATTCCTTTGTGTTATTAACTAAACATGAATTTTAATTCAAAAACACTATTATTTAAGAATTTTTCATTAACTTCCAGATATACAGTAATATTCCCCCATTCCTCTTACAATAACGGAGAAGACGTTCGAAATAGATGCAATTGTTTCTATCGTGGTCTTTTTAGGGCAAAGATGACCAATGATGACTTTCAAATCGCACTTAATCAACACTGACAACTGGAGGCATAAATCAAGGTTTGGAACAAACATCAGATATCGGTTCCACCATTTCCAAAGATGTGGCCAGATCATGCTGCTTTCCGTTCACAAAAAGGATATTAGCTATAACACCAATTTCAAAACCCGAAGCATCAGCCAATCATGCCACGAGAAGAATGATTTATCTGGTCACATGTCTTGTCTCGTCAAGTCAAAATATTAAATATTTGCGCCGCACGTTGATTTCCCTTACAAACTATAGAACAATGTTAAAAGTAGTATCTGCACTTTTACTTGAATTGAACTGACTTTAAGCCAAATAGATACATTTTCCTTCTAGTGCAATGGCGTATGTATACTTTCAAATATATATTATACAACTATTCTTCTGCATACTAACGTATCCCGTTTCAGAAACCCACCATTAGGTTACGAAACTCCAAAATTCCCATCTGTGGGTTGGCCCAATCATGGTGATAGTGATTTCTACTATCTATACTACACAAAGGACATTTGGATTTTCACCGTGACTTGGTCCATGATATTCATGGTTAGTGTATATTTTTGCGCAGGATCTATTGCTATATTTAGTCATTATAGGTCAATTAAGTATGACGAAGAATTAGATTCAAGAAAACCAAAATTGAATACAACTCATCAGATTACTACAAGTAAGTTAAAATCATTGAGGAACAATTACATAGCTTATTTATCTAGACATCAAAATTTACTATTTATTGCTTTAACATATATTGCTATGGGAGCAACTCAAGCCTTTGTTTCTGGTTCCTTAGTTGGTTTATTAATATCTGCAATTTATCGTTCAGGTGAGTTCAAAATGAACACTTGGATTCCTTTAGTTTACGCTATTATTATTGTCTTATATAATGTGCTCACTTCTTATTCTCCTACCAGTCCTATTTTATGAATTCAATCTGTTCTTTTGCCAAAATTATTAAGTATTTGATATGATAAGTTTAACAAATATCAAGTCTAGTGGTTGACAAGAACTCAGGTTGAATCTCATTAATAATTTCAATCGATAGATCTAGAGGCATATGATTTACAAATCCACTATCAGCACGTTTGAGAGTTTGCTTTATAGTCATGGTTATGAAACTCTCAGGCGGTTATGCTGTCACAGTACTGGGGTCAAGATTTTCCTGTTCTCTTCAGGTCTCGAGTTAAGTTAGGTTTGGAAGTTCGCCTACGCTGATCTTAATGTTCACCTCCTCTGCTGTGTATTACTTTTTCTCCAAATTTTTTTTGATTAGATATATTTATCAGTATTGTCAAACATTACAACTTATCATAAATAATATTATGAGTGAGATTTTGTTTTTTTGATTTAATTAGATATATGAGCAAGCTATAGGATTAAATACAAAAAATATCAAAAATAGAGCAACTATAAAATGTTTTATAAGAATTAAAGCAAGACAAGTAATGTATGATGAAATTAGTATACAAAAAAGCAACATGTATGATAAGAAGAGGGGCGGGGGGGACTGAAAGAACAAAAAAGATGAAGAGATGAAGCTAAACAAATGATAAGAACATGAACTATATAAATTTCAGAAGAGTAAAGTAATAACGCAAATATATATCCAAAGAGCAGAAAGAATAAGAAATAAGTAATAAAACAACGACAAAAATGAGATATCCAAAGAAACAAAAATTAAAACGACCAAAAAAAAGTAAAATAAAATTGTTGAATAAAAGCGCATCATCAACAAAACAAACAAGCAAACAGAAAGAGTTAATTAATAATAGCAACAAAATCGTAAAATAATATATTGAAGGATTCCATTTAGTTAACGATAGTTATTCGGAGAGCAAGGTGTATCAAAGCAATACATTTTAACTTCACCATTGTCTAAACCACAAACAAATCTCGAATCGCCTAAGGCAACACAAGAAACAGAAGAAGCGTTACCAACAAAAGTATGCATGCATTTACCAGTTTGTAAATCCCAGACTTTAATAGTCTTATCATGAGAGCCAGAAACAACTCTAAAGGTATCAGCAGCAATTGACCAAACACCTTCGATGTGACCAAATTGAGTTCTAATGCATTTACCTGTTCTAACATCCCACAACTTAATTGTGTTATCTAAAGATGCGGATAATAAGTGAGTTGGTAAGCCTGGTATATCTAGAATTTCTTGTTCTTCATCTTCATGTGTTTCTTCTTCATCTGATTGTTCGTGTTCATCATCATTAGTTGGAGAAGAAACGGAATTATCGTCAATATCAGTAACTAGAGTGTCTTTAACGGAGAAAGGAACAATTGATTGTATTTGTCCAATATGTCCATTATTTTCAGAGCCACCTAAAACACGTAAACATTCGTTAGTTTCTAGATCCCAGATTCTAATTGTAGAATCTTCACCAGCAGAAAAAATTGTATTTGATTCAGGATTAACTTTAACACAAGTAACCCATTCAGTGTGGCCTCTCAAAGTATAACAAGTTCTTGATTCAACATGCCAAACTTTAATAGTACGATCTGCAGAGCCAGAAACTATAGTTTTATCGTAAAAGTCAACAGCAGTAACAGCTTCTTGATGGCCTGGATAAGAAGAAATGCATTCACCCGTTCTGTAATTCCAAACTTTAATAGTGCTATCAAGACCACCGGTAATTAATTTTTGATCATCAAAGGCTAGACATTTAACACCTCTTGTATGTCCAGATAATGTTCTAATTAATTCACCAGTTTCAACATTCCAAATCTTAATTGTTTTATCATAAGAGCCTGTCATCAAAAGTTTAGCATTATCATATTGACAACACAAAACACCATCTGAATGACCTTGGAAGCATTTAATTGTGTAGATTCCTTTTCTCCAATTTCTTTCAACTTTATAACGTTCAGAATAAACAGATTTCCAAGGTCTTGCTCTTTTTCTCATGATTTGTTGTTGTTTAGATTTTTCTTCAGAAATTTTAAAACAATCATCTAGTTTTGGAGGCAAGTTTTCGGGAGAATCTTCAATGTCAGACAATTCTTCAATTTTTCTTTTCTTGCATTTTGTTGATAAAGCAATTCTTTCTTGCTGTTTCTTCACAGCCATCAAAGGTAATCCCCAACCACAATTGGGACATTTTCTATCAATATGTTGTTCACACATATATTTCCAAACTCTATCATCATCGGCTAACTGCTTCCATTTGGTTGAAACTTGGGCAGCGTTACATAAAGACTGGCAATCTAAATAACGTAAAATTTTTAAAGATAATTCGGATGGTAATATTTCAATAAAGTCAATCTTGATCAATTTAGAAACTTCTTGAGAGATCATCGATAGTTGAGGAAAACAGCATTGGGTCAACAACCCCTGTAACAATAGGATACGATGTTGATTAGGAGCAGCTGAAAAAATTGACCAAACATGAGATAAAGCTTCTTGATCGAATCTAGGTAATTTTTCTAACTGTTTCTGGATATCATTCATTTTAAACTCGTCATGAGATTTATTGCATCTAATATTTGGGTTATGTCTATAGCAATACTTGTGGTTATTGGTAGCTGTTTGTTTTGGAGGTTTCATAGCTTCGTCGGTGATATGAGAATTTAAGAATGTTGAAACTACGGAGTTTTGCTGCTGCTGCGAGTGAGAACGAGAGTGTGAATGTGGTTGATGCTGAGTGGAGGATGGAGAAGACTCTCTGAAAAGTGTGTCTGAAGGCTGTTGTAACTGTGGATTGGCAGCTCTTTTGGCTTTTCTATTGTTAGAGACGGGAGTACCACCAGTTGCGGTGGATTCCTTCATGATGGGATGGGAAGATGAAGTGATAGAGTCGTCAGCCATCAGCTGTTGGAGAGTATTCGAGTTGTTGCAGGGCTTTCGTAAATCCATAACAGTAAGTGGTAAACAAGAGAATAATATAGGACGTAGTGAAAAGAGAGATTGGTGTTACGTGGTTTTAGTCCAGGAAGAGGTTAAGTTATCAGCCAGATATTTTGTCTAAACAAGTTAAAGCAGAAACTGTGGCGTAACCTGTTTTGAGCCGCGCGAGTCGTGGTGGCTTTTTCTCAGAGGAAACCCCGGCGTCTGGCCGACTCCTACCATGATTCCAGAGGTCACTCTACTATTGTAGTCTAATCTAGTCTAATAAAGCAAAGGTGTGGAGGGTAAGGCTATAGACAGCAACTAAAGCGGTAGTTAGGACCTTGGAGGACCTTGTGTGTTCTTCGTGGAATCAACTAGCAAGAGCTCTTCACAGGACATCACCCAGCCAACTAACTGGTAGGGCTCTGAAAAAATTTCAACTTTAGGGGTAACCAGATAGACGCCAAAATCCCACTCTTTTCAAGCAATTACACTCTTTACGTAACATAACCAAATAAAGCTAGTTGCTACCTATATAGCTGAAACTGTTCAAACTGATGTTTACTTAACTACAGGTGAAAAAAAAACGAATCTCAGATTTCCTTATCTATATAAAATATCTGGTTGCAATTTGCAACCACAACACGTATACAGCATCGAGCTTAGTGTTAACCATAAGCCATTCTTTTGGGTATATGTATTGTTGGTTGCCCAAGTTCAAAATGAACTCTGTCTAGCTGAGCAGAAAATGTGATCCTTATTTTATCATCTATCTACTGAAGCCCACTATCGCCTTGATCCTTAATTGATCCACGCTCCTTTTTGATAAATTTAATAGCATATGCATGGATTCATTCTGAGCTAACGGTTTCATAGCACTTATATAAACTGAGAGTGTGTATATATATAGTTATCGGATGGCTGAATAATTTAGAACACGAACACCAAAAAATCTACTTTACGCGTCTAGACTCTAGAGTAGTTTAAGTTATCCCGTTCCTAAATTTAAGTGATTATAATATTCATTTATAGGATTCAGTTGTACTACATGGACCTAACCTCTACCGTTTCATTCAACTTTTGCGTCTTAGCATCGGGTTGTGGGATTGAAAGCTTCCATATAACCAAATAGCTCAAGGGATTTGATATTGACGCCACAGTTTTTTTCTTTGCCCTTTAACCAATAGCTAAGTTACATTCCTTGTCAAAAAGTTCTTCTTTCCATATATATAAATACTCAAATTGGAATTCGCTCAAACCATCTCAAGTTATGTAACTAGATTTGGAAATTCTTATCTGCTTTGGGAAGCTAGCGAACGGTCGTTTGAACGGTAGGTGAGGTGGTTTTATATAAATAAATCTTGATACGAGAATTTAAATTCAAATTCCAGTTCCAACGAACCAAATTACAAGTTACCTGTTTCAAAACGTCAGGACCTGGTAATAAATCGAATACCTAACCTGAATATAAATGCCACTAAATAATTTGTAATTTTAATTATAAAGCAAAAGAAAGAAGCTCATACCCACGTCATCTAGTCAAAAAAATAAAAACAATTTACAAATGAACAGATGTATTTGAGATTAAGTTAGCAAACAAATAAAATAGTAATAGTAATAATATATACATTGAATAATAGTATTGATTAAAGCAACGGATGAGCTAACACAGTGAAAAAGAGCAAAACTAATTTTTCTTAGGTAATCCTGTTTCTAAGTCTAACAAGCAATCTTCAACAGCTTTTGGTCCTTCTCCAACTTGTGATAAAATGACTCTTGAAACACCAGAACTGTAAAAATCTAAATTGGCTTCGATATCATCGATAGGTAAGCCTTCTAAAATTTCTAAACTATTGATCCTGTCGTTAATCTTTTCCCATCCTTCCAATTTACCAAAGACTTTATTGAATAAACCTAGAACGTACTTCTCGTTTTCTACTAAATAATAGATAACAGCATTTGGACCAGCATCGAAAGTATAAGCAGCAATTAATCTACCAGCTTTTTCATTCAATAGATTGACTAATTTGATGATTTTCTTGGAGGTATCATTCATGTAGAAAATTGGTGGATAAGAATCTAAGCAAACAGAGTGGAAGGAATTTGAATCTTTAATTGTTAATTCAGCAAATTTTTCAAAATCTCTATCTAAAATTGATTTTTTCATTTCTTCAAATCTTTTTGGAACAACTTCTTTAATTCTATGCTGAAATAAATCTGAAGTAGCAACAGTTAATTGCATACCTGAAGTTGAAGAAACATCTTTTTTATCATCACAAACAACACAAATGAAAGCTTTCATTGAAGACCAATGATCTAATGGAGCAACTTCAACAGCAATAGAATCTTCACCATCTTCTTGAGAACCCATTTCCCATGCAACGTAACCTCCAAATAATGATCTACATGCCGAACCAGAACCTTTTCTGGCAATCTTTGATAAATCAGAACCATTAGCTGGTAATTCATATAACTTTGCAATTGCTGAAATCAAAGCGGCAAACCCAGCAGCCGATGAAGCTAAACCAGCTGCAGTCGGGAAATTATTTTCACTAACAATTCTTAATTTCATTTCTGATAATTTAGGTAATGAATAATCAGCTGCCTCCACTTGCTTTCTTAGAGATCTCAAATCTGCTAAGCATGCTAGAGTTCTTGGTGTATTAATTGGATGAGGTTCACCGTTTAAGAATAGAGTATCTTCCTCAAATGTTGGAGAACAGGATGCAGTTGTTAAAGTTCTTAGATCATCTTGAGACAATGTGACACTGATTGAAGAGTTTGTTGGTAAATTTAATTTGGTGTCTCTTTTACCCCAATATTTCAAAGTCTAGAGAGAATAAAGAGGTTAGTAATTTTGACGTGATTTCACCAGAGGGAACGAACCGAAATATGGTCGTTTAATTGACATACAGCAATGTTAACAGGTGCAGTGCAAGAGGCATAATAGATTTGGCTCATCTTATGATATAATAGCTATGTATAAGTGGGATTGAAATTGTGACGGGAAGAAAAGAAAAGCGTTTCCCTGTTCAAACCCATCCAACTCACTTTAATTGAACAACCAACTACAGGAAAGAGGTAAACGAGGTCCCAGGTCGTGCGCGTTTCATTTTTCATTTTTCATTTTTCATTCAAAGAGTAGACAACAAATAATACAGATTTCAGATATACAACATCAAGTAAACAAAAGGAAAATAAGAAGAAAATGGAGGGAGGTTGAAAACTTCGAAAAAAAGTATAAAACACAAGAACAAAACAAGATTAAAAACTAAAAAAATTTAAATAAAGAGTTTTGGAAAAGGAACCAACCATTAGAATGATCAACCAAGAGAAGTAATGTGAAAAAAGGAAAAAAAAAAGAGAATAAGGCAAGGAAAGCAGTATAGATAAAAAAAAAATGTAATCAAGAAATATATGTACTTTAAAAGAAAGAGGGGGAGAAAGTAAAAGGAAAAACAAAATACAACAACTTAAACATAGAAAACTCAAATAGTCAATGGAATGAAAAATTGAAAGTAAACTCATAAAAGAAATAATTTTAAAAATTCAGAAACGAAATAAGGAAACACAAATCAGCACATATTAAATATTCGTAGAATACATCAACTTTACGAACCAGGAGCAATTCTTTCCCATCTCCAAATTCTAGCCTTACAATCACCAGAACCAGTAGCAAAGTATCCACCATTGACGCCTCTCTTTGGAGTCATAACAGGAGAAACAGCAACAGAGATGACAGAATTTCTGTGTCCTTGTAACATAATATAAGGTTCACCAGTTGCCTTTTCCCACATTATAACACCTCTATCTTTAGATCCACTTAAAATAAATTCATCATCCGGAGTACAACAAACAGATAAAACAAAATCCTTGTGACCAACATAGGTAACTTCACAAGTAGCGCCTGGAGATCCATATTGATTTCTACCTATAGTATCTTTCAATGTCCATAACTTGACTGTTCTATCTAAGGAGCCAGAGGCAATTTGTTTACCATCATTAGTAAACGTCACAGAATAAACAGAATCCATGTGACCATTACCAGATTCATTAGCAGAATCTAATCTCTCAACCAAATGACCTTTGTTAGCGTCCCAGACTCTAACGGTTCTATCTAATGAACCGGCTGCAATCAACGAACCATCAGGAGAAACAGCTACAGTAGTGACGCCATCCTCAATAGTTAAAGTTAAGAAGCACTGTCCAGTGAAAACGTCCCAAATTTTAACTGTCCTATCACCTGAACCTGAAACTAACTTGGACCCATCCGAAAAAAAATCCAAGGAATAAATATCTTGTTCGTGACCTTTTAGGTATTTAATGATAGTTCTAGTAGCTAAATCCCAGATTCTAATAATTTTATCTTCAGCACCAGTTGCTAAAAATTTACCATCAGGAGAGAAACAAACGGATCTGATATATAAATCACCAGTATCAGTATCATAGGAACCATTTGAAGAAGCGGAGGACTCATCAGATAATCTAGCAACCAAGTCACCAGTCTCAACACTGAAAACCTGAGTTAATTTATTACAACCAGTGGCTAAGAACTTACCATCTTTAGAAAAACGAACACAACAAACAACTGAAGTGTGTTCAAAAGAGTGGACTAAAGAAATGTCCACCTTCTTTGGAACCTTTGGATTATAGACAGTATAATATTCCGAATGTTGTTTCTTATAAGGTAACGAATTGTAGGAATCAAAATCTTTTAGGAAAGCAGGAATAGGTTTATTATGTAGAGCTCTCTTTAAATGGGTTTCTTCGTCGACTTTAACTATTTGATTGTTGGCATTAGCAACAGGGGATTGAGATAATCCAACAGGTTGGGTTGGAGTTTGAGGTTGAGGTTGAGATTGCTGTTGAGCTGCTTGAGATTGTTGTGATTGTGATTGCTGTTGTTGTTGTTGTGGGGTAGGTAAAGCGGGAGCAGGGGTTGGTGTTTGAGAAGCGGTGGCAGCGTTAGGAGCTCCTGTAGCTGAACCCGGCCCGTTTGGACCGCCAATTGGAACAACTGGGGTAGCATTATTATTGTTTTGGTTAGCACCTGAATCGCCTAATGCAGGAGGAGGAGGAGGTAATTGAGATTGTTGAGGTTGAGGTTGAGGCAGTTCAGGCTTTGGACCATTTGGGGCACCATTTAATTGGGGTAAAGTAGTAGAACTAAAAGGAGGAGCTCTTGAGTCAGCTGGAGAGCCAGAAGTGAGGTTAGGAGGAGGCAATTGTTGAGGAGTTTGGGGAAACTGATGGCCAGGTTGTTGTTGTTGAACCGCATGGGCTTGAGCCTGTGCTTGCGCCTGTGCTTGAGCCTGTGCCTGGGCCTGAGCCTGAGCTTGCGCCTGGGCCTGAGCTTGAGCCTGAGCCTGAGCCTGAGCTTGAGCTTGAGCTTGAGCAACTTGTTGATGTTGTTGTTGCAATGATTGCTGTTCTATTAGTCTATCCCTATTTTCCAAATCTTGTTTCAATCTTAGAATTTCTTTTTCATAAGCTTCTTTTAAAGATCTATGAGCCTGCTCTAATTCATAAACTGTATTTCTGATGTTAGTTAATTCTTGATGCTGTTGATTAAACTTCATTTCGTAATCATGACGATGATCTTTATAGATAGTAGTTTCCCTATTTAAAGAATCGAACTCCTTCTTAATGGCTTCAAGAAGTTCATCCAAATGGGTTCTATCCTGGATAGGATGGCCGTTATTGGCCGGAATTGATCTTTGGTAAGACATGGGCTGAGATGAGAAGGCGACGTGTGTGAGTGTACTTTGCGAGAATGACTTGGTATACAGCGTACAACACTTCAAAAGGTGGGCAAGAAACTATATGAGGAGATAAGAAAGATAGATTGGGAGCAATGAAGTCAGGCGCCGACGCTGTGTGTGAGTGTTGGATAGCAAGAGCCGGATTGGAGAAGCAAGAGCAGAACTCGTCAAACAACAAAACACCTTTTGTGGATGAAGAAAAACAAGTTGAACTGGCAACAAAAAGTGGTTGGGCGCAGGGCTGCACAACCAGGGGTCGATCGGGTGCGTCGGTAAGATTCAGGTCGCGGATTGGCTGAGAGGTGCGTGCGGCAAGGGTCACCCTGGCAACGAGAGAGCAAAAGCAACGTGCTGACGTCAAAAGGCTCAGCCGCACATATTTACCCGGCCCCAGCGTTTTTGGGTTCGGATCAACATGAAGCCGGTCCCGTTCCAGGCCGGTAGGTTGCACACGACCTGGAACCGCTGAATGTGCTTCAACAGATGCTAAGTATCTAAGTATTTAAGTATGCATCGTTGATGTTTGATCCTTTGTAGACTCCAATTAATGTCAACTAAATATGCTTTGCAGATTCTTCTGAGAAAATAGTATTATTTATATGCCAACCAAACCAAGTTGATATAAGCTATTCCTTCTTTTCCGATTGTAAATTTTCTAAACCGGACAGATGGGTCCAAAATAGCAGAGGATATGACAATCCTAAATCTACCATCAACCTAATTCCTACTCCATTACAATGCAATGTTTTAACTCATAAAAGTATTAATCAGGTAGTCCTTATACTTGTTAAGGTGTGCAAGAAAAGTTTATTCCATATGTACTTCAACTCAAACTTTTGAAGTGGCGCCCAAATAAGTCTCCTTCTCAATGTTTCTGGTTAGGATCTATAACCATAAATTTAGTTAAAGATGTTATTTTGAAAAATCCTATTTAAAGCATTTGATGCTATGTTTTCATAGATTTAACCTACATTTGTAGTTTTTCTAATAACTTCCAACTTGCAAAATCCTAAATTTGAGACTAAGGGTAACCAATGAAATTTATTTTTCGTCAAATCCAACCACATACACCCCTTTTTCAATGTATATGAACACTAATTAAGGGTTTTTGGACAAGTCTTTTTGTTTCTAGCTCTAGTATTTATGATGAAAAATAAAGTGGTCCGTTTGGAGAAAGGCTTCAACTTCCATAAGAAATAAGAAATAAGAAAACTTACATATAAAGAGGAATAATACTCAAAATATCTTGCTTGATCCAAATATAAGTCAATTGATAGTTACAAATACAAATAATTAGATAATTCCGATACAGAAAAAAATGAAAAGTATAAAGTAAATAATAATAACGTGAAGCTTTCATTTTTTTGAAAAATATTAGGAATATGTGAGGAGAAAAGCGATGTAGTTAATGATTTATGTATAGTAATCATTAAAACACCTCAATTTTGTTTGACAACAAAATCTGCAGATATTAGCTATATCTCACTTTTTTTATGAGTTCCAGTTTAGTAATGTTAAGTAAGGAACTATGGGAAAGAAACAAAAAGGGGTGTAACCAGTTATAACATCAGCACCGCCTTAAAATGTTTTTTCATGACCAGAATCACGTGTCAAAGACATCTCTGCACCAAAGAGACCAAATTCATCGATCCATACTCAATTGGAAAAGACAACACAAAACCAAAACAACACGTACCCCTTCATTTCTAAAATTCTTGAACACACATCTCTAGATACTCTAAACATGGCTTCAATTGTGTACTTTTTAGATAACAAAGGGAGACCCTTACTTTCCAGAGATTATAAAGGTGATATCCCACACACAGCTGTTGAACAATTCCCGTTACTGTTATTGAAGAACTCAATATCGATAAACAGTGATGATAATGGTGAATCAACTGGCAACAGTGGCACCACTACAAATGATGATTCAGGCTCAGTGCCTCCCGTTTTATTCCATAATGGTATCAATTACATTTTCTTAATCCATAAAAATCTATACATATTAGCATTAACTAAATATGATACGAATATTTTCAGCATTATGAATTATCTAAATTACTTGATTGAAGTGATTGAAAGCTATGTCAAATCATTAGAAGAAGAATCAATTAGGGATAATTTTTCAATTATTTACGAATTATTAGATGAAATGATGGATTTTGGTATCCCCCAAATTACGGACCAAAAGATTTTGAAAGAATATATTACACAGAGAGGTTTTTCACTAGAGAGTGTACTCAATGTGCCGGTCACAACAACATCAAGAATGCCTCCATCCACTTTAACAAATTCTATAAGTTGGAGATCTCCAGGTATACTGTATAAGAAAAACGAAGCATACTTGGATGTTATTGAGAGTATTGATATGCTAGTTAATGCAAAAGGTCAAATGCTATCATCTGAAATTAAAGGTAACATTAGAGTTAAATCTTTTTTATCTGGTATGCCTGAATTACAGCTTGGATTGAATGAGAAATTTTTAAACAGTGGATTAGCTTCGATTAGAGGTGAAGAATTACCGAAATTGGCAAATGGTATTGAAGTTGAAGATGTTAAATTTCATCAATGTGTTAGATTATCCAGATTTGAAAGTGATAAACAAATATCTTTCATTCCTCCTGATGGTGAATTCAACCTATTAACATATAGAGTTCATTCAAATAATTTAAGACCATTGTTTTTAGTTGACTATAAGTATAAGAATCATTCAGGTACTAGATTAGAAATAATGGTTAAGTTAAAAGCTAATTTCAGAAATAAAATAGTTGCGAATAAATTAGAATTAAAAGTTCCTGTTCCTGAAGATGTTGATTCACCAAAATTCCACTATAATAAGGGTTCGATCAAATACTTACCTAATGATTCAGAAATATTATGGAGATTTAAAAGAATTGAAGGAGGTAAAGAATATGTAATGATTGCCGAATTAATGCTACCATCGGTTAATAACACGTACAATTTGGAAACTTTTATGAAGAAACCCTTAAGTTTGAAGTTTGAAATGCAAGGCTTTGTGACTAGTGGTTTACAAGTTAAATATTTGAAAATTAATGAACCAAAGATGAATTACCAGAGTTACCCATATGTGAGATACATCACCAAGTCTGGAGACAACTATTCTATAAGAGTGAAATGATATAATTATAGATCAAATAAGTATATATATTTTTTGTTATTGTATAGCTAACTCACTAACTTCCCGTTTTGATAATTATGTAGTAGTAAAACAACTTAGAAAACAAGAAACGAATGCAGCGAAAAATTGGAATTTCCGCGTTGCGAAAGCAAAAACAGATAAAAATTTATCAGTTCGATCAATCATCAGACGTCGTCGTAGTAGTTCAAAACTCGAAGCCCAGTTAGCAGATCAAAACTTCTATTCAAAATGACGGTAAATGAAGAATCCATGAAGGAAGCTGATTCCTTTAAGAATCAAGGTAACTCCGAGCTTAAACAAAACAACTTTGAAAAAGCTATCGGCTTTTACACTGAAGCAATTAAATTAAATCCAACAAATTCAATCTATTTTTCAAATAGAGCTCAAGCGCAAATTAAACTGGAAAATTATGGTTTAGCTATCAATGATGCAAATGAATCAATTAAGTTAAATAAAGATTATTTGAAAGGTTATTATCGTCGAGCAGTGGCCTATTCTGCTATTTTAGAATACAAGAAGAGTTTAAGTGATGCTAACTTAGTTTTATCTAGAGCACCAAAAGATGCGGGATGTTTAAGTTTAAAGAAAGAACTAACTCGTATCATTACTCAATTAAAATTTGAAAAGGCCATTGAAACAGATGAAAATAAATCCAGATTTAATGCTCAAGAAATTGTTGATTCATTTATTGAAGCTTCCTATGAGGGACCAGAACTAAATATTGAAAAAATAGAAGGTGCAAAGAAAAGGAAGGAAGATTATTTGAAAGTTGATATGACTAGAAGCTATATTGATAAAATGATTGAAACTTTCAAAGAGGGGGGTAAATTACCTAAGAAACATGTTATGGCTATTCTATTTAAAGCAAATCAATTACTATTGAATGATAATTCTTTAGTTGAGATTGGGTTAAGCAGAGGGATCACTAGTGGAAAAGAATATCAGGATGATAAAGTCAAGAAGATTACAGTTTGTGGAGATACGCATGGTCAATTTTTTGATGTTTTGAATCTCTTTAAATTATTTGGTGATGCAAATAATGAACATATTTATTTATTTAATGGTGACTTTGTTGATAGAGGCTCATGGTCATGTGAAGTTGCATTACTATTTTTATCTTTGAAGGTCTTATATCCCACCAGACTTTATTTGAATAGAGGTAATCATGAGACTAATGATATGAATAAAGTTTATGGGTTTGAAGATGAATGTAAATACAAATATGGACTGAAAATTTTCAAATTATTTGAAGAATTGTTTAATTCGCTACCATATGCAACTTTAATTGGACAAGAATATTTGGTTATGCATGGTGGATTATTTAGTGACGATGATACCACTTTGGAGGATATCAGAGACATTAAGAGAGTATATAACAGACAACCACCAAAAGAGGGTGTTCAAATGGAGTTGTTATGGACAGATCCACAGGTCGAGAAAGGCAGATCACAATCTAAAAGAGGTATTGGAATGCAATTTGGCCCTGATGTCACTAAAAGGTTTTGTGAAAAGAATGGCATCAAGAAGGTTATTAGATCACACGAAGTTAGGGAAAATGGTTATGAGTTAGAGCATGATGGACAATTGATCACAGTTTTCAGTGCTCCTAATTACTGTGATGTCCAAGGTAATTTAGGTGCTGTTATCAATTTTACTTTGAATGATAAAGAAGAGTATGAATTAGACTTCCAAACGTTTAAAGAAGTTCCACACCCAAACTTACCTCCAATGCATTATTCGAAAGGCAATATGGGGTTCTAGATTAAACATTCTATTTGCTTTGTATTATTAAAGATGCCCCCTTTTGTAAAATATCAAGATGCTTTAAATATAGTTTAAGAAAGAGAAGTAGGAGTATCATTTAACGTAACGTAAATGAATTCCGGAAAGATTTTAGAGTGTAGTTGGCGCTTACGTGCTCGCAATATGGATTCTCCGACTGGAACTTATTCCCTTCTAGCATCGATTGACGCGCCGATAAAAAAGGTAGTTACCCTCCCTGTTAGCTTGGTGCAGAGATGTAATATATGGCTTGCACACGACCTGCTCAGTGCTCGATGAAGTGAATTCAGTGAACAAGTGAAGGCACAAACACAACATTTGATTCATAAGAAAGTCAATTGCCCTTCTCAGTGATTCTCCACAAACCTTCTGTCCCACACCCGTCTACCTCTTAAACAGGCCGTATCGATCCAGTTTGTCGCACAGCATAATTTTTAACATACCCACTGTTCAAATTTGCATACTCCTAGAGTTTTTCAATTAATAATTCTCATAAAAATAACAAAAATATACCCGACCAAAACATACAATACACAGATAACGCCCACACCAACACACATAAAATATGAATGATTCAGATTACAACCTTCATGATAATGAACTAATTACAACTGAAGATTGTTGGACCGTCATTTCATCTTTCTTTGAAGCCAAAGGTTTAGTTTCTCAACAATTAGAATCTTTCGAAGAATTTATTGAATCTTCCATCCAGGAATTAGTCCTAGAAGATAAAAAGTTAATTTTAGATCAGCCTGCTCAGCATATTTCCGAAGATGATGATATTAATAGAAGATATGAAATTACATTTGGTGATATCTTCTTATCCAAACCATCTCAAACAGAAGCTGATGGTACAACTTCAACGTTATTGCCACAAGAAGCAAGATTGAGAAACTTGACTTATTCAGCTCCATTATATGTTGAAATGAAAAAAATGGTGAAAGAGTCTATAGATGACGAAGATAACGGTAACAATTCCCAAGTACAGTGGTATAAGGAAGGAGACATTAATAAATATAGAAGTGGTGCCATGAATGAATTAATACCTATTCCGTCAACCTTTAATGATGAAGAAGATGATGTTGTTGAAGATAAACATGGTACTAAATTTCATGAGTCAGGTGCCGAAACTCAAACTATTTTCATTGGTAAAGTCCCCATAATGTTGAAATCAAAGTTTTGTACTTTATATGGTTTATCTGAAGAAGAATTATATGAAATAAGAGAATGTCCTTTTGATATGGGTGGTTACTTTATTATCAATGGTTCTGAAAAAGTTTTAATTGCCCAAGAAAGATCAGCTGCCAACATTGTTCAAGTGTTTAAAAAGTCTGGACCAACTCCAATTTCTCATATTGCTGAAATTAGATCCGCTTTGGAAAAAGGTTCAAGATTGATTTCCTCCATTCAAGTTAAGTTAGCGAAAGGTGGAGCTTCTTCTTTCAAGTCTGGCGGTGTTGGTCGTTCAATTAAAACTACCTTACCGTATATCAAAGCTGATGTTCCAATTGTTATTGTTTTCAGAGCCTTAGGTGTTATAGAAGATGGTGATATTTTGCAACATATTTGTTATGATGATACCGATTGGCAAATGTTGGAAATGTTAAAACCATGTATCGAAGAAGGGTTTTTAATTCAATCTCAAGAAGTCGCCTTAGATTATATTGGGAGAAGAGGTAATGCTATTGGTATTAAAAGAGATAGACGTATTCAATTTGCTAAAGATATCCTACAAAGAGAATTTTTACCTCATATTTCTCAAGATTCTGGTTATGAGACCAATAAAGCTTATTACCTTGGTTACATTATAAATAGATTGTTACTTTGTGCTTTAGAAAGAAAAGAACAAGATGATAGAGATCATTTTGGTAAAAAGAGATTAGACTTAGCCGGTCCTTTATTAGCCAATTTGTTTAGAATTTTATTTAGAAAATTATCAAGAGATATTTACAGATACATGCAAAGATGTATCGAGAGGGGCGAAGATTTCAACATCGTTTCTGCCGTTAAGTCAACAACTATTACTTCAGGTTTGAAATATTCTTTGGCTACTGGTAACTGGGGTGAACAGAAGAAAGCAATGAGTTCAAAAGCGGGTGTTTCTCAAGTTTTAAATAGATATACATACTCTTCAACATTATCACATTTAAGAAGAACAAATACCCCAATTGGTAGAGATGGTAAATTAGCGAAGCCAAGACAGTTACACAACACTCATTGGGGTTTGGTTTGCCCTGCTGAAACTCCAGAAGGGCAGGCTTGTGGTTTGGTTAAAAACTTATCATTAATGTCCTGTGTTTCTGTTGGTTCCGTTTCAGAACCAATCACTTATCTATTAGAAGAATGGGGTCTGGAACCATTGTCTGATTATGATCCACATGATCATAAAAATGCAACTAGAGTTTTCTTAAATGGTAATTGGGTTGGTAATCATAGAGATCCTGCTCTACTGGTTAATACTATGAGACAATTGAGAAGAAATGGTACGATTTCTCCTGAAGTTTCCTTAATTAGAGATATCAGAGAACGTGAGTTTCAGATTTTCACTGATGCTGGTAGAATTTATAGACCTTTATTTATTGTTGATACCGATGAGGATTCTCCTAACAAAGGTGGTTTAATGTTAACTAAGGAACATTGTAGAAAAATTATGGAACATGAAATTGAAGAGATTCCTCAGGATGATGAATTTGACGAGGAAGGTAATGAAGTACCTCCTATTAGAAGAGTTTATGGTTGGGATTCTTTAGTTGCTTCTGGTGTTATCGAATACTTGGATGCTGAAGAAGAAGAAACCATTTTAATTGCTATGTCTCCCGAAGATTTAATTCCAGTCGATGAGCAAGATAGACAAAAAGAATATGAATTGGACCCAGCTAAAAGAATTAAATCTGTTACTAATGCTCATGCTTTCACACATTGTGAAATTCATCCTTCAATGATTCTTGGTGTTGCCGCATCTATCATTCCTTTCCCAGATCATAACCAATCTCCAAGAAATACTTATCAGTCTGCTATGGGTAAGCAAGCTATGGGTGTGTTCTTAACTAATTATTCAGTTCGTATGGATACCATGGCAAACATTTTATACTATCCTCAGAAACCTTTAGCTAAAACACAAGCGATGGAATATTTGAAGTTTAGAGAATTGCCTGCAGGACAGAACGCAATTGTTGCTATTGCTTGTTACTCTGGTTATAACCAAGAAGATTCTATGATCATGAATCAATCATCAATTGATAGAGGTTTGTTCAGATCATTATTTTTCAGATCATATATGGACCAAGAAAGAAGAAATGGTATTTCTGTTGTTGAAGAATTCGAAAAACCAATGCGTTCAAGTACTCTAGGCTTTAAGGCTGGTACATATGAAAAATTGGATGATGATGGTTTGATTTCTCCTGGTGTTAGAGTTTCTGGTGATGATATCATTATTGGTAAGACTGTTCCAATCCCACCCGATACTGAAGAACTAGGTCAAAGAACTAAATATCATACTAAGAGAGATGCTTCCACACCATTAAGAACAACTGAAAATGGTATTGTTGATCAGGTTTTATTAACCACCAATGCTGAGGGTTTGAAATTCGTTAAAGTTAGAATGAGAACAACTAAAGTTCCACAAATTGGTGATAAATTTGCTTCAAGACATGGTCAAAAGGGTACTATTGGTATTACTTATAGACATGAAGACATGCCTTTTACTGCTCAAGGTATTGTTCCAGATCTAATTATTAACCCACATGCTATTCCATCTCGTATGACAGTTGCGCATTTAATTGAATGTTTATTATCCAAGGTTGCATCTTTAAGAGGTTACGAAGGTGATGCCACTCCATTTACAGATTTAACAGTTGATGCAGTTTCCAGATTATTAAGAGAAAATGGTTATCAAAGTAGGGGTTTTGAGGTCTTGTATAATGGTCACACAGGTAAAAAGTTAATGGCACAGGTTTTCTTCGGTCCAACTTATTATCAAAGATTAAGACATATGGTTGATGATAAGATCCACGCAAGAGCTAGAGGTCCATATCAAAATTTAACGAGACAGCCTATGGAAGGTAGAGCTAGAGACGGTGGTTTAAGATTTGGTGAAATGGAGAGAGATTGTATGATTGCTCACGGTGCTGCTGGTTTCTTAAAAGAGAGATTAATGGATTCTTCAGATGCATTCAGAGTTCATGTTTGTGGTATTTGTGGATTAATGTCTGTTGTTGCTAATTTGAAAAAGAATCAATTTGAATGTAAATCTTGTAAGAATAAGACCAACATTTATCAAATTCATATTCCATATGCCGCCAAATTGTTATTCCAAGAATTGATGAGTATGAATATTTCACCAAGATTATACACTCAAAAATCAGGTGTTAGTGTTCGTTAGGTGAGGTTGTTTTTTTTTATTATTTTTTTTTTCAAAACAAAAAAAAAAGAAAATTAAAAAATATCATTTATATCTGAAAAATTAAACATTCTGTAATTTACCATTTTTTTTTTTAATGTTTTTTCTCTTATTCCCAGCATTTTATTTCTTTTTGTGTTTAATATTTTTGTAAACTTACTATATAAAATTTATTTAAAATTATCTGATTTTTGCTTTAGGAATATGCTTTACGAAGTGTTTACATAGGTATCAAATCCATTGAATTGTAAAAAAGTAATAAGGGAAACAACAATAAAGTATAAATGAGGGAGAAATTAAAACGGGGCATACTATTAATCTGTGAATCAAGCATGTGGATGATGATCATGATCACTATCAGAGGAAGTGCTCAAGTCTTCAAATTTATGATCTTCAGTTTTCGCTGCGACAGGTAAGACGGAATTTGTAGCAGCACTGGATTTCTTCTTTGATTTAAAGAATAAGTAACCCAAAGCACCTAAGATTAAGAAAACACCAATAGTGACACCAGCACCAATACCACCAGCGTCAGCCAAAGATAATTTACTAGTTTTATCTTTAATATTTAGGGAAGAATAATCACCGCTTGCAATTGCAGTGATATTGGCACCTTTAGATTCTAAAGCTGTACCATATTCATAAGCATTAGAATATTGAGCACATTGTGGGGCAACATCAGCAGTTGAGTTACACATAGAACACCAGACTTCTAAGGAATTGATTGAAACCTTATTAATCGCGGTTTCAAAATCAGACCAAGTCATTAAAGCATCGGAAGCTCCCAAGATTGGGTAACTAGTCAAAGGAGTACCATTATCTGGTTGCGTACCGTTCATAAATGAAAATAAGACATAATAATTGTTTGAACTATCAAGCAATAAATCCCAAACAAAAGTAGCACCATAATCTGGTAAACCTGTGAAGTTAGTGGAAACGCTATCTAACTGTAATAATTTGAACATTTGAGTCATCGTGTTATAAGAACCAGTGAAATAGTTGATGTATGGAGAACCTGCAACTTTGGTTGTATTTAAATATTCATAAACAGCACCCAACATTGTTTCACCACCAATTCTAGCATCATCAGGAGTAATTGAAGATAAGCCCCATTGGTAAGCATCAGCTAAAGTTCTAATTTGGAACATCAAAGTTGAATTCCATTGATCGGCCTCCTCTTCATCATGAATATAGTTAACATTCATATAATCAAAAATTGAGTAAGCATTACCAAAGTTCAAACTCCAAGAAGGAAAACTTTTTGAAGGTAATAAGGAACTTAAAGATTGATAGAAATCATAAGTTGAAGAATTTAATGAACTAAATTCATCAGACTTTGTCCAAGCTTTCATTGCAGTATCGGAATTAGGACAATTGACATCACCTTTAATCCAGAAATAGTCTTCTGAAGTTTCACCTTGCACATCCATGAACACATATTGGTAACCATCAAATGGACCAACAACAGTCGAACCATTTGAAAGTCCTGCTTTTTCAGCATCTTCTAAAGTCTCGTTGGTATTAGCGACGGTTGATGGAGGATATAAACCCTGGATAAAAGACAACTGAGAATACTCAATGACATTGGAAGCAGGAGCTTGAGCATACATTTCACCGTAAACATAATAACCTTGATCATTCATACTAGTGATTTTAAAATCAGAACTAACTTGGGTGTCATCTCCATCATAACCTAAGTATCTTTGTCTGTAATAGTTACCAGCACGAACTTGGTTTGTAGCACCCAAAGTGGTTAAAATAGTAGCAGGTTTTGCAGTTCTATCATTGTGTCTACCAAAGATAAAAGTACCGACACAAGTGTAATCGTTATTCAAAGAAGTAGCATTGATGTTCAAAGCTGAAACAGCAACTGCTAAAATTGCAGTGAGTAAAGTGGAAGAGTATACCATTTTGTATCAGATCAATTAGTATTAACAAAGAAATAACAATCAGGACCTAAAGGAAAAGACTGGAGATCAGCCCAGTCATTTATATAACAAAAATTTTTATTCGAATCGAATTAGATTACTTGGATTGAATTAGGGGCAGTCGCTGAAAAATGACTTTTTTCCCTTATCAAACCCCATAAAACTTTCCATTTGCGGACAATTTATGAAGTCACCGGAGTCACCGAAGTAAGGCAATCGACAAAACAGGAAGGAGATGAAGATAGCACTCGAATATGAGAGAGCTCCTTGGTTTCTCTATAGGTTAATTCTCCTTTCAATTAAATTATACTTCCGAATGGGGTTGGATGCTGGATCTTGATCTGGTGATATTTCCCTAATTAATTGTTAATTGATTGGGTTATTGTTCGGGGTTGTTGCATAAGGAAGAGGAGAATAATTTGTGCTTTCTTTTTATTCTCCGTCGCGTTCTTCTTGATTGATTGGATAACGGACGGATCCTATCTTTTAACGGTACACTTATTATGATGGCTCAGTACATTGCTATTATTTGATATCACGATTGAATGATACAACTAATATTGGTGTCGTATCCTGAATCCTGAGATCCTGAGATTCTTAGCTCGTGTTTATAGCAATTTAGTGAATTGGGAGCTACCGCGGAGATCTCAAGTGTTATCTATTAAAATCACCCGACAACTCATTAAAAAACTATCTTCCACCCAAATGCAATTAAAGTTAAATCAATTACAGTTATATAGTACATGAACTAATCATAAAATCATCGTCATGCAATTAATTATTTAGATCCAAATCCAAAAACAATTTACCCTCTTCGAAAACCCTACTTAGCAATTCCTGCGTGCTTGTAACCGATCTGATTCTTAACAATTCAGAAACGCCATTATTATTAGTATTATTATTAGTATTATTATTTCCATTGAAAACATTAGTTTCATTGTTATCTCCATTACTATTCGATCCTCCAAAAGTTGCTAAATCGGTTAAATTAGAGCTTGATCCAGCAGAACCTCCATCTGGATTGCTGTTAGCATTTGCGAGCTGAACGTTAAATATACTGGAAGATGCATGATTAGCAGTTAAATGACTATCAGTTTCTGGTGTTCTTTCTATGATCTTTTTGAACAAGAAGTAACAAGCTGCGGAATACCACCATTTTGAATTAAAGCTTTCCAACAGTTGTAGGCATTCATTAAATTGAGTGACTTTTGAATTAATGGTTTCATCGTTTATTTCGCTCGTGTCATGTACGAGCGAAGATGAAACTTTAGATTGGATTTCTAAGTGAATTATAACCACAACATGAATAATTGCATGAACAATTAAAATGGATTCAATTGGTTCTTCAAGTAAACTTGAAGATTTAATGGAATCAATAACTAAGTTCGAAATTTTTTCAACAAAATACATCTTATTTGAACTAATTGGGTTTAATTGATCAATCGTATAACTCTTATTAGAATCCGTATTCAAAAAACTGAAAAAATCTAATTTACATCTTAGATACAACATATTGCAATAACCATATGTCGTTTTAAAGTAATTCAAATATTTCAGAGGTAAACCAGTTTCATTATTTAAATTATCAGTCTCCCATTGTAATAAATCAACTTCAATAGTTGTATCATCTATTGTTCGACATTTTGGAGGTCTATAACTTCTAAACATCACTCTCTCTAAGAGTTTGCTCAATGAAAACCATCTCTTAAAGATTTTAAAATCAGATTCCTGATATTTTCCAGTATCAAAGTGATCTAAAGTAGGCTCATCATCACCAATTAAATCATTCACATTGAAAAACATTGGAGAAGTAGCAGTCGCAGAGAGTAATCTATCAGCTATAAAACAAGTCCAAAACAATCTAATTAATAAGCCTTTATTATAAGATAGTTTGAAAAGAGTCTCCTGTTTCCTGTCACTGGAGCTATCATTTTTCAGAATGTCGAATTGATTATTAGCCCCAAAATTGTGTAAACCCAATTCTGCGCATAATATACCAGCTCTTGAAACCCATTCTCTTGAATTATTTGGACCTTCAGGGCCTTCTTCATGTGTAGACATCAACAAGAAAGATTGGATCAAAGTAACCTTATTTGTTTCAGTTGTTGTTAATAGTTTACAACGTTGATAGAATTCTTCAGCTCTTATTCTAAATTCAGTGCCTTTTAAAGACTTATCATATCTAATACCAACTAGAAAAATCGAGTTTAATAGTAACAAAGGAAGATCCTTCATGCAACCTAATATATCTCTACTAACAACTGGATACAAAGGATAGTGATTCTCTAAATACAATTTGATCAACTTCCTTTGTTCTGGTAATGCTGGTTTTTTAAAAGCTCCTTTACTTTTTAAGTAAGTACATAGTTTGGGATCAATGGACTCAGAATCCTTATAACTGTCTCTACCTTCATTATATAAATCTCTCCAAGGATAGTACAGACCTAAAACTTCACCTTCTAAACATAAGAAAGAGTCTCTCGATAAAATTGGTGCCAAAGGTTGACTTGTAGTAACAAATTGCGAATTAAGTTCTGAATTGAAAGCGTTAGCATATATTAATTCATTTTGAAATATTGATTTCTTTTGCTTCTTATCTAATGATTGTGCTTCTTGTTGTTCTGGAGTTAAAGATCTTTTATTATTGGATGTTTGTTGTGCTTCAATTTCAGGGTCCAGAGGCTTTTTCCAAAGGCATTCAATTTGGAGTTTTTCACATCTTGCACATTTGACTTTTGTCTCATGATCATTATCTAACGAACACCGTCTGTGGGACTTTCTACAGGCATCACAAGCCAGTAGAGTCCTTTTTCTGCGTCTTCCTTTGAGTTGGAATGTTGTGACAATGGCATTGGGTTGGTGTCGTTGCATGTGGTCTATGCGATTGCTATCTCTATTGCTTTCATTCTTCAGATCCAGCTGGAATGAAGTTAGTTGAACCTGTGGAGGGCTGTTTGGTTGATGTTCCATTTGGATTGTTTCTCTTGCTTGACAAAAAGATGGCAGTCAGTGTGATAGAAAAAGTCGGTGGGACTAAGACTGATCAGAAAAAATGGCTGTCAGCTTAAACAATATTGGAAGTAGTTTATGAAGAAACACTGATATTGGTAATTTAAAGCATCTCTTTACATCTAACTCTGTTTTGCAGAACAATCAGATACAGTTCACCCTTCCTTCTCTTCTTCCTGTTCCCACGTCGGCATCGGCGTCGCCGACGCGACTTGTCCTTCTACCGTTCCGTCACCTCTTTTCCTCTCTTATTCTCTGATTCTCTCTTTCAATTCAATTGATCTACTGTTACAAGTCACACTCTCAATCAACTGTCCAGTCAATCACAATTGCAATGATATCTCTTATGATTCTTCTGGCTACCCTGTCTCTCTGTGTTTTCAGAGTCCATGCCACAGATGCTGCTGTTCCTGCTGTTCTAAGTTTGACTGGTGCTGTGAACTTGACCACTCTTCCCAACACCTTGTTCGACCCATCCAGAACCAAATTGGTTTTAACAGATGCTCAATCTGGATCATCAGAGTACCACTTCACCTCCCAGGGAGAGTTTTCCATCCCATTGGCTGCCCAGGACTCGGAGTACACTTTGTCACTCGAATCGTTAGACTTCCACTTGAAACAGGCCAACCAGTTCAAGATTATCGTTTCCCCTGAAATCAAAGACGACCCTGTCATCTCCATTTTTCAATTGAAACCCGGCTTTTCTTCTGACTCCAACTCCGAGTTGGTTAAGCTCTCTAACTTACATTTTGATGAGGCCCAACTAGTGCTCAGAGACTACGTGGACGACCAGGACCAGACCACCTCTCTGTGGAACTACATTCCTATGGGTCACTACATTAGGCAGAACCCGATTATAGGATACCTTCTTCTTGGAATGGTATTGATTATTCTTATGCCACAGGTGTTGGCATGGGCCGACCCTGAGTTCGCCCAACGCGCCAGGGCCAACGAGGCTCACTGAAAAGACACCTCATTTTCTGATCTATAACTCTGTACCTCTTTTTCTTTCCTTTCCTGTTTTTTGTGTATTTCCAGTATACCCATTCCTTCGTTAACATTTATTCCCATGAATCTGAATCTGAACCTGCAACCTGCCAAACACCCGTTGGTCAACCTCCGAGTCTTATCTGCCTGCTTGACCTGGTACTTTGTCTCCTCCCTAACGTCCCAGTCCACTAAATATATCTTGAACAGATTTCCATATCCAATCTTCATAGGAGAGTTCCAGTTTCTTTGCAACTTGGTCTATGGCTACTTGGCAATCAGATTCCACCAGGCCTACCCGAATACGATAGATAACTTCTTTCCAAGAAATACCTTTCCTGAGTATCCCCAGTCGTTCAGCTTTAATAAGCGTCTAGCCAGATTGTTCTTACCAATGGGCTCCTTCCAATTTATTGGTAAATTGTTCAGTTTAGCTGCTACTACCATATGTTCTGTAGCCACTGTGGCTTCTATCAGAGCTTTATCCCCTTTGCTTATAGTTACTTGTTATAAAACTTATTATAGAGTTCATTTCGGTAAAGAAACTTATCTGTCTTTATTTCCATTACTATTAGGTGTCATCCTAATCCTTTATTCCCAGTCTTTGCCTCATGATACCGGCCTCTCGCAGCTAGAAACTTCTGATGACTCTCCTGAAAACGTTGAATCTTTAAAAGGTATGACTTTGGCTCTAATAGCTACTCTTATATTTGCTGTTCAAAATATATATGCTAAAAATGTCGTCACCCATGGGGCAATCAATACTTCTCATGATGGCGACTTGGCTTTAGCGACAGATTCAAATTCAAATTCAAGAAATAACAGTACTGATGATATCTTGGAACAATTAGAAAAAGGGTCTTCTTCTTCAACAAATAGTGGTTCCGATTCAGTGAGTCCTCTAAACATTTATAGCCCAACTACAGGAATCCCTTATTCGGCAACTTATCCACTCAGAGATGATAAACCTTCGAAAATGACAACTTTGATATACTGTGCCTTATTTGGATTCATGTTAAGTATCCCAACGTTATGTTTATACGAGATTTGGGAATTAACTTCAAAATTAAGTGAATTGCCGTTGATTTGGTTAGCTATAAATGGCTTTTGTCATTTCATTCAATCTTTGATGGCTTTTCAAATCTTATCTTTGTTACCCACAGTCTCATATTCTATCGCTGCAATGATGAAAAGAATAGTGATAATAACAATATCCATGTTGGTTAGTGGGAAGGGTATGAACCTGTATGATGTGATAGGGTTGATGCTTGTTATCGTTGGTTTGTATAGTTATGATAGATGGGGTTCGAAAAGTCGTCGCAGTCATCACAACACTGTTATTTCTTAATTTTATTTTTATTTATTGTAGTTCAAACTTATTCATTGATTCACCATTTATTTTATTTTCGTTTTTGTACAGTTTATGCTATATTTTGGGTTTTCGCTTTCTCATTTCCGTTCTTGCTTATCCATTGCCTTTAAAACTTATACTCCGCCGCTACATGATTGTCACTCACATTTCTTATTATTATTAATCGTCTCTATACTATACGCTTGCATTTCACATTTTACAGTTTTATTTGATTTCTATTTTGTAATATAATCCTACTTGTTTTTGACATCATTCTTTTAGACTGCGTGAGAAACATAGGAGTAATCAATTCCACCGTAAACCTAAACAAGCTAATTAAATCAATTCCAAGCTTTTTTGCATTTTCAAACAACAAAAAAAAATAATTGTATAAATAAAAAGTAGAACATACAAAGATCGTAATCGTAAGGTAAAAAAAGAAAAAAAAACAGAAATAGTCGTAAAACCTATATAAATCCAAAAATTATCCATGCCTTTAAATCATTAAATCAACGCCATATCATCAGTCTATTACTTGAATCGCCAGCAACCAATTCTAGCCTACCCAACCTATCGCCATTACCATCTAATTCAATATGCAAACTAATTTTTAAAGTTTTAACTCGCTTATTCTCACCAACTTTCAAAACCTTTAATTTTTCAAAACTCCAACAATCCGATTTCAATTGCAATTGGTATAACCCAATAAAACCATTATCATATCCGATACCAACTAACTGTTGATTTGTGTTGAAATTAACCCACGGAGAATTATCAATTTTATCATTAAAGTCTGATTTCTCAGCAAATGCAATGGAACTAATCTTATCAATAAGCTGTGTTTCAATTATTTTATTACCATTAATATCAAGTATAGTTAGTTGATTTGTCACAGAAACACCTCCAATAAATCCAAACTCATCAGAAATTGAAATCGTTTTAAACTTAAAATCAACTATAGATCTAATCAATTGATTATTCAATCTATTCCAAATCCTTAGTTCACCATCTTGACTTAAACTAATGATATTCTTGAAACACTTAGAGTAATGAATTTCTGTAACTGACTCATCATGACATCTTAATATACCAACCACATCTAAATGTTTAGCTAATCCTACTTGATGATCCAACTTTTTCTCATTGAATTTGCTTGATGATCTTTGTGAGTGTGTCATTTTGAGATTTTTTTCTGCAGCTATAGTTAACTTATATATTATTAAAAGACCGTTACCAAAACCAATTATAAACTCATTGTTATCTAATAATTCAACTCTAGTTATTTTATTCATTGAAATTTCTTCAAACACTAGTGCATTATTAATCTTAATTGAATTCGACTTAATCACTGAGATTTCAATATGTTTATTAAATCTATTAAATCTATCTAAACATATCCATTCATGGTTCACTTTACTGAGAACAATCTTATCGATTTCATGGGATATTGACAAAACACTTAATGGGGAATTTGATAGTGTACAAATGTTACATTTCAATTTCTTTTCAACTTGTTGCTTTTCAGGGTGGGGTTTTTGGAATATTTGTAATGGGGTTTGACCAAAATTATGAATGATTGAAATGTTCACTTTTCTTTCATGCTCATCTCTAATATTATCTAAATCAATAGCACCATGATAGCTTAAATAATGGAAAACATTTAACGACCTAATTGAATTCTCACCTCTTTGTCTAAAACCAAATATTAAATCAATCCACTTATTTAAGTTTTGAGAAACGTAATCCGACTCTAATGCTAATCTCATTTTTTCAATGAATATTAATGGTTCATTATGAGCCCATGGTGGCAATTCAACATCATTAATATCAACTCCTGTTTGCAGTGAACCAAAATTGAAATTATTTGAATTAATTAAAAAATCAGGTAAATAATAAAACTCAGGAATTAATTCTCTGACATCACTTGTATTATCTCTTGAAGAGCTGTTCCATGCTTTAGAAACAGAATAAAATAATCTATCAGCATGATCGAACTTGCCACCTTGTAATATCAAATAACTTTGAACAAATGGTTGTAATCTAATTAAATAAGATGTAACAATCATTGCTGATGAGTAATGAGTACCATAATGGAACGGTGGAGTATCAGGTGACATTTCAATTGATGCTTCAAATCGTTCTTGAAATCTTAGAGCCCTTCTTTCAGTTTGTGCTCCCATTGGCTTACCTAAATCTCTAAAAGTCTTTGGATCATTTAAATCTAATTCATCACTCTCATAATCAGCAATGACATGTGGAAAAACTGGATATTGAGTTAAGTCATTAAAAGTTCTACCTGCAATTGTATTAACTAAGATTAAATAATAAAAATTTGAAAGCTCTCCATTTTTCCATTTTTTAGTAATTGATGAAAAAGATAAATCATTGTTATTTGAAAAAGCAGTGAAAATCTTATTGCTGAATTTTTTGGGATTATTATTAATTGGTGTCACCTTTTGTTGAGATGCTAATTTCAAGGCTTCTTCTAACTCTGAATCGGAGAATTTTGCAGTAATCTTTGAATGTAACTGATTAAACAAATTATTACGAGCATTTTTATTATTGCAAGTAATTAAAAATGATTCACCATCTTTGAAAAACAACTCTAATGCAACATCTCTTAATAAAAATTTCCTTTTAGAAATTGAAACAAGATTATTAATTTCAAAAACTTTAGTTGTATGTTCATTAACATCATTATTGAAACTTGATTGATCATTGCCAGAAATTATCTTAACAAATGGATCTCTTTCATTATTTGGGGCATCTTCAACTTCAACAATATCGTTATTTGAAGTTAAGAAGTAATTATCAATGATATATAAATGAGTAGCACCAGTAATAAAAATTGACTCAACACTTTCTAACCCCACAATTTGAGTAACATTTGTCAATCCGAAAATCTTATCACCAACATAAAGACTTCTTAATATTCTTCTATGCTTATCTTCTTCAAAAGTTTCAAAATCAGGTTGCCCAGAAGTGATAAATTCAAAAGTAGTATCAGCATCATCGTTTTCTTCAACTATAATGTAATTATCATTTTCTGCAGGTGTTGTATCTGGAATAATATCTTCCTTTAAAGATTGGACTTCACTAACAATTCGTTTTCTCATTCTATTTGGACCTTCAGTGGAATCAAGTAGCCACTTTAAAGGAGTAATTTCAATTGGTAATTTAGCCTTAATTGCATTATACATACTAATATAGTACTTCAAATCATCCTTATCATCTTGAATATGTCTATGAAATCTTTTTGTTTCTGAATTAACAATTGCTTTCGAAAGTGGTTCAATTTCAAATTTCATCAGTTTCAAATATTTTTCATTACCACCACCACTGAAACCACTATGCGGTTTAGTAACAATTTGCTCTATTGCTTTGGATTTTGTTATTTTATTATCTAACTTTTCTAAGATTTCTAAATTATCACTAAATTTTTTGTTCAAAACATGTTTCAATTCAACATCCATATATAGTTGAGACTTAAATTCATCATCATTTAAACTAAAGCAATTCTTCAAAATCTCATGAAAACGTGCACTAATTTTAACATCATCGGCAGGCAATAAATTAACAATTGACTGAACATTTGAACTACCACAATTCATAATCAACAATCTAATGCAATTAGCGGATAAAGTCGAAATATCAGAAGGGCTGACAATTAGATTTTTGAATAAAAGAATAATCAAATTTAACAAACTTTCATTATTTAATACTTTAGCGTACAATAATGGATTTAACATAATTGAAGAACAGCAAAATTTAATGTTTCTCAAGTTACTTGATGGTAACTTAATTTCATTGTAAGTACATCTGAAAAAGAATTGTTGAAAACTCTCAGCAAACTCTTTCTTACAGTCTTTTAACAAAGCGCCTGAAGTATTGTTATCATTGCTTATTTTCAATAGGTTTGAAGTTGACTCAAGAAATAAAATAAACTCCTCATCGTCAAATCTGTATATCTTTCTAGTTTCTAATAAAACCAAATATAATTTAACCAGACTATGAGAAAAATGTGAATCTTTTAATAAATTGGGTAAGTCATCCTCCTTGCTTTGAATGTGATTCAGCAACAATGGAGCAACGACAGTTGAAAAACTAACGCTTGAATGAGAACTGATATTATCCAACAAATTTGAATTTTTCTTACTTCCAATAGTGAATAACTTCTCAATAAATATATGAGAGATAAATTCTTTATACTTAGCTAAGACGGTATTTAATCCATCATTTTCAATATTGCTTTGAAAAATAAAATGCTTTAACTTCATAATTAACGAGATAAATTCAATTATCCAATTGTTATCATCACCAAAAAAAGTATGCAAGCAAGGAATTCCATCATACGAAATACTTAAAAATGAATAATAGGAATTCAATACTTCAATAACACCCCCTATTTCCTCATTTAATTGATCAACAGAAGAAATGACAAGACTATTAACAACATACAACAAGTCAGGCATGACAATCGATAATCTTGAACCTTTAGAAGATAATTTAGTAACAAAACTAGCCAAATCATTGCCAAATTCTGGAAAATAAGAAATTCCAAATACACCAGTTAGCAAAATAATCAAAACCTCTGAATCTTCACCACATGATTTCAATGAGTCTTTTAAAATTGTTAAACCTTGAATATCAAGGAAATATTTATATGATTTTTTGCCTAACAAGGTTAAAGTTTTTAATAACAATCTTAAAACCAATTTTAAAACTTTAGGATCATGATCATTCAACAATATAATTATCCATCTAATATTGATCGATTGAAATATCTTCTTATGTACATTTGAAGATGAGGTATTAGGTAATCCATTAGAAACCAAAGTAACTAGAACATCTAATGCAGTGACACCACAAGCCTTTTGCAATTCTGTGGTTGTTGTCTTATTCAAAGCATAAACAATATACATTGATAAAGCTCTTATTGATTCTGGTGTTGGATTGCAATTTATTAAAATTAACAGAGAATCGTGCAGAATAGGCAACATATCTTGGTCAAATAGTTGATATTTCATAGCTTGAATAAATCTATTTATAATTTTCATTTTCATTAATTGCTTGAGATTATAAGCATGGAATTTCGAATCCTGCCCAAACACAGTGAATTGAAACAATAAGAATTTAAATGTATCTTTATTTATCAAAGAAGTGGGTTTCCAAATTTCAAAATCAATTATCAATGACCTATAAGCTAATGGATTTTTCAATAATGAATTAACAGGAGACTTGTGATCATAACCAACAAACCTTAAAACAGAGTCCAATATAGATAAGTTAATTAAAGATTTTTTAGTTTTCAACAATGTTGATAGGAGATCATAACCCGATTGAGATTCAAATTCATGATAAGATCTTAAATCAGTTTGCAAAACATGAAAAAGAAGCCCAAGAGCGTTTAATAAAGAGTTGCTCGATTTGGAAAGTTCAACTAATCTTAAAGCAACGCCAAAACCCCCAATTGCATAAAGAGTATCTAATAATGGTCTTGGAAAACTTACCAAAATATCAGAGGAAGCCAATATTGCTTTATGTGAACTGGGTTTCCTTATATCTTTGATAATAGTTTGATCACCATTAGAAAAAACATGAGATGCAGATATATATAATAGTAATTCTTTTTTATGAAATTTAATTTTACCATTGACATCATTAACTTCATTTTTTGATAATAAATCCGATCCGGCCTCAATATATTCTTGGATCTTCAAGTTGATCTCAGTTTGATGTCTCTCTGTTAATAAATTCGAAATATTTGAATCTTGAAAGCTACCATTATAATTTGGCCCTAAATAATAAGAAAACAACACCCATTCTAAAGGCATAGCTCTGTTAATAAACATTACTTGAGATATTCCAAACAATAAGGAATCAAGTTTTGATGGACTGAATAATTCCAAACTCACAGGGATGTTTTTATATGAAAAAGAGCTGGTACCAAACCTAGTACTTAAATAAGGAGAGCTTCCATCCATGAGATAAGCAAAAAGGTAGGAAGTATTTAAGGATTGAATGAAATTGCCATCAATGAATAAATCAATTCTTGAAGACTTAGTTGTATCGCACCTATGAACTAAAGTAAAATCATACAATGAACCGGATTCAAAGGAGAAACTTTCAAAAACTTGAGATTCAAAATATTTACTTATTGCATCTCTTGATTCAATCAGCAATTTATTCTTTTGAATAGAGTATTGTAAGATATGGTTGTTTGTATCATCAAATATTGAAATCAAAGGTGTTTTTGAAATGATTGAGTCCTCCTCTTCTAAAGTGCTGGAATCGAGTTTAAGCCAAAATTGTAATGTAAAACCTTTTTTAATTTCCTCTAATAGTAATTTATCATATTTCAAAGTGGATCCATTTAATAGATAAAATAAAGGAGTTGAATCTGGATATTGTAAGAAAGCAGATGTGAATAAAGTTAGAAGTTCAGAGTCTTTTAACGATTTCTTATATAGTAAAGATAGCTGATTGTTAGTTAAACCTAATTCCAGCAATGAAAATAATAAATTCCGTATGGATGAAGCAAGTACTGGATTTTTCGAGTAGGTTTCTATTAAAAGTTGTATTAAATTGGCAGAATAAGCTCTATTCTTGTTGATTGGGCATATGAGAGTTAAGTTGTATAAAAACTCTAGAATGAACCTCTGGAGAGTGGGATCATGTCTCAACTGGAGCGTCAATTCAACTATATGATGAACATCTACCGTCTCCTTGAAAATCAAGCTCAATTCTGAGTTTTCTATGAAATCCAGCACCAAACCGTCGTTTTGAGTCAACAGCTGCCAGTTGTTCAAAAAGCACGCTAACTGTTCTTCTTCCTTTTGCTCTTTCTGACTCAAGGTAAATCCCTTGACCAGCTCCTGAATAAGTTCCTCGATTGGATCCATTGGCTCCATAAGCGGTGTGGTTATGCAAGAATCCAGTGAAACACCCGAAACAAGCCAAATGTTGCCCTCTTTGATTTTCCGTCTACACAAAATGTTAGGCCGAGAGCGAATTTTTGAAGAGATCAAAGAGGCAATCATCTTTTTGCTCCATTTCCTAGTTTCCCTAATTTTGAGTAACTACTTCAGGTGTTGCTGGTTTCTTCCTGTTAAGCATGTCAGAACAGCTACAGCAAGAGGACTCTTCTTCCTCTTCTTCACCAGCTCAAGACCTGGTTAGACAGTCAAGTTTAGAGTACGAGTCCGTTTCTCCATTCCAGGAGCTCCAGCTAAGAAGAGAAGAATACAACGACCTAATGGAACAGTCTCAGTCCAACATTCAAATAGGAGACAAGTACTATGCGGTTCCAATGGATTGGCTGAACAAGTTTCTCTACGACGACTTTTCTAACGGCATATCTCAAGTTGGCGAAATTTTTACAAATCAGTTATTAGACGAAACGGGATTGTGTTTAACTACTCGAAAAACTTGTGCTTTTGTTCCTGAATTGGGGTTCACAAAGTTATGTGAGTGGTATGGATTGGCTGAAGATAATATCGTGATTGAAAGAGAAATCATAATGGATGACCATGGCCAATTCAAAATTGAAGCTTACCCTTTGTTTATCTCTCCACATTTCTTATGTGGTGATGCTGCTTTAATTCATAGATATACCCTACTGAAAACTTCCAATTTCTTAATATCTTCTCATGCAACTACCAAAGAATTAAAAGACAGGATCAAAGATATGTTTGATGTCAGTAGAGGTCACGTTACAAAACTTTGGTTTATTAAAACTGATTTAGAAGAAACCCCAACGATTTTAACTCCTGGCGATTTAGATAGTATTATAGAAAAAATTCAAATTCCGGTAGTTGGTAAAAGGCAGCAGCATCCTCCGATCACTTTAGCTGACAAGAAAATTTATTCTGGCCACTTTTTACTAGAAATCACTCAGAAAGATGGTACTTTCATTATGGATTCCAAATCCTTAGTCGAGCAAGGTAATGGCTTAGTTGGTTTAAACAATTTAGGCAATACTTGTTATATGAACTCTGCTTTACAGTGTCTAGTTCATATTCCGGAATTGTCAAATTATTTTCTTCATAATTATTTCGAGCCTGAAATAAACACTGATAATCCATTAGGTAACAGTGGTAAAGTGGCAATGGGCTTTGCTTCTTTAGTTAAACATTTATTCGATAAAAGGATGGTTGGTCCCAATACTAATTCTTATGCTCCAAGAGATTTCAAATACACAATTGGCCATTTCAATTCCATCTTCTCGGGTTACCAACAACAAGATTCTCAAGAATTAATTGCTTTTCTTTTGGACGGGTTACATGAAGATTTGAATAGAGTTATTAAGAAACCTTATATCGAAATGCCGGAATTACCTGATGATAAAGTTAATGACCCACTTGAAATTGCTAAGTTGGCCCAAGATTGTTGGGATGCTCATAAATTGAGAAATAGTTCAATTATCATTGATTTATTTGTTGGTCTTTATAAATCAACTTTAGTTTGTCCTGAATGTGATAAAGTTTCAATCACTTTTGATCCATATAATGATTTAACGTTACCCTTACCAATATCCAGAAAATGGTATCACAGTATTAAAATCTTGTTAGAAGATGGCCCTCCTAGACTTTTAGAAGTTGAGTTGAATAAATCTTCAACATTTTATGATTTAAAACAGTATATTTCCAACAAGATCAATGTTCCAATGAATGAATTAATCGCTTTGGAAATCTTCCAATCTCAAGTTTACAAGAATTTTGAATCAAAAGAATCTGATACAAGATATCTACCAATTTCAGATCTAATCAATGAAACTGACGATATTTGGTTCCATCAAATCTCTCATAAGCCAGGTGACATGGTTGTTCCTGTTTTCAATACTATAAATAATTCAACTTCTTCGTCGTATCATCTAACTAAAGCTTTTGGTATTCCTTTTTTCATTACTGTTTCCGAAGATGAAAGATTCTCCTTTGGTGCAATTAGAGAAAAATTAGAAAAAAGATATGATCAACTATCAACATATGGATATTTCAAGAATGTTAGAGAGCAATCTAAATATAGACACACTAAAGAAGACTTCCCATTACTGAACTCAACGATAGACAATAATGATGAGGAAGATGACTTGATTTCTTTAGCTAATCCTGATCTCCCAGGTGATTATGGTTTCGATATTAAAATTTTTGATTCCTCAAGGGAATCACACAAGAGAGGTTATGGCAGCAAATACTCACGTTATTCATTTTACAACCATTACGGACAACAACAACAACAACAATCCGACGATGACGATGATGATTCACTTTGGATTCCTCAAACTAGTGATAATTTCAAAGACTTACCTGCTTTGTTAGATAAAGTATCTCCAAAAAAGAAAGCTTATTATATTTATGATACTATGGCAAATCAAGATAGCCAAGCGCATACAGATGGATCAATTGAAGCAGATGATGATAAATGGGAAGTGGTTGATAAAAATGAAAACAAAAGTAATTCACTAATTGCAATTGGTCCTTCAATACCTAATTGCTCATCCTCCATTGAATTTCCAGAAATGGTGCCATTATCTGAACAAGATGATGATGATGATGAAGAAGAAACTACAAAATTAGGTCCATTGATTGAAGAGTCTGAAGAATCAAGTAACAAGTTAGTTGCTACAGAAGACCATGCAAACAATTCAGATTCAATGGATATGTATGAATTGATTACCCCTTCATCTGATAATGCTTCCCAAGCAATGAATCATACAAATTCAAGTAGTGCAGAGCAACAGAAAAGCCTTTCTCCAATGTTAATTGATACACCAATGGAAGAAGGGGAACTTGAAGAAAGTCAAACTGAACAAGATTTGGAAGAATCATTATATTCAGGTCCATTAATTGAAGAAAAGAATGCTTTAGTTTGTGAGTGGGACCCTCAATCATTTGATACTTTTTTCACTGGTGTTGAAGATGAAGGTGAAGGAGGTAAAGAAACTTGGACGAAACCTTTAATCTTACGTAACATTGAATTGGAAGAAAGTAAAAAGAAGTTACTTGAACAATCAAGGAGAGATATCACATTAGAAGATTGTCTAGATTTATTCTCGTTGCCTGAAGTTTTAAGTGAACAAGACTTATGGTATTGCCCAAAGTGTAAAGAACATAGACAAGCAACCAAGAAGATTCAAATTTGGTCTGTCCCCGATATTTTAACAATTCATTTGAAAAGGTTTGAAAATACCAAAAGTTTCAGTGATAAAATTGATGCTATTGTTAATTTCCCAATTGAAGGTTTAGAATTGAGTAAATATGTTGTTGGTTCTAATGGTGAACCATTAATTTATGATTTATTTGCAGTTGATAATCATTATGGTGGTTTAGGTGGTGGTCATTACACAGCATATGTTAAAAACTTTATAGATAATAAATGGTATTATTATGATGATTCCAGAGTTTCACCTGCTGATCCAGTTGATTCAATTAAAGGTTCCGCTTACTTATTATTTTATAGAAGAAGATCTTCGAAAGCTTTAGGTGGTGAATTTTTTAACAAGATGTTTAAAGAAATTACAACTGAACGTGAAAAGCACGAAGAAGCCTCTAAGAAGTTATTAGAACAGCAACTGCTATTACAAAAGCAAGAACAACTTACTGAAAGAATCAATGAAAAAACAGCTTTAATTAGTCCAAGTTTACTATTAAGCTCTAATCATGTGTCAGATAACAATTCAACCGCATCGATTGATTCTACTTCAACGACCCGTACCGCTTCTCCAACCACAAATAGTGGTAATCACAAGAACACTTCAAATAAATCAGATGATGTTATTTCTCCTACAACAGAAAATGCATCACATTTGCAGGATGACGCGGTTATTAAAAGACGCAAAATGATGTTTAAAAAACATATTGATTCCTCGAATATTGGTTCTCCTGCAAGTGATTTTGACGATGCTGCCAGTGTTTATAGTAATTCTGCAAATGCGCCTGTTAGTAATCCTAGTTCTGAGGACCATGGTTTCGATATCTAATTTCCTTTTATTTTTTTGTTTTGTTTGCCATTGATTAGAAGTCTGACATTTTTTATTTCGTTTTATTTTGTTATTTAATTGGAGGGATATATTTACTTGTTTTCTTTGTTTTGTTATTTTATGTTAACCTTGTACCTGATTTTCTCTTGGTTTACTGATTTGTTAGTCAAAACCTGTTTTTCCCATTTTACTTTTTTTGTCTTTGTTTTATGATTTGTTTTTCCAGGTGTCTAATATAATTTAATGTATTTTTCAAAACTCACAAAATATGTATATAGATAGCATTAACGAATTAGATGGACATACCAGTAAAATTCCATGAGTCACCTGCCTACTAAATACCTCAAGAACTTCAACTTACTACTTTTTTAACATAACGAAAATAGTATAATATATGTTAGAAAACACAATTAAAACAAGGATAGTAACAAAACAAAGAAAATAATAACTAGTTTAAACAAAAAGAAAAAGAGACAAACGCAGAATGAGAAGTTAACAAGTTATTATATAATTAACAATTTTACAAAAAAACTAAAATGAAGGACTTAACCCAAGATTATAAAGAGATTAAAAAAAGATTCATTAAAAATATTATCTAACTTTTCCAAAAAAAGTATGACTTAATTCTAACTGTACAAGTCATCTTCATCCTCGACTGATCCAAAATTGGCACCCTCTCCACCTGCATTGCCCGAACCACCTTGTGTGTTACCTGAACCACCAGCGGCAGCGCCTTCATCAAATTTAAAGTTGCTGAATTGACCCCTGGATGCTTGCAGTTGTTGAGCATAAGCTTCATATCTTCTTAATTCAGCTGGAGAAACGGATCTCTTGGCTGTCTTCATGGCTTCTTCAAAGTGAGCCCTAGTAATGTATGGAACTGGATCTGGAATGGCTTCTTCTTCAGCTTCATCCTTCATTTCAACATCACCTTCTTGCTTAACTTTATCCTTTTTGGATTCTTCATATCTCTTTTGAGCTTCAATTGAATCTTTAATTGCAAACTTGGCAGATCTTTGAACAATATATAATAAATCTGCACCAGAGAAACCGTTAGTAAGTTTAGAGATGGCAGTTAAATCTAAGCCTGGTTCTAATGGAGTCTTTCTTAGTTGAGCCTTTAAAATTGACAGTCTAGCTTCTTCATCTGGTAATGGAACGTAAATTAATTGATCTAATCTACCTGGTCTTAAAAGAGCTGGATCAATTTGATCTGGTCTATTAGTAGCACCAATGATGAAAACATTTTTCTTAGCATTCATACCATCCATTTCTGTTAATAATTGGTTAACAACTCTATCGGATGCACCGCCAGCATCGCCCATACTACCTCCCCTTGCTTTGGCGATGGAATCCAATTCATCTAAGAAAACAACTGTTGGAGCAGCAGCTCTTGCCTTATCGAAAATGTCTCTGATGTTAGATTCAGATTCACCAAACCACATACTTAATAATTCTGGACCTTTAACTGAGATAAAGTTAGCAGAAACTTCAGTGGCAACAGCCTTAGCCAATAAAGTTTTACCAGTACCTGGTGGACCGTAGAATAAGACACCCTTAGATGGGGATAAACCAAACTTAGTATATTGATCTGGATGTAACACTGGGTATTCAACAGTTTCCTTTAATTCGGCTTTAATACCGTCTAAACCACCAATATCATCCCAAGTAACATTAACGCTTTCAACAACAGTTTCACGTAATGCTGATGGGTTAGAATTACCTAAAGCAAATCTGAAGTTATCCATGGTAACTCCTAATGAATCTAACACTTCAGCAGAAATACTTTCTTCTTCTAAATCGATCAAATCCATCTTTTCTCTAATTTGTTGCATAGCAGCTTCGGAACATAAAGAAGCAATATCAGCACCGACGTAACCGTGGGTTTCAGAAGCAAGAGCTTCCAAATCGACATCATCCCCCAGTTTCATATTCTTAGTGTGGATTCTTAAAACTTCTAATCTTCCGGTGGCATCGGGAATACCAATATCAACTTCTCTGTCAAATCTACCGAATCTTCTCAATGCTGGATCGATAGAATTTGGTCTGTTGGTGGCTGCAATGACAACAACATTGGCCCTTGCCTTCATACCATCCATTAAAGTTAATAATTGAGAAACGACTCTTCTTTCAACTTCACCGTTAGTCTTGTCTCTTTTTGGGGCAATTGAATCAATTTCATCAATGAAAATAATAGCTGGAGCATTCTTTTCAGCTTCTTCAAAAGCTTTTCTTAAGTTAGATTCGGACTCACCAGCCATCTTGGACATAATTTCAGGACCATTAATTAAGAAGAAGAAAGCACCAGTCTCATTAGCAACAGCTCTAGCCATTAAAGTTTTACCAGTACCAGGAGGACCAAACATTAAAACACCCTTCGGTGGTTTAATACCAATTGCTTTGAATAGTTGAGGATGTCTTAAAGGCAATTCAACCATTTCTCTAATTTGAGCCATTTGTTTTCTACAACCACCAATATCATCATAACCAACTTCGTTCAAGTTATTTTCTTCGTCTTCTCTATTAATTGGCTCACCTTCAGAATGTATTATAGTATCTTGAGAAACAATTGCATAATCTTCAGGTTCAACTTCGACAACTTTAAATTCAACTTGTCTCATACCACCTCTAACTATGAAATGATCATCTTTTCTAACTGGTCTGTAAGCATCAACGAAGTAAGGTTTTAAAAAGACGTCGAATAGAGAACCAGTAAGACCTTCGATAGTGTCAGAGATTGGCAAGACCGAAATTCTTGAAGCAAACTTAATTTCAGGACATGGATGAATGGTGGCAATATCACCTAATCTGATTCTTAAATTGTTTCTGGCAACTCTGTTGATTCTACAGACACCGTCTTCCATATCATCATCAGCTAAAACGATTAAAATTGTATCTTTTCTCTTTTTACCCTTAACTAAAACAGCATCACCTCTAAATAATTGTAATAATTCCATGGTGTTTGAAGACATTGAAATAATGGAATTATCATCGTTGGTGGCATCATCAACAACTAAAGCGTTATCTCTTTTCTTTCTTCTTAAGATGGCAGTGGCGGTGGAGTCTTCAGCTTCGACATCTTTACCAGAAGCGTCTAATAAAGGTTTCTTTGAGTCAACCATGTTTGATATACTTTAAATAAATGATTTGGAAGTATCAATTGGTGTGAAATAGATTAAGTTTCATAAGGAAGAAGGAACAGATTATTTGCCACTACGATCTTTCAACTTTGTTGAACGCAGCGAGGGAGATCAAACGGTGGGTGGCAAAAGCCGATCGGGATCGCGATTACGTAAGTTTGAGTCGATATTAAGTCATCAAGAAGACCTGTTTTGGATCCCGTTACAGGTAAATAAATGATAGAAATCTTTTACAACAGTGGTCCAGGATAAACAATCTGGTTAAAAAAAGAACCCAGGGTAAAAACAAAACGGCGAAAAGAGAAAAAAGTGGGGGGGGGGGGGGGTGGGGGGTTGGATGAAATGTCAGCAATGCTTTCTGGATGATGGAGAAGTTGATTTACAAGAGAAACTAGATAACGGATGGATTGTGGCCATGAGTTATATCAGGCGTGATAGGACCAACCATCGGGGCCTAGAGCTGATGGACGTTCTTTTTTTTTCAAAAAAAACGAAATATATTTATATTAACCTATACAATATATCCACAAAGTCCTAGAAGGAACTGTCAACTTTACAAATTTGTCTACCTATGATCGAATGGAAAAGACCATAAAGTGTTCTTTTCAGAAATCGGGTTAATGGTCTAGTGGTATGATTCCTGCTTTGGGTGCAGGAGGCCCTGGGTTCAATTCCCAGTTGACCCCATTCTAAGTTTTTTTGAATTATTAAACTTTTTTTTTCCTTTTCAAACCGTGGAAATATTAATCAAATGTTATTAAAGAACTTCGTAAAAGAAATTATAACAGCACGATTAAGGTGGCTGTTGCTTTCACAACCTTCAAATTTACTGCACCAGCCAACCCATACCAAGTGTAGATTAAATGAGTTATTATGTTGAATTTACAGAGAAATCTGCCATGTTGATCCTTAGTAATTGATTTCTTCACCCTTTAAGCATAAAGAAAACTAATCCTTAGTTAAGTTCACCCCCTCCCATTTCTACTCCTGCTCTTACACCAACTTTCTCGAGATGGTGATTTACCCTTTCCAAATTATTTGAACTTCTACTTAGAGCTTATTAAAGATTCCACCAAAGTACTGTGTCACCTTGCCTTTGATATGATACGCCAACCATCTTATATTTCGTTTTTAGGCTCTGCTTTATTGACTAATCCTTTTTAAAACGGATCATTTTTTCCTTTCATTGCCAGAGTTTGAAATTTGATTAGTTTAAAGTTAAGATTTCCATCTGTTACTCTGTTAATAAAGTTTGTTTCTTCTGGCAGCCCATTATTGATTTGGTTACAATAAGTGATCTTTTTGTAGTGGATATAGGCCTAGCCTTTAGACTCATGTGTGGGTGAGGTAATACTGTAATGATTAGAGTGCGTGAATATAGGCCAATCATAATCTGTAGCTATAAACACTGACAAAATTCATATTGACAACCCAATCCAGTACAATTAAACACATCAGAAAATACCCGATCAAACTCCAAGTATAGCCAATACCAAAACATTCTTCTATGGGTTCAGGGAATGACTCAACTTGTAAAGCCATCATTTTTGGAATTGAAGATCACTTAGAAGAGAAAAATCAGCTAGTATATATGAAAACATGTGGCATAATTAGGAAAAGGAGGTAGTAGGGTAGTATATACGTATAAATACGTATTGTGCTGTAAGCTTGGATGATCGCTGGGTAAAAAGGTCAGAGAGAATGTTAGGATGATGAAATAGGGAAGGGAAAACCCACAACTGCATGCTATATATAGTAATTACCAATATTTGGAGTTCCCAAGGAGTAACATAGAAGGCGTTTTCACAATTGGATGTTCAGGCGTAGGAGTATAGTAAGTGGTGTTTACTAGTTAAGACTGGCTCAAGACTGAGACAGATGAAAAGTTTTGAGATGAGCGAGCCACAGTTTTTTATTTTCATTACTTTGAATTGTTTCCTCTCCCGTGTCTTCGTGTTGACTCATCTTGTATTCCTCTATCTTATATATATATATCAGTGTTTCTGCCATCTCTCTCTCATTCCTATTACCAGTGTTTTGGTCACTCTCATTGCACGAACTATCTTCATTGCTGCTCATCTTAGATCCAATTGAACCTAGGTTAGCCTGTCGACTTACAACTTTCAACATGGGTGTCAACTATCCGACCTTATCCTCCTCTCCCATTCTATCAAGAGAGGTCTCCGAACTCAGACATTTGCCGATAAAAAACAGAAGATGCAGTTCCACGAGTTTGACTCCTTATCAACAGAATACTGCTTGTTCGTCTCGTGATGCAACACCAGATAACATCTCTTTATTCGAATCCTCCACTCCCACTTTCCCTTCTTCTGCTATTTCAGATCCTTCTTCATCTATTCCAAACGAACATCAATTACAGTCTCTCCATAAATGGACTCATGAACAATCTATAGTTTGTGTTGCGTGTGCCCCGGATAAACATCTTTTGTTTTGTGGTACTCAAGATTCAACAATATTAGTTTTTGATTTACTCACTTATCAAAAGAAAACTCAATTTAAAGCTCATTTAGGTACCGTGTTGTGTTTGAATGTCAGTCAATGTGGTGAATTTTTATTCAGTGGTGGCTCTGACTCTTTGGTTAAGTTATGGGATATAAATCAAATCAATTCAAATCCAAATGTTATACGACCAACCCATGTTATATACTCATTAATTGACATCGGTGATATTTTCTCAATTGCTTGGATCCAAAGCAAGAAAACAGTCTTTATTGGAGCTCAGAATGCTTCCATTTCTTATATTCATTTGGAATTATCCTCTTCTCAAAGCGATACTTCTTCGATGCCTTCACAACGTTTTGATAGATTTTTTGATTCAAAAGGTAAAAGAAAATGTAATATTGTTAATGAAGAATTTTGCGATCATATTGGCAAAAATTGTACTTTGATTGAAATTCCTTCCGAAAATATAATTTCGTATGCCCATTATGGTTACGTTTATGCTATGGAAACTATCTCAAATATAAATGAACAGGAACATCCTTTAGGTGGTAATATACCAGAACAATTTGATGATATATTGATCAGTGCCGGTGGTGATGGCAACGTTAAAATTTGGGGATTAAATAATAATAATGACAGATTGACTTTATTACATTCATTAGACTGTGAAGATCCAATTTTATCTTTAACTAAGGGCAAAACGGAAGTTACTTTATTCTGTGGCTTAACTGATGGTGGTGTTAAAGTTTGGGATTTATCAACTTATCAAATTATAAAGTCTTATGAAACTAATGAAGGTGATATAAATTCTCTAGGATTATATAACAATTTTTTATTCAAAGGCACCAGTAAAAGTGGTGCAACCAAATGGCTTTCAAAAGGTGAGATTAAATCAGACTGGTCCACTCATAATGAAAAATCATGTCTTGCAGTTAAAGTTTTTGAAATGGATAATACTCCTTATTTAGTTACCACCGGTACTGATCATTCTGTTGAACTATGGAATATTTTTGCTTTAGATTCACAATGTGAACCTTCTGAAATCAATAATAATAATCATTTATTAGAATCAACTTCTGTGAATCAAATGATTGAGGTCTTAGGTAAATTTGTTAGTTATAAAACTGTTTCAAAACATCCAGAATTGTATATTGAACAATCAAGACAATGCGCTAATTTCTTAAGATTATTATCTAAAAAATTAGGTGCTGCAAAATCACAACTATTGCCTGTACCAGATGCTAATCCTGTTGTTTTATCTATTTTTCAGTCTAACAAACCAAAACCAAACGGTAACATTCCAAGAATTCTTTGGTATGGTCATTATGATGTTATTGAAGTTGGTGATGCTGATAACTCATGGAAAACAGATCCTTTTACATTGACACCAATTGATGGTTATTTATACGCAAGAGGAGCTTCCGATAATAAAGGTCCACTATTGGCCTCTATGTATGCAGTTTCTGAATTGCAGAGTAAAGGTGAATTAGAGGCTGATGTTGTTTTCTTAGTTGAAGGTGAGGAAGAAGCTGGTTCTTTTGGTTTCCAAGATGTTGTTCTTGAAAATAAAGAAATAATTGGAGAAATTGATTGGGTTATGTTAAGTAACTCATATTGGTTAGATGATAATGTTCCATGTTTAAATTATGGCTTAAGAGGTGTTATTGCTGCCAACGTTGAAATTTATTCAGATAAACCAGACAGACACTCAGGTGTTGATGGAGGGCTATCAAGAGAACCAACAATTGATCTAATTAACATACTCTCAAAATTGAATGATGATGAAGGTAGAGTTAAGTTGCCTAACTTCTATAGCACTCTAAAAGAATCAACAAGTGAAGAAATGAAGTTATATGATCAGATTACTAAGAAAGTAAAAAGTGTTCAAATTAATGAATTAATGACTAAATGGAGATCGCCCTCTCTGACAATTCATAAAGTTAACGTTTCTGGTCCAGGCAATTCTACAGTTATTCCACAATCTGCAACCGCAGCGCTATCAATTAGAATTGTTCCAAATCAAAATGTTGATCAAGTTAAGAAAATCTTAATTGACTATATAACTTCTTGTTTCGATGAATTGAAAACCGAAAATCACTTAAAAATTGAAATAGTTCATGAGGCAGAACCATGGTTAGGTGATATTAATAATGCTGTTTATAAAGTCTTATATGAAAATTTACAAGAAGCTTGGAAAACTGAACCATTGTATATTAGAGAAGGTGGCTCAATTCCTTCAATTAGATTTTTAGAAAAGACGTTTAACTGTGAAGCAGCTCATTTACCAGCTGGTCAATCTTCTGATAATGCTCATTTAAGCAACGAAAGATTAAGAATAACTAATTTATTCAAGACTAAAGAAATCTTACAAAAGACTTTCAATAGATTACCTTCAAAAATGCAACAATGATTGTCTTCATTTTTCTCTTGTTGGAGACCATTCCTTTGCTTTACTTCCTTTACATGGCTACTTTTATTTGTCTTTGCATTATTGTCTTTATATGTACAACTACGACATGTTATTTATGCATACCTTTTTTCTTTGATTTTTTTTCTTTTCATAGGTCTAATTTTATAAATATTAATCGCATTTCATCCAACCTATATCTATGCATTATTGAAGTGATTAAAATTAGGCAATTATAAAAAGGATAGTATATATAAAAATATCTCTTAAAGGTTCCATAAATGATTCAGTGGGCCACAACCTTCTCCAATTGAAGTGTCGCCATTAACTAAAGCTTCATGAACGTAAACTATTGCATGTTTAACCGAGTCTTCTAGAACATATCCTAATCCAAGATAACTGGAAATCGCTGAGCTTAAGGTGCATCCTGTACCATGAGTATTTTTTAGATTTTCCAACTTATTATGTTTAAAAATTGTAAATTTATCAATTGCTGAATCATATAAAATTTCATAAATCAGATCATTTGGATTGAGCTTTTGTTGTTGTTGGTGATTTGATTCATATTCTTCTGGTAAATGTCCACCTTTCAATAAAACTGCCTTACAATTTAAATTATTAGCTAAAAATTTACATATTTTTTTGAATTTATCTAACGAATTCTTTTCAGGAAACAATTCATTAACAACATAGCCCATAACTTCAATAATCTTCAAAGCTTCGTCATAATTGGGTGTTAATAAAGTAGCTTTAGGATACACTGACTTAATACATTTCTGAAATAAGTTCAATTTAGCCAACGTGAATCCTGAACTTGAATTGATAATTGGATCCACAACAATAAACCTTATTCTATTTTTATAGGAATCATACTTTTCACTAAACCATCTAACAACTTCATCAGTGATCATACCAATTTTAACAGCATCGATGATTTCATAATCATTGAAATTATCATTCAAAATAGAATCAATTAAATAAAATGGCGTAATAACTTTCCCTTTAACACCTAACGTATTCTGTATAGTCAGACCATCAATGCATGTTATACCGTAGCATCCTAACGAAGTAATTGTTTTTAAATCGGTTTCGATTCCTGCTCCTCCACTTGGATCTGATCCAGCAATCGTTAAAATTATGGGTTTTCTGGAGCTTGGTGGGCTGATTTTGGATTGTCCTCTGACTTTCAAGGTTTTGTAAGTTTCTGTGGCTGTCATCTTCTTCAATTTCTGTTTTTATATAGTAACTTTTATGAGAAAAAAGAAATATCAATTAGTTGAATGGAATCTTGAAAATGAAGATGCGAAGATTGAAACAGTAAGCGATTCAAATTTTGGAGTCTACTGGTACGGACTTCAATTGATAGTAGCTGCTTGGCTCACTACTCTTTTGCTTACCAAATTTTCTTAGTTATAAATGAAAGTAGTAAACTATAACATTTATCGATGAGCAGTTTAATTATAGTTACCGAACTTGGAACGTCGCATCAATGGATCAATAGATCAAACTCCTTCCTACATACTTTTACTAAAATTGGCCTTAAAAGTTTCATATTTCAGAAAATATTATTAAGCAAATCATAAATAGAGAACTATAAAGAAGAAAAAAAAAGCCAACTCCCAATAATGCTTTTGTTAGGAATTTATATGAACCCAAAACATTAAGAAAATAATAAAAATAAAATTGAATAAAGAAAAGTATGTGATAACATGCATCATAAATGGTACAATTTGATATGATATGACTTAAGAATATATTGAACATTCGAAATTACGTAAAATATAGGTGGATGATGAGGGATGAGTGTTAATTGTATAAGGTCTTTAGCATTCTTATAACGAGTATATATGAATGGTATACGCTGTTTAGTTGTGAAGTGAATTGAGTATGGTAGTAGATAATAAAATTGTTGACTCTTAGTTGTTAAACTGTTAAATTAATTGTGTGGCAAAAAAATTCGATAATCTACTTTCTTCTGAAAGCACAACCTTCAGATAATTTAGCCTTACCACCAGTTGGAGTACATAAGACAGTAGTACAAGCATCACAAGTGACAGCTGTTTGAGCATGAGAGAAAACAGTTGTGATTTGCAAACAACCTGGACACTTAACATCCATGAAGTATGATCTTGGAGATTGAACTAATTGCTTCAACTTATGCTTCTTACCTTCAGATTGAGTTGTTGGGTGTAATAAATCTTGAACTAAAACCATGTTGTAAGTTTGGACAGTGTTGTTTTATGAGCTTTGTACTGACTGTAATGGTAATAAAGTTAACCCCTTTAAAAGTGTTTAAAGCTCTCCTGACTAAGTCGCAAAGCAGGAAAATTTTTTAAAAAATCAGGGTCACGTGTTGATGATAAGGGTTTTTAGACCTCATGGGGAATATCACGTGCTAAGAAAGACTATATTAACAAAAGAGGGAGCATACAGAGCATGTCTATCTATTTGATTGGTGTATAGTATTGTTAGAAGATATTACAACTGTCAACTCAAGATGTACAGATTGAATAGAAGACTTAAACCATTGAGAAATGCCCTTTTTGGAGATGTTACAAACAGTTCTAGCTCCACTTATCCTACTGAATCCTTAAACACAAATACTACTCCTGAACCATCTGATGAAATACAAACCATAGATTACGAAAGGTTAAACTCAGCTGATGCTACCACTTCCAGTTCAATGGTTTGTGAAAATGAAGAAGTTCCTATAGAAGAGGAAGGAAAAGAGAAACAGGAAGATGTTGGTTGGAAATTGAATCTAAACTCCCCCGTATCTAAAGCTGGCATTGTTGTTATCGCATCCCTTATTACCAATTGGCTGAAACTGGAATTAAATGAATTCGTTGATATTTCATATTTTGATACTATTGTGATATCAGTGTTGTTATTACTACTACTTGGTTATTATGTCGAATTACCTTTGGATATGGAGTTATTGAAAGAAAGAACTGCTATATTTGTACAGAAATCAAAAAAGGTTTTAAGTGCAGGTGCAAGCTTAGGTTTTTGGAATACCATTTTGATTATTTTGATAGTTACAACCGTTTTAGCTATGTATAAGCAGCTGATGTACATGTTGGTTGCTTTTATCATTTTATGTTTTATTCATTTAGACTTACCCCAAGTTAATATTAGAGAAAATCAACCCCTTAAGGATAATAGAAATATTCCAACTAATGATAGAATGGTGAATAGTTTAAATCTAAAAGTTGAGGAATTAAATTATAGTTTTAAAAGTTCGAGAATTGAAATCTCCAATTTAACTAAACAGCATTTACATTTTGAAAGACAGGTTCATAGAAACAATCTAAAATTGCAGAGGGAATTTGATGAATATAAGAAAGTCAATAATACTATAGTTAAACAATTGAATACGGAATTAATGAAAATTAAGAGACAAGAACAGGATTATAATTTAATTCAAACATTAAAGAAGGACGTTAAATTGATTCTTAAGATGGTGTTACCTCAAAGTACAATTCAGAGAATAAGAAGAGCTCAAAGAAGGTATCAGCTTGTTCGGGATATTGCAATCAGTGGTAGAGATAAAGTGTTAGGAGATTGGCTACGAATGTGATTATGTGATTGTATAATTATGTAATCGTGGTTATCTCAGTATATTTATCCTTATATAACTGCACTTGTTCCACCCCATTAAAAGAAACTCCCATAAAGAGAGTTAGCACCGCCTTGGCAAGTGGGATCTCAGTTAGCATTAGTGGTTTTGCCAGATAAGCAAAACTTCGGAACGCCACCTCTGCCACAACAGCCAGGATCCACGCGCCACAACAAGGCTGTCTCGTTTTGAGAACTGTTTCCGAAGCTGCAACTCGATGTGATTCAGCTCCATATATCGGTGGTCGGTAGCTAGTATTGCAGTCTCCTTTCTTTCCCAATTCCTACCCCCAGGTCACCAACACCGCACCATTCACGACCTACGCTTGAGGAATACTAATAGAACCGATTTTTGTTGGAGACTGCACCTTCTTTCCAACAATTTTTTTCGAATTACCCTATCATTTCTTCAACTCTGAACAACCAGTTCAGTACATCCCATTACAGGAACTAGATCAACAGCATCAGCAGCATCATAATCAGCAGCAGCAACAACAACAACAAGATTTACAATATTTACTCCAACAAAACAACACTGTCGTTCCTGCCACTAATTTACACGCTTTCATAATGAAATTCGCTCACTCATTGCAATTTAACGCTGTCCCTGAATGGTCTTCAAAATATATCAACTATTCCAGTTTAAAGAAGATTTTGTATACTCTACAAAGAGAAAATGCTGAAATCTTACAAAATACTGCGAATGATGAAGAATCTCCCTTTGAATCAATAGATATTGGCGATCCATCAAACCCAATAAACGTGTTCACTAAAGCTTTAGATAAGGAACTTTCTAAGATTGATGATTTTTATAGGGGTAAGGAAGAGGAAGTTTTTGCTAAATATAATATACTTATTGAAGAAATTACTGATTTCGAAATACAATTTCCTGATGATGATAACGCAGATGACGAAACTAGACAAATATTGAAAAAGATCATAATGACTATTAAACCGGAGGCTTATCGAGACACACCACCAACAACTGGATCCACCTCACAACCAACAACAACATTAGCTGAACCAGATGCTAGCAACAGCAATGACTCTCAAATAGAGTCAAATGGTAACAGCCCATCATTACAACAAAACAATTCAAGCACCCCAAATCTGGACCCAATATATTCAAAAGATGCTTTCTGCAATTCACAAGCTGAACTCAATACTACACAAGAAGAAGTCGAATCATTAAGACTATCTAGAAAAAGATCTTTGCCTACTCTATTTGATGAGGATGATTTTAACTTGTCATTCTTAGATGCCCTGAAAGTTGAAGAAAGAAAACCATTAACAGAAATCTTTGTTTTACTATCAGAATTAAAGTCATTTATCGAATTAAATAGAATAGGTTTTGGTAAAGCTGCAAAAAAATTTGATAAAACTTTACTGACACATACAAGAGATGATTACATGGATTCTTTACCAAAAAAATCCTATATTTTCCAACCGGTTACTATAAATGGTATCAATGAAAAGCTTGATTCAATAATTTCTATATATTCGATTTTCACAGCAGGTAAGTATGATTTGGCTAAGCAAGATCTAAGATCAAATTTGAGAGAATACATTGTTTGGGAAAGAAACACTGTTTGGAGGAATATGATTGGTATGGAAAGAAAAACTCAAGCAGCATATGCTAAGAAAAACCTGAAAATCGGTGAAAACGCAAGTATCTCTTCAGCTGAAAAGTTCGATATTTCTTTAGGTGCTGGAAGAAAAGTTTCCATTCCATCTTGGATCGTTTCTGGTAGAACATTTAAGGTCTTATTAATAGCGTTCATAACTCTAACGTTAATGGTGGTGTCACCTTTTGAAGATGAACAACAAAAGAATTGTTTCGCTGTTCTAGTTTGTGCTTCTTTATTATGGGCTACTGAAGCAATTCCGCTTTTTGTTACCTCTTTAGTGCTACCTTTCTTACTTGTTGTTTCCAAAGTTCTAAAAGATACAGAAACCGGGGAAGTTTATAGCGCTCCAGAAGCATCTAAATTCATTTGTGCTGCAATGTGGTCTCCAATTATTTTACTTTTATTGGGTGGCTTCACTTTGGCTGCTGCTTTATCAAAATATAATTTAGATAAAATTGCTTGTACCTTCATGTTATCCAAAGTTCCTCAACAACCTATTTATGTATTGCTCTCAATTATGGTTGTTTCCACTGTTGTTGCAGCTTTTGTTTCTAACGTTGCAGCTCCAGTTTTAATGTTCTCTGTCATTCAACCTATTTTAAATACCCTTCCTGAAGGTTCGGCCTTTGCACAAGCTCTAGTTATTGGTATCGCATTGGCTTCAAATGTTGCCGGTATGGCATCTCCAATTGCATCTCCACAAAATGTTATCGCACTACAAGATATGGATCCAGCTCCAAATTGGTTACAGTGGTTTGCAGTTTCCATTCCGGTTTGCAGTTGCGGTTTATTATTGATTTTCATTTATTTACTCTTCTTATTTGATTTCAGAGGAGTTACTTTAGTTCCAATCAAGTCACCAAATGAACAATTCACATTCAAACATTACTACGTTATTATTGTTTCTATTATTACAATTTTCCTCTGGTGTATTGCAAGTTTCATTCAAGATATAGTTGGTGATATGGGTATGATAGCAATTGCTTCAATGGCTGCTTTCTATGCTCCGGGTATTTTGTCTCCCGATGATTTCAATAATTATCCATGGACCATTGTCATGCTTGCCATGGGCGGTTTAGCTTTAGGTAAAGCAGTGACCGTTTCTGGATTGCTAAAGACTATTGCAGAATTAATTCAACAACAATTAGTTGGTGCTGAATTGTTTACAGTTTTATCATTCTTTGGCCTTATCGTTTTAATAACAGCTACATTTGTTTCTCATACTGTTGCTGCTTTAATTATTGTTCCATTAATTGCTGAAATTGGTAGATCCTTACCTGATCCACATCCAAACTTATTAGTTATGGCAACTGCTTTCTTATGTTCTTCAGCCATGGGTTTACCTACTTCAGGGTTCCCTAACGTTACAGCCATTGGTTTAAGAGACAATGTCGGTAGTCCATATTTGACTGTGGGTACTTTCATCAAGACCGGTGTTCCTTCATCTATTTTCTGTTACTTCGTTGTTATTTTTGTTGGTTATTTGATGATGAAATTACTAAGCTTCTAGAGGTTATAGTGACATAATTCTCTCTTCATTATAGAATAAATAAATTAATAAGATGTTTCGCATAAACTATGCTTTGGCACACATATATTTTTTGCTTAAGTTCTGTTTGCCTTTTTTTTTCTTTTGGTTCCCTCTTATTATTTTTACCGTTACTTGATTCCGATATATACGCATTTACCTACTAGGTTAGCACCTTTTTAATCTTTTATTTTTATTTCATTTATTACTTTTGTTCATTATACAGTATATTACAGTGTTACAAACTTTTTTTTTCTAATATAATAAGTTTCTTGTAGTTTTATCTATTTATTCAAATGACGATTTATATAATTTTCAAGAAACAAACTGTTAATAAAATAAAAACAGTAAAATAATATGCGAGTAAAGTGTGAAAATGATGGAATGTTAGTCGGTTCCAAAATATTTTGAATCAATGAATCTGTTAGACATCCACCATTCAGAATCACTATCAACACCTGGTTCAGTTGGCTCAATCTTACTCAAGCTACCTATAACAATATTAACATCAGGAAAAGTATTCAAGATTCGTCTAATACCAACTTCAGTACAGAAATAAGTGACCATTACAATCTTATTTTTAGGAACCCCATGGTCCATTAAAACCTTAATTGCCATGATTGCAGCAGCGCCTGAAATGATTTGAGCATCAAACAAGAGAACTCTGATATGAGGAGAATCTAAAGTACGTGGTAATCTTTCTGTATGTAACTGTGGTTCACCCGTGTACAAATCAGACTGGATAAGTAATTTACCTAATGCAACTTCTGGGATAGCTTTTCTTAATGACGGAATGAAACAATCTCCACTTCTGATGATATCAACTGCAATGACAGTCTCAGTTTGAAACATCGGATTCGATGCTTTATGACCAGTAGGTGTAATAATTGGGATTCCGTTAGGAGGGGTTGGAACGTACTCAACCAATTCTAAGGAGGCATAAATTAATAAAGTTGCCATTCTATTGAAATAAAAAACAAATTCATCGTTAGTGGTATCTTTGTTCAATATGATAGTTTTCATACATTTTAGTTGATTAGTTTGGGGTAACACATGAATTTTAGAGTAATCCAATGGTCTAATTATTCTTCCCAACTTTTTAAGCTGTCTAATATGTTCAAAAGATTTTTGTTGTAATTGCTTTCTAATATGTTGAATAATCATATCAATGGCAATTTTGTTATCTGAGCCTCTAGGAATAACAACATCGGCTGAATTCATTGTTGGCTTAACAAATCTAACAGAATTCGGCTTTACAAAGTCATCCCACTGTTTAATGATACCTTCCAAATCTCTTCCTCTTTCCACAATATCTCTTAGTAATCTTCTTGCATAGCAAATATCCAAATCAGTATCAACATAGATTTTACAATCCATTAACTTGAGCAGAGCAGGATTGTATAGTGAATAAATGCCTTCAATGATGATAACATTAGCACCGTAAATGGTTATAGTTTCACTGGTTCTATTATGTAACGAAAAGGAATAAACTGGAATTTCCACTCTTTTGCCTTCCTTTAAATCTCTAACACATCTAAACATTAGATCCAAATCTAAAGCTTCAGGAGTATCAAAATCGTATTCACTGTTGAACGCTTTCTTCTTTTCTTCTGCAGTCAAAGGCTTGTAAAAGTTGTCCATGGACAATAAAACAGTACATGGTTCATTGATTTGTTGGATGATGGTTTGTGCTACTGTAGTTTTACCAGAACCAGAGAAACCTGCAACACCAATAACGTATGGTGAAGTCCATGGTGGGATGTAACTAGAGTCTTGGTTGTTGGTAGACGCCATAGAACTAGTGGTAGACATGATTGGAGAGTAGATGTTAGGAATAGACCTTCTAGACATAACTGGTAGTGAGATTTATAGGTTGTTTTATATATTTGTCTGTGATTGTAATCCAGTTAAGTACTAAATACTTTGAGTGAACCTCGAGTGTTGATTTGTTGATAAGAAAATTTTATTCGTTTCGCCGTCGGTGATAAGTTGGTTTGCCTGATAGAGGGTTTCAACGCACAATGGCAGATGAGATCAAGACCGGAGAGTTCAAGAGAAGAAAGAGGGTTATCCAACTTGAAGATTATGAAGACCAGAAACAAGAGACTTATATCAATGTTGGGCAAGAGGGATCCAGTCATACACCCGAATATGGTACTGGCGAGGATGAGGAAGATGAATTGTTGTTTGCGAATAAAACCACTCTTCGACAGAAACAGGATGAAAAAAAAGAAGAACTTGATTCTGATGAACATGATGAACAAGAAGAAAATGTGGATTTCAAAGAATTAAGAAAATTAGCAAGACAAACATATCTTTCACAAAGAGAGGAAAAGAAGATCATACTTCTTCAGCAAGAACTATTGGATTTCGAAAAAGATATACGAGAAGTTGGGTGGAATAACCTAACAAAAAAAGAACAGAATGAGTACAATTTCAAGAAAGATATCATGGAAATGATTGACAGAAGAAAGCAAATTGAAAGTAACTTAAAAGAATCATATTATATTCCTGAGGATTATATCAATGAAGAAGGTAAGATTGACAACAAAAGAAAAGAAGAAGCATTGCATGCCAAATATGTCGATGACTTTAAAGACAATGCTACAGATTGGGAAGAAAGTCAGGTTAAAAGGGCCAAACTTATAGGAAGTTTCACTAAAGTCAAACAACAGAATCAAGTTGATAAGATAAATAAAGAAAATAAGTATGATTACGTCTTTGATAATTCACAAGCCATTCAATTTCAATTAGATTCATACAAGAATGATAACAAAAGTACTATAGATGATAAGATACTACAAGAGAGAATTAAAGAAGAGGAAAAGAGAATTAAAACAATTGAAGAGACTAGAAAGTCACTCCCTGTTTATGATAAAAGAACTGAATTAATGCAAAAGATAAAAGAAAATCAAGTTATGATTATTGTTGGTGAAACTGGTTCAGGTAAAACCACTCAAATACCTCAATATTTGTATGAAGATGGCTATACTGAAAATGGTAAGTTCAAAATTGGTTGTACTCAACCAAGAAGAGTCGCAGCTACTTCTGTTGCTACTAGAGTTGCTGATGAAGTAGGTACCAAGGTTGGCGACAAAGTTGGATATTCTGTTAGATTTGATGATAAGACTACAGAAAAAACAGAAATCAAGTATATGACTGATGGTATGCTTCTAAGAGAATTTTTACTGGATTTTGAATTATCTTCCTATTCCGTTATGATGATCGATGAAGCCCACGAAAGAACCTTATCTACTGATGTTTTGTTGGGTTTGTTGAAAGTGATCATAAAAGCTAGACCTAGTTTCAAATTATTAATTTGTTCAGCTACCATGGATGCTCAGAAATTTAGTGAGTTTTTTGAAGATGCCCCAATTTATAATGTTCCTGGTCGTACTTATGAAGTCGAGCTTTATTATACCTTACAGCCAGAAGCCAATTATGTCCATGCTGCTATAACTTCAGTTTTCCAGATTCATTTATCCCAAACTTCTGGTGACATTCTTGTTTTCTTGACTGGTCAAGAAGAAATCGAGAATATGGCTGAGAATTTAGCTGAAACCACAAGAAAATTAGGTAAACGAATGAAAGAAATGATAATTTGTCCCATATACGCCAATTTACCAGCTGAACAACAACAACTAATCTTTGAACCAACTCCTAAAGATGCAAGAAAAGTGGTTTTAGCAACTAATATTGCAGAAACTTCGTTAACTATTGATGGTATTGTTTATGTTATTGATTCTGGGTTTGTTAAGGAAAATGTTTTCAATCCTTCAACGGGTATGGAAAGTTTAGAGGTTCAACCATGTTCTAAAGCTTCAGCCAATCAAAGAGCTGGTAGAGCTGGTAGACTTGGACCTGGTAAATGCTTTAGATTATTCACTAAAAATGCTTTTGAAAATGAAATGCCTGATAATCCAACACCTGAAATTCTGAGAGTTAATTTAAACACAGTCGTTTTGCTATTATACTCGTTAGGTATATCGGATGTTTTAAACTTTGATTATATAGATGCGCCATCTGAAGACAGCTTAGCTAAATCTTTAATGCTATTATATTCTTTAGGAGCGTTCAATGAAGAAGGTGAATTTACTAAAGTTGGTAGACAATTATCTGAGTTTCCGGTGGATCCAATGCTATCAAAATGTTTATTAACGAGTGCTGATTTAAAATGTTGCAATGAAATATTATCTATAATTTCAATGTTGCAAGAAACAAGTTCAATGTTTTACAGATCTAAAGAAAAGAAACAACAAATAGACGCAACTAGGGAAAAGTTCATATCTAAATCAGGTGGCGATCATTTGACCTATTTAAACATCTGGAATGAGTTTGTGGAAAGTGGATTTTCAAGTCAATGGTGTCATGATAATTTTCTACAATATAAGACTCTTAACAGAGTTAAAAACATTAGAATGCAATTACAAAGAATTTGTGATAGACAAGGATTATTATTAGCCGATTCTTCAAGTTTAGATAAAGACAAGATAATGTTGAACGTAATGAAATCGATGACTTCAGGATACTTTTCAAATGTGGCCAGATTGAACAGAGGAGGCGATTCATATAAATCGTTGAAAAAAAATCAACAGATTTGGATCCATCCATCATCGGCATTATTCAAAGTTAAACCCCCACCTAAATTTTTGATTTATAATGAATTAGTGTTAACTTCTAAAGAATTTATGAGAAATTGTATGCCAATTAGTGAAAAATGGTTGTCGGAATATGCATCACATTATTATACAGAAGATGAATTAGGAAAAAGAAAGTAAGATAATCAAAACAAATTGACCTGAAATTTAAAATAAAAACAACAGTTATAAATAGACATACAAACTCAAGCATAATCAAACGTTCTTTTTTGTGACTTTTCGTTCTTTTATCAATTTCTTTTCTTGTACTTCTTCTTCTTCTTTATAAACTGGAATTAAAAGTTTACCTGATTTATGTTTAACAGCATTAAATTTTAATGCCAATTTTCCACCAAACTCACTTGGCTGGGACCAACCAATTTGGTGCTTTTGTAGTTTCATACCGTAGACACCATGCGTAATTAATACCTGGAGTAAGGCATAACCAATACCTAAACCTCTGTAATTTCTAGAAACATAGATTCTAGAGATTCCAAGAATTAATTTAACTATCTGTTTGGGGACTAAATCACCAGTATCATGGATCATCCAATGACCTAATTGAACTCTTTCCACTGACACTACACCTATTGTTTTATTAGTTTTAGGATTAATTGCTAGAAACACCTTACCAAAATTAGGGCCATTCAGAAATTGTAGAGTGTCAGAAGGAGCATTTAATTCAGTATTAACGATATCTAAAAATTCTTGAACTAATTGAGCATTGTATTGATTATTTTTAAAGCTCAATTCATATATTTCAATTTCTTCGACATTTAAAGAAGGTGATTGCTTTGAGGGAGTGTAATATGTTATTGGTTTAGCATTAGATGACTTAATTGAAAATTCTAGACCCTCTTGAGCTCTTTGATGGAACTTTTCGTGCTGTCGATTATCTGACTTCACATAAGGTAAATATGACATACCACAATCAGAACATATTGTCTTTTTCATTTCGGTCTTAAAATGAGTCTGAACTAATCTCTTCTTTGATTTGCTGGTATTGTTTAATGATTTGGATTTAATATTTTCGTCATAATCTTCTGCTTCATCAGAATAACTGTCATTTTGATTTTCCATATCATTAACTATTTCTTTATCATCACGATCTGGTGATGGATCGTTCGAAGGTGGGGATGAATTAGGAGGAGTAGGAATTGTTTCTTTAGCAGGGGTGACGCGTTGCTTCTTCACCTTTTTATAAGTGTGTTTGGCTGTATTAGTTTTGGCTGGTTTTGTGATTTGAGAACGTGTTCTCTTTCTGTCCTTTCTGGTTAACATTGAAACTATATCTGACATCTTGAATTATCTGAATGATAGGTCTGGAGGATAAGTTGATGGCGAAGCAAAGAACTTCTTGACTAGTTTATTTGAACTTCCCTGGCACAGCCCGGATAATATATATCATTTTCAAAAAGCGTTCTACAAAAATGCATTTTGAAAATCTTCATATCAAAGCATTTGTGATAGCAGCTGACCAACCAGAAAGCTGGTACACACGTGTTTATGATGTGACCATAACTGCTTAGATCAGATTCATAATCGACGCATCGCCGTCGTATCTACCCCATGCCCAGCCGCTCTCCCGGAACCGTGCGAGATCGCTCAAGATGAACTCTAAGCTCAACCACTTGGAGAAATTCGACTTTCTTGAATCTAACAGATTTCTATCTATTTAAAGCACCTACTTTATAATGCCTGATACCCCTGCTACCTTTAAAAACCCAAATCCAAAGTACGCCCATTTACTGCCAGCTTCAAGTCATTGGAAACAGCAAATCACCAATTGGCTTCAAGAAGATATTCCTTCATTTGATTATGGTGGATATGTCGTTGGTTCGAATTTACAAAGTGCCACACTTTTTTGTAAGTCAGATGGTGTTTTTGCGGGTCAACCATTTGCCAATGAGGTTTATTCACAGTGTGGGTTGAATGTCGAATGGTTCATCGAAGAAGGTACTTATTTGGAACCATCGAAAGTTGATAATGGTAAGATTAAAGTTGCTTTAGTTTCCGGTCCAGTTAATAATATTTTACAAGCTGAAAGATTATCCTTGAATATCATTGCTAGATGTTCTGGTGTTGCCACTCAATCCTACATTACTATTAAATTGGCTAGAGATTCTGGTTATGAAGGTATAATTGCAGGTACTAGAAAGACAACTCCAGGTTTGAGATTATTGGAAAAATATAGTATGTTAGTTGGTGGTATTGATTCTCATAGATATGATTTATCAAGTATGATTATGCTAAAAGACAATCATATTTGGGCTACAGGTTCAATCACTCAAGCTGTTTTGAATGCTAAAAAAGTTATTGGCTTTTCAACTAAGATTGAAGTTGAAGTTCAAGATGAAGCTGAAGCAAATGAAGCAATCGCCGCTGGGGCTGATATCATTATGTTAGATAATTTCTCAGGTAAGGAATTACAAGAAGTTGCTAATAGATTAAAGGCCAAATGGTCCGGAAAGAAACATTTCTTACTAGAATGTTCAGGTGGCTTAACTTTACAAAATATCGGTAGTTATTTATGTAACGATATTGATATTTACTCAACTTCAAGTGTTCATCAAGGTACTGGAATTATTGACTTCAGTTTAAAAATTAACAAATAGATTTATTTGGTCTAATGTATATATCTGTTTCTTACAAATGCAAATATAATTGAACGATATAAATTCTCTAAGTTGTAGAATCAATAAGTAAAAATAGGGGTTGCCAATATGACCCTAGTATATAATGTAAATCTAGAACAATACAGAAAAGTAAAATAAACACAAAAATAAAAATAAAATGTATAAACAGGTAAAATGCATAATAATACAGATTAACCCATATAGTAATAATAATAAAAATTGAGATTAAATAAAAAGTTATGTTGAAATTTAAGAGAGGGTGGTACTAGGTAGGTCGTTGTTGAAAATCTTCCTTAAATCAACCAAATGGTTGAAGAAGATGACAATGACAATGACTGATGATAAATATAAAAGGTTACACAAAGCAGAATGGAATATTGTTATTGTAGTTTCCTTTGTTTGTAGTATACAAGCTTTAAGTCAACATCGATTTTAAGATTTAACTTATTTTGGTAAAGTTGGTTGATTTTGCTTGGATTGTAATTGCTTTGAGACAGCGTAAGCTAAACCTGCAGCAAAACCAACGAAAATGGAGGAAACAGAGAAAAAGTTGATTGGAGCATCAAAGAAAACTAAACCGGATAAGGCAATTGGTAATTTATTTAAAGCGCCAACCATAGAGTAAGTGGTTGATGAAGTAACTCTGATACACCAACCTGAACAGTAAGAAATACCAACAGAGGCAGAACCGGTGAAGATCATAGCAGCAATAGTTGCGTATCTGCTTTCTTCTGGGAAGTTCAATAATAAGTTTTGAGAAGACCAGTCTTCTAAAATGAAGGAAGCAGCTAACAAGATTGGAATGGATAATAAGTTATTGTAATACATAGTATCAAAATCCTTGAAGTTGGTTAACTTAATTCTCTTTCTCATAGTTAAGACAAATGTAGCAGAAGCGAAACAGTTAGTGAACATCCAGAAGTAACCAATGTTTAAGTTGAATCCGGCTTCAGTACCGTCGTTATCACCGTAACAAGCAATAACAGAGGATAAAACCATCAAGAGAAAAGAACCTAAAGCCATTGGAGTGACAGAGCCACCGAACCATAAAACTTCACCGTAAGCGATTAAGATGATAGTTAAATTCTTGAAAATGGTGTAAACCGGAATACTTAAGAACTGTAACGCCTTGGAAGAGGTGTAGATCATCAACACTAATAAGAACGCGATTGGGAACCATTTTTTGGCTTCAACAGAATTGTATTCTCTGTAAGTGATAACACCAAAAGCCTTTAAAGTACCGATGGTGAACAAACAAACGATGGATTGGACAGCCAATAAGAAGAAGTTTAAGTTGAAAGAAAAACCTGAAACAACATACTTGTTAGAGACAGTCATCAGAATGGATGAAAGACAATATGAGAAGATAGAGATAGGACCAGAATTGGAAATTTTAGACCAAAAAGAGTTTGAAACTTGTAATGGGGTAGCAGCAGCTGGAACAGCTAAGGGTGGATCTTCCTTCTTTTCTGATTGGGACATAGTGGTGACTGTGACTTTGGTAGATAAGGTCTGGCTTGTCTATGATCAAGAAGAAGAGAAAAGGAAGAGGACAGCCAATATGAAATTCACCAGCTTTTCTACTAAAGCCAGGAACGCGAAAAGAAACAAGCAATTGGTAGACCGGACACGACCATTGCAACGTGGACGCTTTACCAAACTGGGAGCACAATAGGTGCTTATTGCTGCATCGTTATTGTTTACGAAAATTGCAGAGGAGCCTATATGGCACGTAGATCTTTCAGAAGAGATAAATTGAAATAACATACAGGAGCGAGAACGAGGTATAAAAAGAAATGACAAGTACACAAAACAAAGAAAGAAAAAAAGCACTTACAATCATCCATCAATTACTGATAGCAAACACCGTAACGTCTCATGCATTCATAATTTAATAGTAAGGAACATTGATAAATCAAATACACGGTACGCCTAGAGCAATTGAATAGTAGGTAAAACTGTACTTGATAACTTTAATAATCAATAGTATAGTGACACCATCAAAAAAGAACAAACTTCACTCCACTTGGTAATTTCATTATTCCATTAAATAAAACTTTCAGCTCAAATATATCATCCCTCAAAATTTCTTCTAAACCAATCTTACAGCAGTGAATATTAAAACACTTTTTTTATTAGAATTCCCAAATGAAAAATAAAGATTATAAAGTATACAACTTCAAGATTCAGAAAATTTAAGCAGCGATGGTAACTTCGACATCGACACCTGGTTCAATAGTAATTTGAGTGATCTTCTTAACTAATGAAGCTGGAGCGTGTAAGTCAATGTATCTCTTGTGGATTCTCATTTCGTAAGCTTCCCAAGTCTTAGAACCTTCACCATTTGGAGTTTTTCTGGTGGCAATTCTTAAGTTTTTGGTTGGCATTCTAACAGGACCCTTCTTGTACAAGTTTTGGGATTCAGCAGATCTGATGATGTTTTGAGAGACCTTCTCTAATTGCTTAACCTTGGTGGAGATTAAAGTAATTCTGATCTTGTGAATTTCTTGTTGTTCAACAACTTTCTTTTCTTCGGACATTTTAATAATGTGATATGAATATGAGACGTTCAAAGTTACAGAAAGGAGGTTTTCAAAAGTTACTTGACTAAAGGTCAAATTCTGAAAATCTGAAAAATTGTCTTTTGATGGAGCGAAGGAAGGAGAAAGCGGCTGGAACAAGCGAAAATCAGGCTGTGCAAGAGGGTTGGTAACCCTGTTTTCAAACACGTGACATATTTTAGGTAAGTATGAAAAACCGATTAGTTAGTTAGTTATAGATGACTGAAAAGCGTTTCTTTTATTTTATATTAATCTGACTCTCTTTATACACAGCTATAAATTATCATGTCACTAGAAGACTGTACCATCTGCAAACAACTCGATCGGTGGAGCACCATTTGGTCTCAAAGACTTTGCTATTCTTCTACCAGAACTCCAAGATCCAGCTTCGATCAACTGTGGAAGAATCATTTCATATTCAGTACCCTTAATTCCCATTTTCTCATTGACCAATGGTAACAGTTCATCTAATAAGCAAATGGTACATGATCTCCATTCTACAATAACATCGTCGTCTGGTCTAAAAGTTGGAATAGTTGGATCAAATCCAACTTTCTTTGAAAATTCTAAACCTTGTCTAGATTTTTCTGGCTTTAACGATAAATAACCTAAATCGACAAATAAGCCTCCATTTCTATACTCTGGCAATCCCGTCATGTATTCCTTATGTAAAATATTAAATTTACCGAACTTCATTAATGGTAAGAACAAAGAATATGTTAACCATTGAGTAAGTTTGTGGAAAGTAACAACTTTAGACCACTCTGGGATTTCTTGAGTATTAAATTCAGTTTTCGACTGATTGATTCTATTTTGCAATAACCAAGCATCACCGATAGTTTCGCCATAAACTTTTAGTCTCCCATCCTCAGGCCAAACTTTCTTCAAAGTAGTCATTAACAAGTACCATAAATCTTCCAATTCTAAATCATAGCCTGCTTCAGTTTTCTTAGCCTTGTTGGCAATTAAGTAATCAACCAGATTACCTGGTCTGGCATCCTCACCAAAAACATCTTTATGATTAAGTAATGCAGAGCTTAATCTTTTTAATAATTGATATCTACCTTCAAATCCAGCAATTTCGTTACCTTTTTTAATTTGAAAACCAGTTTTCAGTTCATCTTCAGTCAACTCACTTAACTTAGCACCATTAACCTTGAACCTATCACTTGAATCTCCACTGAAATCACCGTCAATAAACATATAGAAAGAAGCAACAGCAATACCTTCAGATCTGCCAATTTTACTTACACCTCTTGGCTCAGTAAAACCCCATTCATTACCGGCACCAGCATCCAATAACACAGAAATAATAAATAAATCAATCAACTTCTTACATATTTCTAATTCAGTGAATTTAGATTTCCATTGAGAATTAATCAAGTCAGTTAATCTTTCAACATCACCAGTTTCGAAATGTTGATATCTACCATGGATCGGAATTGTCTTCAACGATTCTTTAGTGGGATACTGGGAATTAATAGTATCAATGACAAATTCAACAACAGTGGATAATTTAGTTGGATCAACTGTAAAGTTGCTTAATTTGTTTGTGGATAAAGGAGTCTTAGTGCAGGAGTTTGTTTCTCTAACCGACTTAATTGTCTTTAAATAAGCTATTTTTTCAACTTCTGAAGTGGAAGGCATAATCGTAATGGTTTAATCAACTGCTGAGTAATTTATCTTCAAGAGAAATTGCCACGGAACAGTAGGGAAAACATGTGTTTATAAACGATTTCCCGCTACAGGAACCAAAATAACTTTATTAGTATTCTTTATCTATCACCGTCGGCTTTCTCAGTGATGGTCCGCATCCCGGAATACAAAATATGTCCGGAATTGATCATTGGTTGTAGTTTTCGGATTGTGTTTTTCTCTCAGACTTTTTATAGAGAAGCAAATTATATAATAAGATCACTGGATGCATGCTTAATCAAAATCCTGGGGTTTAAAACTACGAGGATACACAACACTCCATTATAGCAATAACACATAGTCAATGTTTCTCTCTAGAATACGAGTCACCGTTAGTCTTCGAAGAAGCTTTTGTTCTAGTAGGACACAATTTCAGGATGATAAAAATGGTCGAAATACACTTGAAACTTTAAAAAACTTGAGTGAAGGAGCTACACGTTTGTTAGGCAAAAACCTACAAAGAGAAAGGGAATCTAAATTGAAACAAAAAGACTCAGTTGCAGCAATCTTCAAGGCAGAAAAGGAATTACCTCCATTAGACTCACTTTTGCAAGATGAGTTGAATGATTTCAAGAAGCGTAAAACCGATGAACGACCAATCAGACAAATGCTTCCTAATAAAAGATACCAATACAACGAGAAAACAAAAACCGTAAAAGATTTACTAGCCGTTCCCGAATTCAGTCTTTCCCCATATCTGAGCGAATTCAAATCCACTGAGCTGGGCGATTTGGCCAAATTTAATTTACGATTGATGAATTTTCCAATTTCATTGATACTAGCATCCAGTACGAGTTCAACGGGTTTACAATTTAAATCGTTTATAGATTCTTTAGAAACTTTGAATTATAATGCTAAGGGAAATTCACAGACAGAGAAGTATCAAGATCCAAACAGTATGGACTTGCTAGTTGATTATAACATTACATCTCGACTTGATTTAATCAAAGATTATTTAAAATCATCAGATTCTAAGATTGACGAGAATATACTTAATAATATGCCTCACAATAAAGATTTTTTTATCGTTCATTTAACTGAGTTACATATTATTTCGACTACTGGGTTTTTTGAACTGTTCAAAGATCATTTTAAAAGTCATTTCAATGTTTATTTTGGGATTTTAAATAATTCGCATTTCCCAACTCTTCGGAAAGTAAGAAAACCAGACAATGGGCTTTCTGCAGAGGAGAATAAATTCTTAGAATCCACTTTGGTCAATTTGGCTAGTTTAGGGTTGACTAAAGTTTTCAAGAAAAGTAATGGTGATTTATTACTAGGTAAGAAACAAGTATTATAACGAGTGCTTTTTTTTTGTTTTTTTCTTTTCTTTGCATTACACCTTATATAGAATATTCCTTGTAAATAAATATACAGTCATTTTAATAATAGCAAAAAAATGTAAAGCAGTAGTGGAAATTAACGTTGAGATGTTCTAATGTACTTAGCGATATCTTCTGCGACTTGACTAGATGTAGTTTTAGAACTTGCTTCGAAAGCTTCTTGATATCTTTGCTGTATAGATTTGGTTGTGTCATTGACTTCACCATTTCTATCTTCAGGGAATGTGTATTCTCTTTCAGTTGAATTCTCAAGATCTATTAAACCATTTTCATACCCATCATCTTCTTGGTTGTCCGCATCATCTTCGTCAGATAGATCAGATAAGACATCAACAGCATCCTGATCAGACTTCTCTTTTTTATTTTTGCTTTCTAAACCTAAATCACTCATCAAGTTAGTCAATTGTTTTTCCTTTTTCTTCTTCTCTGATTCTTCTTTCTCTTTAATTATTCTTTCTCTTTCTTTTAAATAAAAATCGTTATATTCATCAACTTTACTATCAACAGCCTTTAAAAAATCATCAAACCCAGCACCTGTGTAAGCAGAACATGAAACCACATCTAAAGTCGAATAAAATTCTTCCAACATTAAACTCATAGAATTGACTAAACTGCCCATATAACCAGAACCATTACTTGTTTCGTCATTTAATTCAGCATTTGATTTCAAAGCTTCTTGAAACGATTCAAAATCCGTCATCCATTCTTTGGCAAATTCAGCATCTCTAACATCTGTTTTATTAAACACTACAATCATGGGAAGTTTGGTTTTATACAAGATTGAACAAGCGTATAACATGTTTGAAATAAAAGTTGTTGGAGAAGAGCATCTTGGAGTATCAATGATATAAGCGATCATAGTAGGGAAAGTAGAAGCAAAAGCTTCGGTTATGATGGAACCTGAAGCAGACCATATGAAACATTCAATTTGGCCAGGAGTATCAATGATAGTGTAATCTATATCATTTTTTTTTTTATCAACTAAGTTAATGACTTGATCTATTTTAGTTGAAAATAAATTTAATGAGGTCACAATAGCACCATTTGGACCTAAGTTGTAATTTTCCATCACTTTTTTATATTTGATTGAGTCTCTGATGTCAATATTGCAGCCGAATGGGACTTTTAAAACTGCTGGATCTAAATTGATCACATATGGTGGTGTTTTTTTTGTGTGTAAGTGTGAGTTTAATCTTTGCATAAAGGTGGTCTTACCTGAGCCGGCCATACCTATACATAGAATTGTTGCTGGAGCCATGATGTGATGTTGATGTACGTGTTTGTATGTTTGTGTGTTTGTGTAGGAATAAAAGTGGTCTTGCTTAGTAAACACAGTTATCTCAAAGATGATTTTGAATTTTCTTAAAAAACTTTTGCTGCCATTTTCCACCGCGTGCCATTAGCCTGGCCTCTAGAATTCGTTTCGGGAATGTAGATTTGAATCATCATATACTGGACGTACGTACGTTGGTCTAAAAACCATTAATTAGAAAGGGGGCTTATGAAGAGATTTTTTGAGTTTAAATAAAGGACAAGTCCCATATATTGCTGTCAAAAGGTAAAGCATCCCATTAACAACAATTAGCAAAAAATAAAAATTCAGGATCAAAGTCCAATCACACGAGATCAACCCCTTTCAAATTCTCAGTAGTCAAGCAAAATTCTTTGATAAAATTCAAGAAATCTTTTATGTAATTATTTTTTTGGTCTTTGAGTTGCCTATGGGTTGACTGGTCTGTGTTAATTGGATCGTTCCAGGGATCATGTTCGGGTGTTGTGGGAAGAACTAAGAAACCAGCAAGCAGTTGAGATTAAGGGAATCTTTGCTTGCTTCTTCAGGAGGACTAGACCGAATCGGCAAAAAGCCCAAAAGCCAAACAATGCTGATTCCTGATACCCACACATAATACAAGGTACTAGACCACCAATTGAGAATGGAAATGGTATCGGATAAAAATGATATGCGGTCAATTTAACGAAATGAGAAGATCTCATTGTCTTCGTTTATTGATGGTGCATATATTGCACTTGTTTTGCTAGAGACTGAACTTTCGGAATTCAGGGGTAACTCTCTGCAAACTAGTGCTCTGAGACCTATGTTCTTTGAGTATCCTTTATGGGAAAGAGTTGTGACCTGAAGCGGCACTGTTCTATTATATGTACCCCTTTTGGCAGATATTACACAATTACACCTTTTAACTGTGGTTGGTTGTGTGTATCGTGGGCATTGTGATGTGCGCGTTGCTTCAAGTCAAGTAGCTGGCCCTATGTTTATTATTTAAAGAGGAAAAGAGAGTTTTTTAAGGGATGCTTTTTTGGGGGCATTCATATATAACGGTATCTCTTCCTCTTCCTTTTCTTCTTTTGTCTTCCCCTTGCACCAGCTGTACAGCTATTCTGCTATTTCCTTCCATCCCACCTTTCCACAATGCTGACGACCCTCTCCAGACGAATTTCTAAGCTGAAGCTCTCCAGAAAGAGAAGCAAAGTTGTGTCCCAGACAACAAGGTACCAACGATTGTACTCGGATCCTGGATTTGCACACTTTATGGACATCCTCCAGCCTTCAGGGGCCTTTTCCCTCCCTCCAGAGCTCCGTTCCCTGATTATTGTGAACATCGTCCAGACCCTTTCTCTCAGACAACTAGTTGAGTTGATTGGCATGGCTCCTGGACTAGACTCCTTGATTGCTCGACGCGTTTCGAACTTGAAATTGTACACTTATGACGGCGACTCAATTGCTAATGGCGGTTTACAACTGGATACTACTGAAGCTTCTTGTGGTCAACGTTATGATATCCCTTTGACTCGTAGTCAGTTAGATAGATTATCAGACTTTATCTCTGGAAAAGGGATTGATTTAAAATCTGTTGAACTACTATCCTTGTTACTTGGTTCAACTTTTTACACCAAATATGGTGAACCGATTACTAGATCCTGCCCTTCACCCGAATCTTTTCTTTCACTATTGAACAGTACTGCTTCCATTAAAACTTCCGGTGACCAACTGACTGCTGATGGTGGTAAAGTTTTGCCAAAATTAGACTCTTTGACAGAGCTATCCTTAACTATTGGTACTTTATTAGATTCTCCTCAATTATGTACTATCATTCCGTTATTACAACGCTTGAAAAATTTAGCAAAATTAAATCTGTATTATAATAGAGTTGGTTATTCGAGTAAGTCTGCTATGTTGATTGCAAATTTTGCTAGATCTAATCCTAACTTAGACATTCAATTTTATTATATTGAAAATGAGGATGACCATCATTTAAATCCTTCTGCAAAGTTGTTCAATGATCTTTCTCCAATAAAAGGTATGTTTAAAACTTTGAAATCTTCAATGAGATTTATGGAATTACAATGGACTTCTATGTTTCATAATTTGACTGAGTTGGAATTAACTGGCCCATGTGATAATCCACAAGCTTTACAAAGAATTACAGGATCGAAAATTAAGAAATTAACTATTAGATTAAACGATTCTTTAATTGATACCCCTCTAAATTTCGATTTGTCTGCTTTAATTCAGTTAACAAACTTGAATTTCTACAACTGCCAAATTTATGAAGATACCTTTAAATTTTTGCCTGATAGTGTTCACACTTTAGTTTTAGATTCTTGCGAAGTTTCCGATCAATTGATGATTCCAACTAACATTATTAATTTAACTGTTGGCCCATTAGTTCCCAACATGAAATGCTATTCCAATCGTGTTAAACCTTTAAAGATTCATTTGTCTTGTTTTGCGATAGAAAACGAATCATTAAACGCATTGAACCCAATCTTTGAATTCATGACTGAAATCGAACTTAACTTGGTTGGTTTTGTCGATTATGGCCCTATTAAATTATCCAAGACAACACAGTATTATACTGAAAATTTCCATTCTATTTCAATACAAAATTTCTCAGCTCAGAAATCTAAAATACCATACGATAATGAAGTTTCATTTGAACCAAGTTGTTCAATTGAAATTAATGCCAACCCTGGAGTTAGTTATAGAGAATTGTTCATTGCTGGATATTCGACCTGTTTACAAGTGTTGAATTTAAAATCCTCAAATGAAACCGAGTTTACACCAGCTGAATGTACTAGTTTGTTCAAAGAAGCTTTCGAAAATTTGAACAATTTCGACAAGTTTTCAATAGTTGGAAACGGTTTCTACTCAGCAGCAACAAATGATGGCACTTCCGCTCTCACCACCAATTAACTTTTGTTTTCATATTCTCCTTGTTATTTTTTTTGTGAAATAGTTAATATTTACATTGCTAGATTTGATTTTTTATCTTTTATTTATTATCTGATTGGGTTGAGCCCATGTAACCTTTATCACTTTCTTTCTTTGTCGATCCATTTATATCCATATACATATTCATAATCATATCCACATGTTTATCACATTTGCTGTTTGTCGTTTACTTTTATTTCATTATACATTTCAAAATTTCTTACGTTGCTATTATTAACTTTTACTTTTACTCTTTTTATTAGGTGTGTTTTACTATTACTTCTTTATCGTTTGTGACTTACGGCCATGTATTTCTGAAGTTTTCCTGGAGATATATTGTGAGACTTCTAGCTAGCTAGTCTTTTATTATTATTATATTTTTTTTGCCAATATTTTTCATCAACTATTTTACAGTTTAATTAATCTCTCTCTTTCAGAGCGCGTCTCTACTTTTTATTTGTTGTTTTTTCGCACGTTCTTTTTCTTTCAATTTGTCAATTTTTTTTACTTATTATATCTTATCTGTACATCATCACATATTTTTTTTAAACTAAACACATTTCTCTACAGCCTTGTTCTTTTTCTCTTCACACATTAATTGTTATAAATAACTTCTAATTACTTCTAATTACTTGTATAGACGATATACATGCATTAAATTAAAACAAACGTTGAATTGCCAGAACTATAGCCAGAATAACCTAATACGCATCGGGGTCAAATTCGACCCAGATCTGCTTGCCCGCCGTGCGTTAACCTCACCAAATTTCCCGATTAGGATATCCTGAGCTTACTGTACCGGGCGAGGCGAAGGCGCAGCCCCAAAATATAAACGCTACCACGAACACTCACCACGGCCACCAGGGCCCGGATTAACTGTCCGGCAGATTTGCGGCTCAGTCGGCGCCCCAGTAAGCATTTCTGCACGTGACCGGGCAGACCAAACAAACACGCTTAAACTCTGCTGACACTGAATTAGTTCGAGTTTGGGCCAGCTTAGAGTATGATCTTCAGCCTACTTGGGATACCGAGAACATATGTATGGATGGGGATGGGTTCAAGTGAATGACAACTAAGTGTCCAAAGCTCAGTTTCTACTTAACGAGTAAATTTCTTCGAGATTGGCCCTTCTAAGCAAGTGGCACTGTCCGGATTGGAAAAGGCAACAAATCACCAGAACAACGAAATAAAATCAAATTTATCGAAACGCCAAACAAACAAAATTCGAACTTGATTTTTCATCTTCATTTCCCACAAGACATATATCTTCCTTGTCTTTATTGATAGCTTAAGGTACATTTCCGATTCGTTATTCTATTCTCACTTGACCTCTCTTCACTCTTTATAGCTGCTTATACCTGTTATCCACCCACCCTTTTCACTCCTTTGAATCTACATATTTATATATAACAGCACAGCTCACAAAAAAAAAAAGAATGTCCAGATATCCACCACCACAGGACTTAACTCCCCCAGAGCTGAAAAGCCTGCCTGAGTTTATGAAAAAACCTAATCCTGAAGTCAAGTTCTTTTCAGCTTTTCCTCCTTTGAACACTATCAGAGCTCCTAAAAGTGTTATGGAAAGAGCTGGATTTGAGATTTACAAACCTCCAGCTTCTCATCATCGTCATCGTCGTACTGCTTCAGGCTCAACCTCTCCATCTTCACCTTCTTCGAATCGGTACCCTTTCTCTCCTACTAATTCGTCTGCTCCAAATTTGAAATCACCTAGAACTGCGTCTGCTCCTGTTCCGTCAAATGTATTGTCGAAAAACAACTCCGAGCCTGCTTTTGTGGGTAAGCAGAGAAGAAACTTTACTTCTGCTTCTCCTTCTCCTTTGTCAGCTGGATTTCCTAGGAGTGCTACTACTGAATCAATAGATAACAAGTTGGAAAAATTTCATACTGCAAATTCAAAACATGGAACTACAGTGAACTCCCCTATGATCGGTAGTCCCCCAAATGGTGTGCCTTCTTTTCAACTTGGTAATGGCTCATCTTCCTCCTTATCCAACAAAAGTCTACCCCCCATCAACACAAACACAAGTACTTTCAGCAACAACAACAAGAACGATAATAATGTCAGAAACATTACTGCAAATGCATTCATGGGCTTAAGTAAGCCTACTCCATCTGCTACTGCTGGTTCAATTCCTACTGATGATACACCTCATTCACCTTCTTCTACTACACATTCTATAGAAACTTCGAGGGTGATTCCATCCATTCAAATAAATTCAAATTCACCAGATCCTAAGAGAGTCTCGGGTCCAAGACCTATGAAGACTGATATCGATGAAGATCTAAAAAGAGTCTCAGGTCCAAGGCCAATGAGATCTGATGATGGTGACGATAACAACAATATCACAGTCAAGGATAACGGCAATAATATAAGAATTTCGGGATCTTCATTAACTTTCCAGCCGGCTACTGCCATATCTCATGAAGCTAATAGAAGTATCACTTTTTCAGCAAATGGTTCTCCTGAACTGAATAACGAAGCTGCAAACATTAAAGGAACCCAAAATCTACAACATCCACAAGAACAACATCAATATCAATTTCCACATCAACAGTTCATCCCCCAAACACAACAACAACAGCCTCATCAGTACGAATTTCAACAAGGCTATCATGTTCCACAAGAATCCACCCATACTGTTAATAGCACTATGCATTCTCAAACTCCTAATACACCAATTGTAAATAAAGATAGAAAATGTATCAGTTATACTACAACCCCGTCATCGGCAAATTCTTCCCCCGGCAGAGAAGACAAGTTCCATGATGCTCTGGATTCTCACGATTATGGCGAACATCCATACAAAAGTAGTTTTAGAGATACGACTAATTCATTTGATGTTAAATTCGGTGGCAATAAACTCGATTCATTCGATATTAAATATGGTGTAGATAATACCAAGACTGATTCTTTTGATATGAAGTATGATGGTGATAGCCAAACACATTTATTTCAACAACAACTACCTCCACTCAATGAATATAATCCACATGATAGTTTTGATATTAAGGTCAATGACCCACATGACAGCTTTGATACTAAATTCCAGCCGCAGCAAAATGATAATTTGTTCGATAATAGATATATTGCTGAACATGAACATGAACATGAACATGAACATGAACATGAACATGATGAGTATGATAACAAGTTTGATCGTGAATCACATGAGTCTCAAACAAGCGATTTAATCCATGCGAAAGAACAAGAAGTTGAAGATTCGTTACAACAATTGTTATCAATGAAAAGAGAGCTGTCACCTCCAACTAGCCATGTTCCATCATTTCCAACTATAAAGCTGCCTAATGATTCCCATCGTTTAAGTGGTGGCTCAAAGCGTTTAGTTAGTGGAGAAAGTACCAGTAATCCAATATATTCGGCCCCAAATAATGTTAAAAGATTAAGTACCATGCATACCGATGACATGAAGATTTACAACCTTGACCATGATCAAACGCCAACGGATATGTCAGTTATTCACGAGACCACCGAACTCGAAGAATCTAGTGTTACTGATTTATCCAATGAATTCACTAAAGTCAAAGTAACTGCATTGGCTACTCCAAGAAAAAGAGATGATCCTGCTCAACATCAACAACAAATGTCGCCTCATATGTCTCCTAACCCCAATGCTGATAACAATGACAACAAATTCCACAAACATACTTTATCAAATACCACGACTAATGATATCATGCAGAGATCGATGTCTCGTTCAGCTAGTGAAAACTCAACACCTTTACTGCCATCAGACCAAGTAATGACTCCATTACCAGGTCACTTCTCCCCACAACAGTTGGGTACTCCGGTTATGAACAGTGGCTTGCCATCATTACCACCATCACCACCAAAGCCTAAGTCGACACCAGGTACAGGCCCATGTCGTAAATGTGGTTTGGAAATAGCAGCAAAAGAAAAATCTATTTGGTCGAAAGATAACCAATTGTCTGGACAATGGCATCGTCGTTGTTTTTCGTGTTATACATGTGAATCTAAGTTCACCAGAGGTCAATCATGTTATGTCTTCTTAGATCAACCCTACTGTCAGATCCATTTCCATCAGTTGAATGGCTCTATCTGTAAAGTGTGCGGTACTGGTGTTGAAGGCGAGTGTCTTGAGAACGAAATTCAAGAGGTTTTCCATTATGATTGTTTGATTTGTGCCTATTGTGGTAAGCTGATTACCAGTGATTATTTCTTGTATCGTGGTATGGTGCTTTGTGAGGATGATGCTGAAACTCAAAAGAGATTGTTGGAGCAAGAGGGTATAGATGATAATAATGCGGTTACCAAGAGAAGAACAAGGGTTATGTACATTTAGAGATCTACCATCCTTTCATTTTTTTGATGGAGCTCATATTTTTGTCATTTTTTTATTCAATTCGATTGGTTCCTTCTTTTGAACCTTTTTTTTTTTTTGGCTGCTGTTATTGCTGCGTGCCAATTTTTTGCATTAGTTGTATTGTTTCTTTGCTCTTGACCAATTTTTTTACTTCTTTCAATTCTTACCAAAATATTAACAGTTGTGCTTTAAAATTGAGCAAGGCAAATTGTTAACTTTGAACTTATATTGAACTGCTTTTATGAGAACAAACAGAGAAAAGTTATTTGATTTCGTTAATGGTCCCAATTATTTACTTTTACCTTCGTACCCATTTGCACATTTACACTTACATACACAGACACGTTTACACCTACACTTACACACACACACGTTTACACCTACACTTACACATACTCCTTTCATATCTACCCCCTCCTCTCATATTGCTAGCACTGTAGACTGTTTGAGTACATTTCATTTTTTTGTTTCGCATCTTGCATTTTGTTATACTTTTTACTATATGTGCAGATAGATTGAATTGTATCGTTTTTGCTTCTTGTTTAATCGTTGTTTTTTATACACCCATTTTTGCTTGTTTTTATTTGCTTTTCTTTTCGTTTGTTTGCTATGGTCAAATGACATTAATATAGATTTATTTGAAATATAATTACAGATGCAGTAAAGTAAAACGTGGGTGAAAGTTGACGTAATTCTTATTCTATAAGTATATAAGATATAATTTTAGATAATATATAATTTGAAATGAATAATTCGAGAAATAAATAATAGGTAGAAAAATGTAAATTTTCAAATTGCATGAGACCATATAAGAAATAGTTTTAATAATAAAATGCCAGTATGTTGTGGTATTGGGGGTATAACAAAAAGTTCTTTTAAATAATTCAATAGAAAAAGAAAGAAATACATAAATAAATGACAAAGTAACTTCAAAGAAAAAAAAACCTAAACAAAAAGATTTTAAAGTGAAAGAGGCAAAGTAATATAAACGTCAACGCCAACACCTTCATTATTGAGTAATTTCAAATCTCCCCTATTGAACAGAGCAAACACTTTACAAAGAGGTAACCCCATACCAAACCCGTTTACTGCATCTTTATCCTTCTTGGGGGTGGTAGTAAAATGAAAATGGAAGATTTTCTCCTTTAATTGAGTTCCAGCATTATCAGAATGATCTTCCACCAACCCACCACCTTGATCGGACAACTTGATCTCCACCAGTTCGGGATCATTTTCAGATATTTGATATGATATAATAACTGGTGTTTTAGACTTTAGTGAAGGAATTGTTGAGTTCTTCAATAATTCAAAGATAATATGTTGAATATGAGGTGCTATACATATTATCTTTAGATCTTTACTCTTATCAGCATTAATGAAATTTGGAATAGGGTAACCATTTAATGATAGTATGTTTTCTGTATATTTTATGGAATTGTCAATTAATGTAGACACTTTTATTGGCGATCGTAATGAATAGTCATATAGAAAATCTGATATTTCAAAAGAAGATTCAATTCGGTTGAAATGATAATGAGTTAGAAACTGATGGATTCTGAAATTATAGTTATCATTAAGCCATGATTGATTGCCATTCAGTAAACCTGCTGATAGCTCAACCGACTCGGTTGTCTTTGTAGCAACCCATTTGGTTAAAATCTCTTCAAATTTATCAGGATTAATTCCTTTTAGACCCGGCTTCATCCTATCTATGCTCTCCAATTCCGCCTTGTAATATCCTCTCACTTTTTGGTATTGATTGAATATGAATTCATTTTTATTGTAAAAAGGGGATGAGTCGGGGGCTAAATGAGTAATTTGATTATGGTAAACTTTGGTAAGTTGCGATAAAAGGCTTAACCTTTTCTCTATTAACTCCGGAGTGACTTTTGGAGCACTCTTTAAAAACGAGAACCAGGACATGTCTGAGTGCTTTTGGGTATGGGTCTGGAGGAAAATCTGGATATTCTTCCCATTGCCTTGCGAAACAAGTAAAAACAATTGAAATGAGCTAAAAACAAACCAGACAAACGACCAAGTTTTAGTTTTGTCTTATTCTTGATCTGGGGCCACCAAAAAAGAAGCGACCACGGAGCCGTCAGAGCGTCCGAATCTCCGGGAGCGCATTTTGTTGTTGGATTAAATTACGTACATTATTACCTAATAACCGATGGCTACTTTACACTTTGTTTTTGTTTTTGATTAATTCAATTTACACATTAAAACGGTAGAACAGTAAACTACTCTTCGGCATAAAACTTACCGTGTTTCTGTCTCAATTCCTTGGTGAACTCTCTCCACTGTGATTCACCCTCTCTATCCATCTTCAATGTGCCTTTTTGAACCAGAACGTCCATCTTCTTGCAGCATCTTAAAACTGCGTTATCGGTATCTTCACGTTTAGCAATCTCTTGTTTAGTTGGATCCTCTTTCATCTTTTTGTTTAATAATTTAGTACAGGATTGGATAAATGTGGTCAACACTTCACTGTCTTGGAAAATTGTAGGTTTTAAATTGGCAATTTTTAATAGTGTTAATAATGATGTGAAGATAATCGTTAAATCATCCTTTAATGATCTAACTGTAAATGCTATGAACACGTTATTCCAATCAATATGACCCAATGTTAACAAAGTTAAATTATTTTCTAACGATGTAATCAAAGTATAGACCAATTCATATAATGATCTACGGAAATTTAATGCATCATCAATCTTATGTTTGAAAGGACCAATTTTTAAAACTTTAACGTATTCTTTCTTTTGTGCTAATTCATCAGTTAAAATCGTTGGTAATGCTCTTGAAATCAATGGCAATGCAATTAATGGTTTTTTGTGAGTGACAAATAATAAATTATTAACACCAACTTGCTTCAGTGTTAAATTATGATCAAACAAAAATCCGTCAATTGATGACAAATCTAATAACGTATTTAAATGTGAACTATTATCAGTGACAAATTCTTCATATTCATAGAAATGTTTAACTGATGCACCTATTGCAACTTTAACTGGAAGTGATGAACCAGAATTCTTCAAAATGCCAATGTAATCATTTAATAATGCTGAATTCGATAATGCCAATTTAGTTAAAATTTCACCAGCTGCAGTATACTCAGCTTCATGCAAAGTAGCAATATCGGAATTGTTTTGCTCCAAATTAACAACCAATTCAAAAATTTGAGTTGAATAATCTGGATCAATTGTAACATGCTTTAAAACATTATTTAAGCACTGTAAACTTTGAACTCTATTTGAAGTTGAACCTAAGTATTGTAAAAAAATTGATAAATATTTATCAATATTACTTGAAACTACAGTTGCAACGGCATTAACTGACGCACGCTTAATTTCATCATCTGGGCTATCAAAATATTTGAAGAAAGGTTCTAAACCACAATCTAAATCCATCGATTTTGAAACTTGTTCTAAAAAAATTATAGAAAATAAAGCTTGTTTACCATTATTCAAATCGTGTAGGATCTCACTAATTGAATCAAATTTCTTAGAATAAACTGAAATAATAGCCAAAATCTTCGATATGTTGGCGTCTGATTGTTTACCATTTTTCAATAAAATATCAATAAACTTTTCCGATGAAGTATGAACCAAAATTGCTTGAGTTAATGCAACTAACGCATCTTGGTCAAATTTAGCATCTGATGAGAAAATAACCAATAATTTGACAATATTTGATAACTCAGAACTGACGTCGATCGTTTGAACCAAACCAGCCAACACTAATGCATAAGTATTCTTATTGCCAACTGATAATTTGCTTGTTTCGACATTATGTAACAATGGAATGATTAGTGATTCTTTATCGGACTGATCCAATAAGTCTGCATTCAATATGGCTAGTAGAGTAGATAATGCCTGAGTTTGTTGATCTTTATCAGTGGCATATTCAGAAATCGGTTTAATTAATGATTTAGTCCATTCACTCGTAATTGGAAATGAGATTTGAGATTTGACTAATTTCTCAATACATAATAAGTCATTTTGAATCAAAAATTCAATTGTTATAACTTCAGCTAAAACTTGCAAGAACTCAGCTTGTTTGGATGTTGGAATACGAACATTCAGTAATAAACTTGATAGACAAATTAATGATCTTTGTCTGATTTCCAGTGAGTAAGCTTTGCCTGTAATTTTTCTAACTAGTTCATCACCAGCAGCTTCTGAAAATTGTAAAATCGATTGGTCAGAGGGAACGGCTGGAATATACGTAGTAAACAATGAATTCACTAATGCGATTGTCTCTAGAACTAATTCATGGTTTCTGGAACTATTGAAGCACTTCAAAACATCAGCTAAAACAATCTGAGATGATGAGCCTAATGTTTCTAATGAGTTTTTAGATAAGATTGAAGAGTAAAATTTTATTTGATCAGATGTAATAGTTTCAGATTCTTTTAATTCACTCAATTTACTTGTAAAAATTTCAATCCAACTACCTTCAAAGCCTTCCATTGCATTCGACAATTCGACAACAAAATTGCCAAGTAATGATAATTCTGAAGAATATTTAGGAACTAGCAATTTATCAATAGATTGATTAACATTATCAGATTTGCTTAATAACATGGCAAATGGATCATCTTCAGCAACCATGCTGACATCAGAACCTCTTCTACCTGCTGCAATATCAGACAAGTATTTAAAAGATTTTAAACTATAATAAGGACCTTCTTTAGTCGAATATTTAAAAATTTTCGTTAAAGTTTTCAATAGTTCACTAACAACATGGCTATTTGTATCTTTTAATTGATTAATCAGTGAATCAAAAACTGTCTTATAGATGCCAATTAAAGCTCGTGGATACTTTCCCAACACGATGGAAATTAATCTTGGGGCTTCTCTTCTTAATTTCCAAGATAAACCGGATGAATCTTCATCATCATCATCATCTAAATAATCTGACATTTCATCTTCATCATCATCTTCATCCATTTCACTGTCTAGCTCGTCGATTGAGGCATCATCATCATCATTATATGGATCATAAGGAATGAATCTAGACGTGGTCTCTAAAACATCATTAATGTAGTTTTCCATAACATCAGATGGAAAATTTTCTATCATTGCAGAGATGCAAACTAAACTTTCCGCCCTAACTTCTTCGATCTCTTGCTGAATGTCAAAATCATCATCGGGCGATTGTAAAGAATCTAATCTTAAACCTTGAATAACAGTGTTCCATAAATCCTGAACTAAAGTACTCATTAAATACGGATTACCTTTAATTAAGTTAGTTAGGATACCAAAAGTAGTTAATTGAGTTTTTGTTGAGTTACTTGCCGAACTATTTGAAGCAATTTTCTCAACTAATTGATTTAGTTGATCTTGAGATGAAATTGAACGAGCTAAAACGTTTAGTGAGACAATTGATTTTTTAGAAATAACAGCATCAGCTTTATATGAAGCATCAATTAATAATTCAGCAGTGTTAGTTAATTGGGCCATTGAGAAGTCAGAGCCTAAGAATTCCAACAAATCTGATAAAACTTCAATGTAATCGATTGTTTTATAAAATTGATCTGAATTTGAAAAAATTTGCTGTAATGAAATTCTAACAATATCTTTTCCAGTGCCATCACCATGGGATAAATACTTTATGATATTATGAATAGCCATTGTATAAATTGAAGAAGTAATTGAGACCTTTTCAGGTTTCTTTTTAACTAAAGTTGAAATGACCGAAGTTGATAAAGAGCCCATAATTGGGGCAAAAGATTCATAATTTTTCAAAGCTTGGGTTCTAACTGCTGGAGTCTCATCGTCTAAACAACGTAATAGGATGCTTGATAAGTCATTCTTTTCAGATTGTTGGAAAGAATCAGGGGCATTGACAGTCTCTTTTTCAAGATCATTCAATGCCATGAATCTTAAATCAGGATCAGTGTCCTTTGTCTGGGTAAATAAGTCCAGGATTTGATATCTCATCTCAATGTAAGTGATCAGTTGAGTCTGTGAATTGAGTGGGCACGGAGGTTATTCAGGTGATTGTGGGACAGGGAAGACATGATTGTTTGCCCTCCCATTCTCATTCTTGAATCCTTTAAACGCGTAGACGGTAGATCAAAATCAAAGGTATCGTCGACGCTAGGTTTAACTTATCAGGCCGATAGACTTGCAAATCACGTGATAATGTAGTGTACGGGTGTTTTAGAAAAGCGGCAGTTGTTCTCCGATCGGCCGTCCCTCTTATCGGTTATCACTAACTGGCTAATTAACTACGACGAGATCTGAACCCGCCGGATTCGGTCAATAGACGTTGAGTTTTTTTTTACTGATCTCTACCTTACGGAGACTACTTTTTATATAAGAGTATCGATGCCCATCGCTACGACCTACTCCGCTTATATTTCTCTCTCTTTAGAATTTCCATAAACTCTTAATCTACAGAAATGCCGAAAGCAACTAGAAAGAAGGCACATGATCGGAGAAGTAGAACTGGGTGCCAGACCTGCAAAAGAAGAAGAGTTAAGTGTGATGGTACGTTTGCTCTTTATATCCTTAAAACTTGGCTTGTTATCTTACTAACTTTTCCTTTTTACAGAAACACATCCAAAATGCAAAAACTGCCTTAGGCTAAAACTGGAGTGTGGTTATGGTGTGAAAGTCACTTGGGAACAAGACGCTTTTGACAGAGGGATTACATTTGGACGATCGGACCAATACAAAAAGATAAGGCAGCAGAGCATAACACAGTTCCCAGAAGAAAATAAAGATGGTTCTGATATACCAGATGCTTTAACATTAAGCCAGCTCGTCGCCACTCAAACTATCCCTTGGGTCAAAATTCAAAATGAAGAGTGTTTGTTTATTAATGTTACAGATGAAGACTTTAGTAACGTCTTCACCATTCAAGAAAATCAAAACACTATAATCAAACCACTAAATACATATCGCCCCTCTTCAGAGTCTTCATCATATCCTACAACTGAAAATAATACAATAAGAGAACATTCAACAGATATTTCAACAGCTTCTAATCAACAACAAGTATTGCCGTTACCTTTATCGTGTACCTTTCCACTGGACACTCCAAAAGGTATAGTATCTTTCAGCCCTGCAATAAGTCCTTCGGTTTCATACCAGAACTTTTCAGCTTTATCTGATTTTGCTATACCACATTTCGATTTTTCCAACATGCCACATTTCCCAATGCTGTCTGAGAGTCACGAAATTGATCAAATTTTTAAACACTCTTTTGGCTCTGTGTCTTCGCTACCTTCGTCTCCACCTCATTTTTCTTTAGATAGTATTGATACTGCAATTGCCGACAATTTGAATACTCATGCATTATCAAGAGATAGAATATTAGTTTTAAAGGAAAGTGAGAAGGAGTTACTTTCATATTTTATTAATTCGATTTGTCCTGTTTGCGTGTGTTATTCAAATCGTAAGGGATCTGGTTATGTAGTCACTCAAACTATTGATACCATAGATAATTTCAAATTTACCTTAAATCCAGAAGCTAATCCTTATCTTTATTTGATTGTTCCTTTAGCTTGTAACTCTTCAATTGTTCTAAATTCGATAATGGCTGCTTCAGCATATCAATTATTCTTATTGGGTAACAAGGAATATGAAAGGACATCAAATGATTATACCAAGGCTACTTTGGCCGAGCTACCTTTAGTTATTAAAAACAAACAACTTTCAAACTCAAATGAATGGGATGATGTTTTGGCTACAATTATTATGCTGTGTTTCAAAGAGATTTCTTCAAATTGTGGTAATGGCTCATCTTGGTTAGTTCATCTTGATCACGCCAAACAATTTTTAAAAGAAACTAACGTTAGAAACAGTGTTTCTCCTCTATGTAAATTTTTCACTAGATATTTTATATCTCATGAAGTTATGGGTGAAACTGCATGGGTTGACGAAGAACATGATTCTGAATCTTCTTCCCCTGATGCTTCTAGGTCACCTAAAACTAAAGCTTATTCATCTAATATTTTTAGAAATACAGCCATGGCTAAACCTATATTTGAAGATCCTCATTTAGAAAACCTGAAAAATGATGGTGATATATATATTGATTTAGTGTTAGGTTGCAGTCCTTATTTAATTTCGGTTATTCATAGAATTTCAATGCTTGGGAAATGTTATGAAGATTTAGAATTGGAATCATTATCACTCAGAAGACAAGATATTGAAAAAGAAATCATATCACAAAGAGATAAGTTAGAAACCGAAATTACTTCATTGAAACAAGAATTACAAATCACCGATGAATCAAATCCTGAATCTACTCATTACATTAAAGCTATAGCAGAAATCAAAAGATTGACTACTTTGATTTATTTATTTGCTAGAATCGATCTAGAAACTGTCTACCAAAACGGTGGCAAATTAACAAGATCACATAATAAAAAACTAACCGAAATTAAAAGAATAACAAAACAAGTGATTGGTTTACTAAGTTCGTTGCCTGAATTCTATATGTCATTGATATGGCCATTGTTTGTAATTGGTATTGTTTCAGCTCAAGAAGAGGAAGAAAGATGGTTTGTATTAAATGCTTTAACGAAAATGCAAAAGACTAGAGAGTTGGGTAGTGTTAAAGCTGCTAAGTCTGTTGTTATGACTGTTTGGAAGGAAAAAGATCTTGGCTGTGTTTCAATCAGATGGAGGGATATGATTAAAGGTAAGAATAGTACTCTAAGTTTAGCTTAACTGGTTCATCTTACTGTTAAAGGACTTATACTTTTAGTTTTTTACTTTAATTACTATATTTAGATTAGTTTTATATAGAGAGACGATATTTTAATGAATTATATGGGAATATATTAAAAACTGAAAAACCATCAAGAGCCATAAAAATAACGTAAATATTAATTAAAATGAAATAGATAGAACTGCCAAAAAAATCATAATTTGGACTTGCCATCAGTCCATTCTTCAACCTCCTTCAAATCCTTAATGGAGTTAGTACCGCCCATTCTACCTTGTAATGCATAATAATCCCTCGATTTAGCAGTTTCGGGTCTCCATTTCCAGGCAGCTCTCCTTTCCTCATCTAAACCAGAATCACCTTTCAAGGCAACTTCGGATATGTAATGTCCAATGATAGGCATATATTTGAAACCTTGACCTGAATCACCAGTGCCCAAAACCAAACCTTTGTGCTCTGGATGTTCACCAATTAAGAATTGACGGTCTGGTGTATCTGTACACCAACAAATCTTAGCAACTACAAATGGTCTTTCTGAAATTTCAGGGAAGACTTGTTTCAAGAAGCTTCTCATCTGTTTTTCAGCTTCAATTGGGATTTGGTTTCTGTATAATGGAATTGAAATACCATTGGAATCTTTATTTATATAACCTGGAAATTCATTACAGAATTTCAAATGGTTGTTTAAATCAGGTTCGAAGAAGAAACCTTCATCCAAGTTCAAAACAACGGGGGAATTTCTTAATGATTCTGCTTCTTCATCAGTCAGTTGAATATGGCCAACAGTCCAACATTTAGCTAATAGCTGTCCACCATAATTCAAAAGTTTGACAGAATTTGCACCAGCACAAATAACACTGATATCAGCTTTAACCAATTCACCAGAAAATGTTCTAACACCAACACATTTACCATCTTCGAATAACAATTCTTCAGCTGACCCAACTATAAACTCAGCACCTAACTTCTTACATTCTTCTGCAGCCCTTTCTAAAGCCAGTGCAGCAAAAGTCCAACCACATTTGGATTTCTGATAATAACCTTTCCAATTTTTAAATCTTGAAACTTCTTTCAATCTTAAAGAACCCAATTGAGATGCAACATCATCACCCGCACTTTTAAATTTAACATATTTGGCAAATTCTTCAGGTGTGTTCAATGGCTCAACGTCTTCTTGAGCTTTTGACAATCTATTCAATCTTTGTTTGATTTCTTCATGAGCTTCATCACCTGTACCACCATAGACGATACCAACTTCATGAAAAGCAGGTTTGTAAACGGGATCCTCTCTCCATAATTTTAATGATTCTAAAGCCAAGTCAGAGTAGAACTTATCGCTGACCGTAGATTGGAAGACTTTGTTGACATCGTTACCTGCCGATAAAGGAGATGGGATTTGATATGGATCTAGTAAAGTAACTTTTCTATGGCCTTTTCTTAGTAATTGTAGTGCAGTAGAAAGACCAAATGTACCAGCACCAATTACTAAAACTGAAGTTTCTGGATCAATCATCTTGCTCTTTTTCTTAGTTTTTTCAATTATAATTGGGATAGTTTATTGAAATTGATGAATTATGACTCTGATAGAGGAAAACAAAAATCAGGTTGAAGATCTTTCAAATTCAGAGTTCAGATATGCTCTATTTTTGCACTCCTGTATATATCACTGTGGTTTCTGAAGCCCTTCCACAGTAAAGTGGTGTTAATTCTACAATTTGAGGGATATGAGAAATGATATAGTAAAACAGCATAATTCAACTAGTAGTCCATCTTCTAGAACTGCCCATTTGGTTTACTGGTTTATCAAAATATGGGGAAACTCAGCCGTTATCTAGGAAGTTAGAAACGACCTGTGAGTGGGACTGTTTGATAAGGCAGCTCGAGACGAGCGGACTTAACTAAATAAGTTACATCACTTTCGCTAGGTAGAAATGAGGTGTAGGTTAGATAACTTCATCATTGACGATTGCTGAGTTATTTTGATTAAATTTTTTTGGGAAGAACTCAAGACGGGCCAGGAAGTAGACATATATATGAGTCAGGGTTTACATCGACCTACTGAGGAGACTTTTTTAAAGAGCGTAAATATGTTTATTTAAGAAAGTTGAAATGATAAGATCGGGTTCAGAAGTAAAGAAATAAATTTATTAAAGAGAGTATATAAAATCAAATCAAATCAAATAAACAAAGTCAGTCAAAGATTATACACTAAGTAACTTAAGCCAGCTAAACAATACTAAGTAACATAGATGAAATGGATTTGTGCCTTATCGGTAAGATCCATGACCTTTTCATCTTCAACGCCACCAACACCACCTTGTGGTGGAATGTGAAATTGTTCAACTTCACCAGAAGTTTCAATTTTTTTAAGGAAAGTCTTCTTCTGTTTGTTCATGCCAATACAAATGAACCAATATACCAACGCAAACAGAACACAACAACAGTAAGCAACTATCATTGATATGAAACCGCCAGTGTACTTTGGGGCCTGGTTACTTCTGAAGGTTTGCGTTCCTGTAATAGCACCCCCACAGTAGCCTAAATAGTTAAAACCATAAGTAACTGCTTTCTTAGTGCTACCAGAAGTATTGGCTTGCACACAAGACATCATAACAATATAAGAAGCAAAGTAGAAATACATAAAATAGAGACCAACCAACTGAGGAGCAACCTTCTTTTGATCAACAGAGTATAAAATAACAGAACCAATTAATGGAATGACTAAAGATAAAATAGCAACTAAGCAACGTCTATTAGTCCAACGAGCGCCCAACCAAGTGAAGAAAACAGTCGAAAGAGATGCAATGATACCAGTCGGGATGCCCATTAAAGCGGACTTAACAGAACTAAAACCAAGATTTTTGATAATGATACTGGAATAAGTAGACAAACCACCGTTTGGAATTTGGATACCGAAATTGAATAGCATGATCAAGTACACACGAGGGTCGGCAAAAGCTTCGGTAACTTGGGCCCATTTCCAAGAATGATTTTCAACACCGGTTGCATTGTCTGCAACTCTCTTGACCATATGATATCTTTCCCTTTCGGATAACCATTTTGCATCTATTGGGGAATCGGGTAAGTAATATACAAGAAACAAAGACCAAACGAAAGATATTGAACCAACTAAGATAAAAATGTACTTCCAGGTTGCAATCTCATCACCAAATGTGGTTGCCAATGAAGCTAAAGCACCAGTAAAAACAGAAGATAAAAACAAGAAGATTATAGCAGTACGATGGGGAGATTCTCTCTTCAAGTAAAATTTTGTCATCATTAAAGAAGCACCCGGGACAATACAACACTCTGATATACCCATTAGGAAACGCAAAGTAGCTAAACCTGCAAACGAACTGCATGCTGCATGGAGCAAAGATAGTGCACTCCAGGTTAACGAGCAAAAAGCCATAACTTTACCAATTCTGAAACGTTGGACCAAAAAGGACATTGGCCACATTCCAACTAAGGAACCGATGAAAAGAATAGAACTTAACCAAGAATATTGCTGACCATGCAAATTATTATCTTCTCTAAGATTGAAGATGGCGCATACACCCACAATTGTCTTGTCTGTAGCACCCATTGTACAAGTGAACAAAACCATTGGCAACAGGATCCAATCAGTTTTTCTCATGACTTTATTGTGTTCTTCTTGAGTTAATTCCTCAAATTTACCTTCATTTTCAGCCAAATATCTCAGAGCTAAATCAGCACCTGCATCTATCTTCTTCACTTCTTCGCAGTTTTCATCAGAACCCTGAACAGCATCTTCAACAACAAACTGATCTTTAGTATCTGTTTTGACGTCTGTATCTAAGATGTTGGAGGTAGTCATATTAAATTGATATATGTATGTAGATGTGAGTTCCCAGAGAAGTCTATTGTCTAGGTAGATTGGCAAATTATTAGATGAGGATACACCGCTATATAAATAAAAAGCCAAGATTTCTTCTCCGGCCGTTGGAAGATAAGCAAAGTTTCTACGGAATTGGGCGTGATATGCTATCTGATGAAATTGAAAGATCGATGATGAGGAGATGGCCACACGAGAAGCAACCTGACTGGTCAAGCAACCAGTTATGCGGATGAATTCGGACTGGAATCTAGCCTATGTGTGGAGCCCTCTTGTAAGAGGTCATTCCCAGAGGATTCTCCAACTCTAGTTGTGCTCGATGGTAAAGTAAACGCTGAAGCAGAAGAATCAGATTTGGGCGAGTTGAAGGAGAATTTGAAGGTTCACTGCAAACTCAGCAGCTGCAGACGACGAGATTGGGCGATAGCGGCGTGACAGATCCGACGACGATAAGGGCGGTATCAGACTTATAGGAAGGTCTAGACGAACTGCTGTTTGCTAGAAACCATTTCTAGCAATGAATGTAGTGGTGGTTAGAGTGTATTACCCTCCACAACTTCACAAGACGTACAATGTCCGTTTATTGGTCACTTGATAGAGGAGGATACTTTGATTCTTAATCAGATCCAGGAATAAAACTCTAGCAATCTCCACTTTCAACCCAAAACCCCTTTATCGAAGTCCATCTCGATACCCTAATTAATCACAAATCACACAACTAATATGACCGTTCCAGAAACAACTATCACTATTGCCATTGATCGTGGTGGAACCTTCACTGATGTCATTTATAGATATGGGAGTACTGAAGGTACTTTCAAGCTATTGTCGGTCGACCCTTCCAACTACCACGACGCAAACATTGAAAGTATCAGAAGAGTTCTGGAGAGAGTCACTGGTACATCCATTCCAAGAGGTGAACTTTTAGATACTTCGAATATCTCATCGGTTAGGTTGGGTACTACAGTTGCTACGAATGCTTTATTAGAAAGAAAAGGTTCTCGTTGTGCTTTGATTACGACTAAGGGTTTTAAGGATTTACTTCATATCGGAGATCAGTCTCGTCCAGATCTATTTGCTTTGAACATTGTTAAGCCTGGAGTTTTGTTTGAAAAAGTTGTTGAAGCAGATGAAAGAGTTACTATGCCTGCATTTTTGGTTGACCCAAAAGGTTACACTGCTCAAGATTTAGTTGATGGTAAGAAATATGTTCGTGGTGAAACTAAAGAAGTGTTCGATATCATTAAGCCTTTAGATGTCGAAAAATTAACTACAGATTTGAAAAATTTGAAAAAGGAAGGTATTGATTCCGTTGCTATTGTCTTCGTTCATGGTTATAATTACCAAGTTCATGAAAAACAAGCTGGTGAAGTTGCTAAGAAGTTAGGTTTCAAGAATATCTCTTTATCTCATGAAATTCTTCCAGTTATCAAAACTGTCCCTAGAGGTCAGTCCACTGTTGTTGATGCATATTTAACACCAATTGTGAAAGATTATATCGACAGTTTCTTAAGTGGTTTTAAGCAAGGTTTTGAAAAACATACTAGAATTGAGTTCATGCAATCTGATGGTGGCCTATCTTCATGGAAAAACTTTACTGGTTTGAAATCATTGCTTTCAGGTCCAGCTGGTGGTGTTGTTGGTGAATCTAAAACATGTTATGATCCGGAAAACAAGACTCCAGTTATTGGTTTTGATATGGGTGGTACCTCTACTGATGTTTCAAGATATGATGGTCAATTTGAATTCTCTTTTGAATCCGTTACTGCTGGAATTAAAATAGCTGCTCCTCAACTAGATATCAATACGGTTGCAGCTGGTGGTGGTTCCATCTTATTTTATAGAAATGGTGTCTTTGCGGTTGGTCCAGAGTCGGCTTCTGCACATCCCGGTCCTGCTTGTTATAGAAAAGGTGGTCCATTAACTGTTACCGATGCTAATTTATTTACTGGAAGAATCTTACCTGAATATTTCCCAAAGATTTTTGGCCCAAATGAAGATCAAGCTTTGGATTATGAAATCACTAAGAAGAAATTTGAAGAACTAGCTGACGTCATTAATAGAGACAATCCAGGTTTCCCAAAGACTGCAAAAGAAATTGCTTTGGGCTTCTTGAAAGTTGCTAATTTTCAAATGGCTAAACCAATAAGGGAATTGACTGATGCTAAAGGTCATGATGCCACTGCTCATTCTTTAGCATCCTTTGGTGGTGCTGGTGGTCAACATGCTGCTTCAATTGCAAAGATTTTGAAAATTACAAAAGTGTTAATTCATAAACATTCTTCCATTTTATCTGCTTATGGTATTGCTTTAGCTGATATCGTCAACGAACAACAAGAGCCATGTGCTGAAGTTTACAATGAAAAGACTAGAGTTAGTTTATTGAAAAAATGTGAAAATCTGAAAGCTAAGGCTGTTACTGAATTGGTTGCTCAAGGTATCGATGAATCTACTATTGACTCCACTGTTTATTTGAATATGGGTTACAAAGGTTCCGATACAAAGATTATGATTGCTCAACCTAAGGATAATGATTTCTTGAAATCTTTCTATGAGATTCATGAACGTGAATTTGCTTTCAATGATTTGGAAAAAGCTATTTTAATTAGCGATATCAGAGTTAGATGTACTGGTAACACTTCAAAAGATATTACTGAAAGGTCACCATATAAGGATTATGCAGCAGTTACAAAAATCCCAGTTTGTGCTAATTTAGAAGAGAAAGTTACTCCAATTTGTTTTGATGAAGGTGTGTTAAATTCCAAGGTTTACTTCTTGAACAAGTTAGCTTCAGGTACAGTTATTAAAGGGCCAGCTTTGGTTTTAGACGAGACCCAAACTTTACTAGTTACTCCAGATGCTCAAGCTACTATTTTACCAAGACATGTTGTGATGGACTTAGATGTTGAGGCTAAAAGTGATGTCAGCACCGATTTTGTTGATCCTATTCAATTGGCTATTTTTGCTAACAGGTTCATGTCTATTGCTGATGAAATGGCTAGAACTTTACAAAAGATTTCAGTTAGTGCTAATATAAAAGAAAGACTAGATTTCTCATGTGCTTTGTTTGATAACGAAGGCAATTTGTGTGCTAATGCTCCTAATGTCCCTGTTCACCTAGGTAGTATGTCTAGTGCTATTAAATATCAATTAGAGTATTGGAAAGACGATCTCCATGATGGTGATATTTTATGTAGTAACAGTCCTTCCGTTGGTGGTACTCATTTACCTGATATTACTGTTATTTCTCCTGTTTTCTTTGAAGGTCAGATTCAATTTGTTGTTGCTGCTCGTGCACATCATTCTGAAATTGGTGGTTCTGCTCCTGGTTCATCATCATCTTATGCTAGAGAAATTTATGAAGAAGGTGTTAACATTGAAACTTGGAAAATTGTTCAAAATGGTAAATTCGATTACGATGGTTTACATTATCACTTTGAAGTTGCTCCTAAAACCCATGGCGTTTCGGGTACTAGAAATATTGATGATAACATTTCTGATCTGAAAGCTCAAATTGCGTCTAACCAAAGAGGTATCAATTTATTAAAGGAATTATTCACTGAATATGGTAGTAAGACCGTTCTATTTTACATGAAAAACATCAAAAAATCCGCTGAATTGGCTGTTAGAAACTTCCTGAAAGATTATGCTAGAAAGAACAAAGAAAAATTACCTTTACATGCTGTTGATCATTTAGATGATGGTACCAAAGTTGTTGTCAAAGTTGATATTGATGGAAAGGATGGTTCTGCCGTTGTTGATTTCACAGGTACTTCGCTTGAATCCTATAGTAATTTAAATGCTCCAAAATCAGTCACTTCATCCGCTGTCATGTATGTTTTGAGGTGTTTAGTTAATTTGGATATTCCATTGAACCAAGGTTGTTTGGATCCATGTGAGCTGATTATTCCTGAAAACAGTTTAATTAACCCAAGTCCTTATGCTGCTGTTTGTGCCGGTAATGGTATGACTTCTCAAAGAGTTACTGATTGTTTATTCAAAGCTTTTGGTGTTACTTCAGCTACTGGTGGTTGTATGAATGGTCTTAACTTTGGATCAGGTGGTGAAAATGAAAAAGGTGAATTAATTAAGGGTTTCGGTTACACTGAAACCATTGGCCAAGGTAACTGTGCTGGTATTATTGAAAAAGATGGTGTTAGATATGGATTCAATGGTTTTTCGGGCACCCAAACTAACATGACCAATACCAGAATTACTGATCCTGAAATTCTAGAACAAAGATATCCGTGCCTATTAATTCAATATTGTATTAGAGAAAACAGTGGTGGTAAAGGTAAATGGAATGGTGGTAACGGTTTAATTAGAGAAATTCAGTTCAATTCTCCCGTTCATATTTCATTGGTCACTCAAAGACGTGTTTTTGCTCCTTGGGGTATTTATGGTGGTGAAGATGGTAAGAAAGGTGAAAATTATCTTGGTAGAAATAGAGGTAATGGTATTACTCAATGGATTCAATTACCTTCCTTAGCTGAAATTGAGATGAGAAAAGGTGATATTTTAAAGGTTTTAACTCCAGGTGGTGGTGGCTTTGGTAAGCCTACTGATACTGATGAATTTTGGGGTATTACTCCAACTGGTAAGAAATCCGAGTTTAAACATATACCGGTCTCTGCTGGTTCCGTTGGTGCAAATCATGAAGCCTTGAATTCTTCTCAATAGTTTAGTTGTTCTTTCCAAAAATATTGTTTTAGTTCTTTTTCTTTCTCCTATTTATATATTTTAATTTATTAATTTCATACATCCGTGTTTTTTTTTGCTTCTTTAATAAACATTCAATGTTATTTTTTCAAAAAATATCAATAAGTTATAATTAAAAAAGTATATAAACTATATACATGAAACGATGTATCCTAGAAAAAAGTTAAAGCTGGTTAACACGTTGAGCCACATCATTAATTCACCAACTTGATTTAAACAGAGAGTAGTTTGAAGCAGTAGCACCACAATCTGCATAATTGGTTAATTTATCTGCTTTAGGCATCCATTCAACCAAATTTTGGTTTCTTCTCTGAGAAGAAGGATGTGTACTTAAAAGTTCAGGAACCATACCATGCGTCTTTTCATAATCAATCATAGTTTGCCAGAAACCAGGAGCTTTATGTGGATCAAAACAAGCGTTGGCCATAACCATTAAGCCAATATAATCAGCTTCAGTTTCCATTTCTCTTGAAGTTGGCATATCTAGCAATAATGAAGTGGTAATTTGGGACAGATCAGATAGACCAGTTAATAAACTCAATAGAAGAGAAATTGAAATGAAAAATGGAGACTTTGTTAATTTTTCACCAATATGATGAGCCAATTGATGGCCCAATTCATGCGCTAAAACAGTTGCCAAACGATCATCATCTCCACACATCTTCATCATTGAAAGAAAAACAAAGACCTTTCCATTACCTATCACAAACGCATTTGGTGTTGGCTGTTTAGAATCATCAATCACTCTAATTTCCCAATCCAATGCAGGAACAGTATGCGTCTTTGAATCCTCAAATAAATTCAGAGTTTTGCCAGTATCTGGATCATAATAGTTTGAGGCTGACTTAATTAATTTTAGCATAACATTTCTGACTTTAACGGTAACTGGATGGCTTTCAGGCAACATTTGACGACTAAATTGAGCCATAACTGAATTATAAGAAATTGCAGCAGATCTATTTTCAATCCAGCTTGGGGTTAGCATCACTCTGTATCTATGTGTGACGGGGGCTTGTTCAATATGGGACACAATAACGATACCTAACACAACACCAGCTATTTTTAGGTTTCTCTTCGTTTGTGGGGTGAAATTGACCAACTGGGAATAACTGTTTGTAGATTGGCCACCGAAGTAGTGGTAAGTGGCATAAGATTTTGAAGTGTTGGAACCAGCTGATCTGAAGCCGGAGAAAAACTGTTTGTTCAGTTTTGAAGTGAATTGCCTGAACATTGCGTATCAACCTAATCAAATTGTTCTGGCTTGTGGTTGTTAAGAAGAACGAGGAAACCAGAAATAGAACTAGATCAGACTTACCTGCAGGAATTACTGAAGTCTCTCAAACTTCCGAATTAAATAAGAGCACTCCCACCAACGAGCCCCTGCGGCTTTCTAGAGGCTCTACCATATTTCTTGTGTTTACTTTTTTTCGTGATTTATAGTTCGGTCTGATATTTCAGAAACTCGTTTGAATGATTGGCTGGTTGAAGTTGCAACTCTATAGTTTGAACACAAAACCACATTTATCGATCTTTCGTTGGTTCCTTTTCCTATAATCAAGATTCATATCAGTTCTCCATATTTTTTAATCCTTTCATTGCAATATAGGAGTCCATACGCCTTGCTCAACCTTATAAATTTCATATCGTACCATGGCCAAAGACGACATCATTTCTGTTCTTGATCCAACGCTATTATTTTATAGTGCTGGGATGACCGCAGCATCCCTTATGGCATATAAATTCTATCACAATAGAATCAGAAGAATACCGAGTGCAACAGATATTCCATCATCTTTCCTCCGCAGAAGGTATTTATATGGTAAAGTTACATCAGTCGGAGATGGTGATAATTTCCATATGTATCATCTTCCAGGAGGCCCATTAGCTGGATGGGGCTGGCTCAGAAAAGAGCCTGAAATAAATAAGTTCAGACTCTTGAAAAATAAAACCATTCATGTTAGACTATGTGGTGTTGATGCTCCTGAAAGATCACATTTTGGTAAACCTTCGCAGCCCTACAGCGATGAAGCCTTAGCATGGTTAAGAAATTACATGTTAGGCAAGAAGGTCTACGTGAAGCCATTGCGTGTGGATCAATATAATAGGGTTGTTAGCAAAGCTATGATTCTTAAACCTCTTGGATTGAAAGACATCAGTGAAGAAATGATTAAGAACGGGATTGGTACAGTTTATGAAGCAAAAGGTGGAAGTGAATTTGATGGTAAAGAAGCAAAATATAGAAGATTAGAAGCTAACGCTCGACATAAGAAACTTGGGTTATGGGGTACCACTAAGAGTTCTGGGTTTATGACTCCTAGAGAGTACAAGAATACTTACAAATAGAATTACAATTAATGCATTACTTTTGAATTTGTGTTAAATCTTTACTTTAGAAAATCCGCATATATTTTTCTTTTACATAGTCTACTAAGTTCTAGTTCAGTGGATAAAATAAATATTATTTGTATTTATACAAACTCAAACTGTAGTAAATTTTGTCCTTTGAAAAAATGAAAGATAAAATAAAATATTCTAACAGCTAACACTTAACATAAACACCTCTTCTCATTTCAGACTCTCTTATTTCAAACATAACTTGGCATCCGATCCATAAACTAGCACATGCACCAATAAAGAAGCCAAAGCCACTAGCAGTGTAGAACATATCATGTAATAATTGTAGAATACCATCTTTACCTAAGCAGAATCCAAATAAATTTGCCAACATCATTAACCAAATATTAACGATACCACCCAAAGCACAAGCGTGTCTATACCATGGAGCATCTTGATACTTTCTGGCAACTTGAGTAATTAAGATTTCTGGTAGCAAGAAAAATACAATTAACCAACCCCAAATCAATAATCTTAATTCAATATCATGCCAAATAGCAACAAAAGAGAAGACAGCCAAAGAAGCCAAAATTCTATTGGTTCCACCACCTAATGGAATATAAATATATCTGATGACCCATTTATTATATGATCTGTGCCATGCTCTCCAGAATTGCATTGCTGAATAATTGTTATCCATACATCTAATCATATTTTCAGGTGGATCGATACCATCACATAAAGCCCAGAATCTGAAAAGTCTCCATGGAATCAATAATTTCAGCCAAATAATATTTAAGTTAAAGAATCCAATCATTGAAATCTGGAATGGTGTGTCACCGTACCATGCTTTGGCTTTTGAAACAGCAACAACGTAAATATAATGTAAGATAAACTCCATTGTCAAAATACAGAATAGTAGTCTAGCACCGTATATTAATGTTCTTTTCCAGTTAATCGAAGGTAATGTATTTGATGATTGATACATGTAATCATTGAATGTAACAATTGGGCCAGCAATAAATAAGGGGGTATATAAAACAAATGATAAATAATTGGCAAAGTTATATTCAGATAAATCTAAGGGGTAATACAATCTTTGACGTTCGTTTAAGTAAGATATATTTTCAGCTTGTTCGACTGGAGTAACCGGTTGGGATTCAGATACTTCTTTTAATGGAATACCTTCTGAATGATCTTCTTCGCTTGTTTTTGCTTTTGAATCACTCTTAATACTTTGCATGAAGTCATCCTTTCTCTTCAAATAGTCTAAATTGAAACTTAACATTCTTAATATTGTAAAATTAAAAAACACGTCCCATCTCTCAATGATACCATGAAAAGAATCCATAAATTGCAAGCCTTCCCATAATGAACTGAATTTAACTGATCTATACTTATCATTAATGAATAAAGTTCCGATACCATAAACCCATAGCAAAGCCACTGCTAATTTTTTGTTTTTTTTAGAAACAACTTTTCCAAAGAAATATTCAACACTCAAATGAATTAATATTCTAAGGCTGTTGAAACCATGAGCAGCGAATAAGAACACTAGACCAAAAATTAAGTCAAACAAAGTACGACGAACTTTGAAATGTAAAGATATTTTCCTTATACTCCAATGCAGCCCCATTAAAGCCACTAGCATTGGGAAATTATCACGGAAGAATCTATATTGACTATCTGAATTATCAACTTTTCTTCCAAAGATCCAACCTTTACTTAAAATACCCTGATAGATGTAATAATTAGGATTGGTTTCATTTGAAGCATCCATTGCAGTTTTGAACATCCATGGAACTACGATGCAGAATAATATTAAGTAAATTTTAAATTCTAATGTGTGCCATCTTGATGGATGAGCTTGTGATTGAATCTTTTTTTTTTTTTCTGGGTCTGCTGAGTTGTCCAAACGGGCGTCCAATGTCTCCAACGAGAAGAACATTAGAGGGTTATACGCCATGATAAAAGAATGTTTATATATAAAGGGCAGAGGGAAGAATGCGTCCGTTCCAGCAAGAAGAAGAGGTATAGTGTCTGCTGATAAACACGTATAGTTTTGATATTTTGAGAGGCAGCGATGGAGCGTGTTTTCGAGTTTAATTTGAGCCGAGTAAAAGTGGGGGGTAGAACCATGAGATATAAAACTCAACTCGACTCACCTCAACTCGATGAATCATTTACCGAAAAACACAGAAACACAGACACAAATAGAAACATAGAATAGGTGAAAATGGCGAAACCAGTGGACGACTATGAAAGAAGACCAAACCCGAAAGGATGGGTGCAGCCAAAGGGCCCTTACAATCCATACGATCCGTCAGATCAGAGACCTGCTCAAGGTTATCCAAGTGAATTTGATCCTCCTTCAAAACTAAAGCATAATACAGGGTTTGTGGCTCAAGATTTGACTGACTATGAAAAACTTAGAATAGATATGAAAAAATTGAGATATCATCCAAGACCCCCAAGTGAATTATACCCAGGAAGATACAAAGTTCTAAGAAGAGTTAATGTGAATAGTAGTTTTAAAAGAGGTGCAAATTTTACAGCAAAGACTACAATGTGGGGAATCACTATATTTGGTGTGTTTTTTTATAAATGGAATGACCATGAAAATATATTTGCTCCTTTCAGAAGAGCTCAATTAAAAGTGAAAGAATTTGTGCTGGGTGAATTAAATGTTGATGATTATAATGATTTATACAATTACAGAAAAGATCTACTGATTCCTCAAAGGCCATTACCATCTTTCATGTATGATAAGAATTTAGAAGAGCATTTAGTTGGTGAGGACACTAAAAATAATGAGTTTATTAAAGATAGGTTTGGTAATAAGCATGTTGTGTATGCTGAGCATATTCAGCAAAAAGAGGAAGAAGGTAAGCTGAGGGCTATAGATTTAGCAGAAAGAGAAGTACAATTAAAAAAGTTAAAACAGGAGCTATCTCAAACCATTGAAACTGATTCTACACTCAAAACTAAACCTTTCTGGAAGATTTGGTAGTTCGTAATATTTTGTCTTAATTTGAAGTCAGTTTATTTATTTTGTGTATATACAAGAAAATTATCAAAAACCCGTAATAAACCTTAATAACTAAGACCATAAGCTAAAAGTTGAATCAGTTACCACCCTATTTCTTAACAAGTCTATTCTTTTCCAAGAAATCTTTAGCTTCGTTAATCTTAGTAGCTAAATATGGAGAACCTCCTTTATCAGGATGATTTAGAAGCATGATTCTTCTATGGTTTTCTTTCAATTTAGCTTTAGACAGAGAGCTTTCTTTTAGTTCTAAAATTCTTAAAGCTTCCTTAGCATTCATCTTTGCATCAAATCCACCTTTGTAGTACTTCAATGCACCTGATTTAGTGAATTTTCCGTATATGCCAGCAACAACATACAAAGCACCAAAAGCACCAATACTTGTTATCACTGGATGGTTAGACATATATTCAGAGGTTTGATCAAATAATTGTTCAGTTTTAGATGGTGGTGCTTTGAACTGTTGTTGTGGTGCATTAAGGTAGACAGTTTGGTTAGATTGAGAGTTGGAATCACCTGGAATAGGAAGGGATGGAATATCAATGGACTGTATGTTAGACATTATTTATGGTTAATTTTAGTTACTTAAAGTATTTGAGCTATTTGAATTATTCAGAGTAATCGAAGTTCGATAATCGGTTTTCATTACTGGTCTGGTCGTCACCGATTTTTTTTTGATTTCATTTCAGTAGTGCACGGATGTTTAGACGATCGACGTGTGGTCTATTGTTCTCTCTAGCTAAACGGACCACTCCCTCGAGCCGCTTGGGACACAATTTGGTGAAGTCTGAATAGCATGAATAAACCTGATCATAACATGATTGCCGCTTGTCTACAGGGAGCACGACCCAATTTCTGTTCAAGAATTACACAAACACTTTATGCTAATAAAACAAGTGTCGTCTTTGATCAGATCTGACAAAAGCCCCTTCTTGTTTTCTTCTGGTCTATTTGCAATTGCAACCTCTTTTTGTCTCCAAAGATATTTCTACACATCTTCTAACACCATCATGTCTTTACCAACCCCTCCTCAGGCTCCATTGACCTGGAACCATACAGCTGAACAAATCAAGTCTTTGAGTCAAGATATTATCACTGAATCCAGGGCTCTGGATGATAAAATTGCGTCTTTATATGAAACTGCATCATTTGAAAATGTTATTAAACCATACGCCGAAATGGAATCTAAGCAATACCAAACTATCTCTCAATTGGCTTTCTACTCTGCCGTTTCTGCTGATAAAAAATTAAGAGATGCTTCTAATGAAGCTGAAGCTGAATTTGATAAATATGCCATTGAAGCTGGTTTAAGAGAAGATGTTTTTAGATCAATCCATAAAGTTTATTTGGATACTAAAGATTCCGAAGTTTTGGATCCAGAATCCAAACGTTTTGTTGAAAAGCTAAACAAACAATATGAACGCAATGGTTTAGGTAAACCTAAAGAAATTAGAAATCAAATTAAGGCGTTACAAGAAAAGCTATCTACGCTCTCAATTAAATTCAACAAGAACTTAGGTGAACAAGAAGAATTTGTCTTATTTACCAAAGACCAATTAGCTGGTGTTCCAGCAGATGTTATTTCTCAGTTTGAAGAAGTTAAAACTGCTGATGGTGAAGCCAAATTAAAGATGACTTTTAAGTATCCAGATTTGTTCCCAACTTTGAAATATGCTTCTAATTCCGAAACCAGAAAAGCTGCTTTCGTTGGTGATCAAAATAAAGTTCCTGAGAATGCTGATATTATGATTGAAGTCATTAAGTTAAGAGCCGAATTAGCTAAATTATTAGGTTTCAAGAATTATGCTGAATATATTTTAGATCAAAAGATGGCTAAGAACCCAGAAACCGTTAACAAGTTCTTAGATGACTTGAAAGCGAAATTGAGACCATTGGGTGAAAAAGAAATTGCTAAATTAAAGGAATCCAAAATTTCAGATTTAAAGAAAAGGGGGTTGCCTACCGATAACGTTGGGTATTACATTTGGGATCATAGATATTACGATACTAAAATGTTAGAAAATGAATATAAAGTTAATGAAACCAAGATTGCCGAATATTTTCCAATGTCAAACACAGTTAAAAAGATGTTGAACATTTATGAAACCATGTTCAATTTGAAATTTGTTGAAATTGCCGAAGATGATAAATTACATAATATTTGGCATGAAGAAGTTAAACAGTTTTCTGTCTGGAAAGTGGATAACAAAGATAAACCAGAATTCCTTGGTTACTTGTATTTTGATTTACATCCAAGACAAGGCAAATACGGTCATGCTGCCAATTTCAGTTTAGCTCCAGGGTTCTACGATGTTAAAACTGGCAAGAGAGTCTATCCTTCAACTGCATTAGTTTGTAACTTTACTAAAGACACCAAAGCCAAACCATCTTTATTAAAACATGATGAAGTTGTGACTTTCTTCCATGAATTGGGACACGGTATTCATGATTTATTAGGTAACACCCAATATGCCAGATTCCATGGTACAGCTGTTGCACGTGATTTTGTTGAGATGCCATCCCAATTATTAGAATATTTCTGCTGGTGTGAAGAACAACTAGAATCTTTATCATCTCATTACGTGACCAACGAAAAATTACCAAAGGATTTAATTAAATCATTGATTGCTTCTAAGAATGTTAATGGAGCGCTGTTTAATTTAAGACAATTGCATTTCGGTTTATTCGATATGGAATTACATGATTCTGAAACTGGCGATGTTGATATCTATTCATTATGGAATGACATGAGACAAGATGTTACCTTAATTAGCAGTGGTGGTGTTCAAACCAAAGGTTTTGGATCCTTTGCTCATTTGATGGGTGGTTACGCTGCTGGTTATTACGGATACTTGTGGTCTCAGGTTTATGCCGCTGACATTTTCTACACTAAGTTTAAAGACGATCCATTGAATGTCAAGAACGGATTGGAGTACAGAGATAAGATTTTGAGTAAAGGTGGTTCAAGAGAAGAGATGGATAATTTGATCGATTTGTTGGGTAGAGAACCTAATTCAGACGCTTTCTTGAAAGAATTGGGAATTTCTGAATAGAGTAGTGTTTTTCACAGCCTTGTATGTTTGTTACTCTTTCTCTTTACAATTTCTTTAGTTTTGCTTTATGTCAGAACTGAAAAATTAAAATTGTTTGTATTTTGTTTTTTTGCGAGTCGTGGAATCATTAATATATTATATCAAAATATTTTGAATGTGGCTATAGAAAAGAATAGAAGAAAAAAGTAAATTAAATTAAACCAAAAACAGGTCTCTTATGAAAAAAATAAAGTTTAAAAGTAAATCATAAAGAAGTGATTAATTAAACCAAAAACAGGTCTCCGATAAAAAAATAAAGCGTAAATGTAAATCGTAAAAATGTAAAACTCTAAAATATTAATCATTAGCATGCAACAGCGCCGACAGCTCCAGCATTAACGATTTGATAGCCATTAACAAAAACTTCATTAACTGCACCGCAACCAAGCTCCAAGTCCTCCACATTAAACTCATCATCAACAGGAGGACATAACCAAGTAAAACAACCTTGTTTCTTATCCCATAGCTCTAGCTTAACCAACTCTTTCAAACCACCCCGCAAATTGTCAAAATTCAATAAATCGGACTCTAAATGTTTGGAATGAACAATCAAACATTCTAAACCTAATGGCAGTTGCATGGTGTTATGTAGTGGACTATTCAATTGAATATCTAATTGTAAATGTTTGACTGAGTGAGGAATGCATAGTTTGTGATGGGTTTGGGATTTGGTTATGTTTGTGGACAAGTTGATTAGATTAGGTGGTAGTTGGTGTAACGTTAGTGGGAATTCGATTGAGTAGTTGTACCAGGTGAATGATTTTAAATTGATCAAATCTGATATTTCAAATGCTGTGATTTGTGGGGTGTTGAATTCGACATTTAATGAATGTAATGAGATTGGTAGCTTCACTTTTTCAAAGAAGTTGAAATGGCAGTCTATTAAAGTTAATTTGGTTGGATGCTGCGTTAATTTGTTTGAAGTTAGGTTATTGTTCGTGTTTGCAAAAGAGCATGCTGTGAAAACTAACTCAGGGGTTGATAATTTGGATAAGTTGATTGATTCCGAATCAATGTTTTGCAAATGAAGAGTGGACAATGATTTGATTTCAGATAGCGAGTTGACTAAATAATTGAAACTTAGAATTGTGTTGTCAGTTTCACCTGTGATGATGAGTTTCTTCAAATTTGTTAAATGGGATAAAAAGTCAAAGTCAAAAAAAGGACCAAACCGATCGTTAACTTCAACTTCAATAGAAAAAATACGACTCAACAAATCAGAAGAACAGGTAATATCTGTCAGTTTAACAAGATCTGAAGTAAGACTTTTTAAAATGACACCGGATGGTAACCCTAAGAAACTAGGAGTGGAAATATGTACCTGCTTCTCCAAATCTAAGTCATCTAAAGGCTCAGGTACTTGATGTTTAATATTAATGACCATAGAATTAATGAACTTTTGTAAGTAATACAGTTTTTCAGTTACAGCTGTTAAATCTTCAGGGTTTGAAATAATTAACTTGACGGACTTTCTATGTAACAAATCAACTAATAAATAGGAAATATCAGAAGAAAGAACAGAATCGCAGTTAATAATCAATTGATGGCAACATTGAATAACAGATGAACTCAACAAAGCATCAGTAATAGTGCAATTCAGAAAAACTGAATGAAATTGGAGTTTGTCAAACTTGAATAAGTCTGTAGGAGAGACTGAAAGTTCATCGCTGTTATCATCAGGGTCACCAACATCAGTAATGATTAGTTTTCTAGTAGTAATAAATTGAACGATTTTGGAAACTTCTAGTAAAGGCAACAAAGTTTGGATTGAAACGAATTGTAGGATTTTGATTTGCAACTCTGTAGGAAGAGAGAAGGTCAATTGCAAGGAGTTTGTAAGTGTAATTGGGGAGAGCATTGATTGTATGTGGCGGTTAACCAATCAGGGTAGAAGGCGGTAGCATTGTAAAACTATAGGAGAAAGATAAGGAAAGAGCAATGTTCCCCTTATATACCAGGTGTCAACATCAATACATGGAAGGAGTGCCTCCGTTTTGTTGAAGTTTAAGGGATGTGTGGGAGATGGGATGATTCATGTCGGGAATATAGATAAGCAGAGCCGGAGATGAGATGATTCACTAGGGGCGTGGGATGGTTCACGATTTTTACGACTTTTATGTTCGATAACTGGATCGGGCTGTATCGATGAGACTGTAGGAATACGTTGGGAAGGAGAAGGTGGTAGGGAAGTTAGCGGGTATCTTAACAAGGAAGCTGGTGGTTTTTTAGGTCCAGGTGATTGTATGATTGCCTGATTCTATCATTATATGATTGTATCATGTCTATCCAAACGTGGGCTATGGAAGGAGATCGGAGCTTCTGCAGCCCACCACGCCACCAGTTCTATTTTACACCGTGATTCCGAGATATCTTAATTTCGTATCTTGATGAAATCTCACATAGTCTACTGCTACAGAAGAGAAAATATAAATCATCAACTGTATAATTTAAAATACTATATAAACTAAAAGAGAGAGTATGTAAGGGAGGTCATTAAAAAGGAGTAATTATTCATTAGAAAAGATATTTAGTTTAAGCTTGATCAGCGGCGGCTTCTTCAACTGTCTTTGAAACATTCTTGTGCTTGTTCAAGAAAGCTAGACCTGGAGTAAAGTTGGAGTACAATTCATCAACTTCTTCTAAAGATAAACCTTTAGTTTCTGGAACAAAAGCAAAGACAAAGAAAATGGAGAACAAGACACAACCGAAGAAAACAAAACCATAGTAGAATCTAATAGCCTCAGTAATGAATGGGGTAAAGAATGAAATTAAGAAACCCCATAACCAGTTAGCACCAGTAGCAACAGCCATACCCTTGGATCTGATTCTTAATGGATAGGTTTCTGAAACAACAACATAGGCACCTGGAGCCCAAGTGATGGCAAAGAAGAAGATAAATAAACAAGTAAAGACAATCATAGCGTTACCGGCTGGCTTAGAGGATGCAGCATCGTAACCATTTGGATATAATGGTTTAGCACCAACAGCAGCAAAAATAACCAAACAGACAGCCATACAAACAGAACCATACATTAAAGTAGTTCTTCTACCCATTCTATCAATGGTAACTAATGCAACAAAAGTGGAAGCAAAATTAACAATACCTAAAATAATAGAAGTTTGGAAAGCATCTTCCAAACCGACAGAGTTGAAAATAGTAGTACCATAGTAGAAGAAATAGTTGTTACCAGTTAATTGTTGTAAGGATTGAATCATAACACCAATCATTAATCTGTAGAAAATCTTTGGTTTACCAGTGAATAATTCACCCCAAGTGGCATTACCAGCTAATCTTTCTTTTTCAACAGAAGTGTAAATTAAATCAACTTCATCATTAACGAATTGATGAGTCTCTTCAATGTTGTTAACTCTAGCAATAGATTTCTTAGCTCCTTCAATATCACCTTTTTCAATCAAGAATCTTGGAGATTCTGGCATGAAAGTCATACCGAAAATCATGAATAAAGCCCAAGCGAAACATAAACCTAATGGAACTCTCCATTGAACAGAGTTGGTGTAAGTCTTAGTACCATAAGTTGTACAGTAACCCAAGAAGATACCCGCAGTAATCATTAATTGATAACAAGAAACCAAAACACCTCTAATAGCTTTTGGAGAAGTTTCAGCAATGAACATTGGTGATAAAACGGAAACAGCACCAACTGCTAAACCGGAAACAATTCTACCAACAAAATATTGAACCCAAGAATCAATGGAAGCAATTTGAATAACAATACCAACGATATAAACAACCATAACGTACATTAACCCCTTCTTTCTACCGTAATCACCTAATTTACCTAAGGTGACACCACCAATAGCACAACCAATGTTGAAGATGGAAACAATTAAACCAGTTCTAACGTTAGACAAGTAATATTCACCAGAAGCCTTTTGTTGACCAAATCTTCTCTTGAAGTCAGACATGTTAACAAAACCAGAAATGGTACCAGTATCCCAACCGAAGACGAAACCACCAAAAGCAACCAATAAACATAATAAACCAACGGTAACATAAGCAGACTTTGGTTTTTCTGGAGGAACAACATCAGATTCACTGATAGCTTTGTTGTTTTCATCTTCGTAGACGTTTTCTGGAGCAGGACTGTTGTTACTGCTAATTTGTGAAGCCTTTTCAGAGGCTTTTGATTCTATTTCTAAGTTATTAGACATTTTGAATATATAAAATGAAGTAATATAATGAATGGAGAGAAAGGAGAAATAAAGTTGGAATCGATTAGGGAAAACATAAGAAAACTGGAAAACTAGGTTTATTTATACTTTGCTGGTTGGGCAAGAAAATTCACTGTTGACTAGTCTGTATACAAACATGAAATGGACGTGCGCTTATTATTCTTATTGTATTTTTTCCGATCGGATGAAGTTTTTCCAGGATGGCGGATTAACGCAGTTCCGTAAAATCTTTTGATTGGTCAGTCGGCTGCGCATAAAAAACAGGAGACTTTTGCTCTATTGTTTGCCCCCATATGGAGAATGGCTGCCGTGCAACAAAAATTATTTTTTCCGTCTTTATGAAATTTCTGTTTTCTTAGGATCAAGCCAAATTTGGCTAAAGCAATAAAAAGCTCTGTTCTGAGTTACTTAAGAGAGCTAGCTACTCACTAAACCATCTTCTTGGTAAAAATCATATATTAATGAAAATATCTTTTAGTACAGGTTTTAATCTATATGAGCCTGAATAATTTGGATTATTCAAGGGGAGAATTCAAAAAGAAGCTTTTTACTAGCTTACGGTTTAAACATTATTTTCTTCTAGCTGTCACTTTCAGGTGAAATATTGACTGCCTATTCTAGCATATGTAGAGATGCCTTATTAAATCCCCCTTGAAAAATAGTGCGCATATTGCTTCCCCCAGAATGGAAGAGAGTTTTTCCTCGAACCTCCACACGGTCCGTGTGTAGTAGTATTGGGGTTAACAATAACCCGGAAAGATAACCAAATTTAATAAGAATTGCTTTTTTCATAGCCCCTTCTCTCTGGTTCCCCATGGGCTGTACATGGCCTGTCTGGCGACTTATAATTAAGGCTCAGTGTTAGTCACCACTCGAAGGCATCTTTGGATTTAAGTATCATTGGAACTCTGTCTGATCTGTACCTGAAAAGATTGAAGAAAACATTTAATTAATCCGGTTGGACAGAATCATAATTTCTATAAATTAGTCAATTAAAGCTAGTTGATATTACAACGGTAACCAGAAAATTTATTCCCACGAGTATTTCAACGATTTTCTGGCCTGTAAGGTTTATTATTTTCTTTCCCCGGCCTCCTAATAAAATGCAAAAGTTCACTCTCCATAACTATATAATGTACACTGAATTAGTGTGTTCTAACTCCAGTCTCTACTTTCGTCTCATTGCATTGAAGTGATTAATAATCAAACTTATACGCTCTATAAAAGTTTATAGCAGACTAATGATACATGTACTACCATAGACTCCTCTTGATTATCGGAAACTTGTAACTAAATGACGTGATGACATCTACTGACGTATGTATGAATAGGAGAGAGGGGCTGTCTTGGTGCTCTGACGACCTAAGAATTTTCCCAAAGTTGCGTGTTATATGGTTCAGTACACCCGCCAGCGCCGAAAATTCATAAAGCTCCGATCGGATAATCACCAGCTCGTGATCGACCACTAAACATACACATACATACACATAACTTCCCCGAGAAAGAGATCACTTACATTATTACGAGTCAGATATAGAGTGTATATATTTCCTATATCCCCGAGTCATCAGAATTTTCGGGAAATATATGACTGAGACGATTGCCCAATTTGAAAGTATAATGGCCACTTGTTTTAATTTACGGTTTCATTCTTCAGTTGAAAAGCTTCAGTTGGGAAGATAAGAGTTCGTACTTACAGCTATTATTAATTGATGAAGATTGGCATATAAAATTAGACAAATAATGCTATATATTGCTGCTCCCCTTGAAAGGGATTGTAATACGATTGAATCATATCCTTTTACAGAAAATGGGTCGAAGAGTAAGTAAGAACGGCCGGATGTGGCTGCTACCATCTACCTAACCTCAGATATGCCTTTTGGGGAACTCTTTGAATTTTAGCTTCCGATGAAACGCAAAGGGGGATTTTGGGCTTCTAATAGTAACTAGAACTGATGAATCCATTAATGGTGCAATTCTTAAAATGATTCTATTAAACGGCTGGTTATGATATGCTTGCTCAAAAACTAATCAGGTAAGGACTAACTTCTATATTATTTTGGATTTAATGATTACACTATAAACTCCATTAAATCGAGAAGAGGAATGGAGACATTGTTCCTGGAAGTCTGATCAATCAGACAAGGAAATCCTTTCATATTTCACTTTTGTTAAGAGTGAGCACACCAGTTAAGCTAGAGTTTCATCATTAAAAATTAATTAGAGGCAAAGAAATTAAGTAGTGATCTTATGAATCAAAATAAGCAACTTAAAGGGCTATGTTTTGAAATGAAGAATCAAAGAAATATTTGTTATTTGGAGTTGCATTCTGAATAATTATAACTGCTGAAACAAATCAATTCCAACCTTAGACCAATCGGCAAGATGTGCCTTGCATGGTATCCTTATCAGAAAGTGATATCGAATATCTTTGATTACAATACTACGGTTTAAGCATGTTTTTATACATCGGAGTCGAATAAGAGAGTCACATATATTAATAGAAACTGAGCTAAACAAGATAAAACCAAAACTAAAGACTAAACTGAACCAGGAGTCCATGCTTTGTCGGTCATAGGAAAGTCGTACCAGGCAAGAGCCGGATGAGCAATAATGTCATTTAGCCACTTCATCAACATGGGATGCTCTCTTCTCCAAGTCTGACCTTTCAAACACTCGAACGGTCTGTTAAACAGACTGGCAACAAACAAATCAGCCAGGGTAATTAAATCCCCAACCAAGAACTTTTTACCTTTCAAGTTTTCTTCCAAATAACCAACTTGGAAATCGATATCAGCCAGTGATTGATTAAAAACTGCCGCATTGTACGGAGTTTTCTCTGTAACCATCACGAATGCAGGTTTATAAGCTGAAACAAATTCAGTGGTACCCCAAGATAACCACATCATCACCTGGAAACTGTCCAATTCAGAGTCACCCAACAAGGGACCTAGTTCTTTCTTGTTCAAAGACACCAAATACAACAAGATAGCTATGACCTCGTGTAATTTGTAGTCGTCTGGGCCAATCAAGGACGGGTACTTGGCCTGTGGGAAGAGCTGTTTGTAAGTTGTCTGATCAGGCTTGACAACCACTTTGATTCCGGAAAGGCTGTAAGCTTCCACGAGACCCCTAGGTAGGATGGCTCTGGACTTGTCTCCAGTAAATAGAATCGTAGTAGGATCCATGATGTTTTTGTATCCTTTTGAAGTGTAGGAAGTTGTATTGAACTGAGAACTGAATATGCTATAATACAATTTGCTCCGCAGCCACGCGTTAGAACTTGAGATCATCAACCGACCATGTAGTTCTTCTTAAAAACTTCGAACTTTCTAAATGCCATAGAGAACGATCGTTTGCCCATGAATGTTTGAAAACTGAGCATATAGCTTCATGGAATGTACAGGTCAATATGGTGCAAGCATAGCATTCAATACCTCAGTGATTAAGAGTAATTCAACTGCATTGTGGACCGCCTTGTGAGGCCTTACCCGGGCCATCGTTTGATCCTACCTAGCTGATAAAAATTTCTGGAAGCTGGCGCACCTTTCTAATTAGTGATCACTGAACACCGAATCCGTTGATCAAGAAGACCATACTTGAGAAGTGCATTTCATCAAATACTATACCATCGGCAATATAACAACAAAACTCTCACTTCGTTACATATACATAAAGTGATTTTCCTAATAAAAACATAGAATCGATAAGTGCATATCTACAATAGTTAACGGACCTTGAACTTTATCCACTTACCATCTGTTTTCATTCTACAGAACTACGCCAAACGTGACATATAATACATTTGAAATATGTCATCCTATGAATCATATTACAATTCCGCAGAGTTGATTTGCACTCTTTACATACGAAACTTGAATGAGAAAATATCAAAGCAAAAGCTAAAAGATTCCATAGTTAACTTATTCAATTCACATAATCTACCTATTAAAAATATCTCTATTTTCAAGAATTTACAGTTAAGAGGTCAAGCGTTTGTGACGCTGAACACTCATGCTGATTGCTTGAAAGCCATAGATACTTTAAATACTCATGTGATATTTGACAAACCAATGGATATTTATTTTTCAAAATTAAATAGTGATGTTGGTGTCCAACAGGTTCTAAAAGATCAAGATCCTGACAATTATCAACAAAAATATGAAGAATATCTCAAGAATAAGAGGCCAATAAGATTAGAGATTCGTTCACAAGCGAATAAGAAAAGGGGACTTGATGATGATGATTCAGAAGGTAAGAAGCAAAGACTTACTAATAATAATGCCGAGCCTAATAAAATGCTATTATTCACTCAATTGCCAAAACAAGTCACGCAAGAACAATTGATTACATTATTTGAAAGATATAATGGTTTCTTAACTGCAACTTTAGTTGGTGTTAGAGATTTAGCTTTGATAGAATTCAATTCTGAAATTGATTCTTCTAATTGTTTGAACCAACTAGGCAATAGTGTTAAGCTATTCGATGATTTGGGTGAAAGTTATTTACAATTTGCTAAAAAGTAGGAAAAGGAAAACAGAAATGAAAAAATATTGTGTAATTCTTTTCAATTGATTAGTAGCTTCTGCATTTAAGGACTGGCTTCCCTCTGTTTCATTTGCATTTTCTTTGCTCTTTGCTCTCTGCCCCTTGTGTTTTTATTTCAGTTCCATGAATATAAATTAGCTACATGTCTAAATTTCTCAGACTCCCTATATTTTCCCTTTTTTGATATTTCAGTATTACTAAATTAACAGTTTTTGTTTAACAATTAATAACCCTTAAACTATATTTACACGAAAAGTAAGAAAAAACAAAAGAAATAAAATAGAAAAAATGCGTCTATATTATATATTTTAATCTAGTATTTACCACTGAAGATAACCTTAAAAGCAGTAAAGATATTTTCTTTAACTTGACCACCTTTAGCAACATCACCCATCAATCTATTGTAATAATTTGGATTACCCTTTGGTGCCAATAATTTATCACCGACGGGATAATATTTACTCCATTTATTATCAGTCACATTTTTGAGAGAAATGTATTGTTGAGCTAAAATATCTTCACTAAACAGTTCTTTTTGATAATTTGGACCTTCATCAGTTTCCGGGAAAACCATTCTTTTTAATTTTTTTGTATCTATTTTAATCATCTTTTGTTGTTTCTTTTGATCTATAAGCTGTTCTTCTTTAATAGCTTTTGGAATTGGAATACCACCAATATTGCAAAATCTTTCAATTTGTGTGAATTTTAATGATGCAAAATGCTTCACTTTATCAGCTGGGAGTTTCTGTAATAGGTTCACTATCTTGGTGGCTGACTTTGCTACGTTTTGAGATGACATCTTAATATATGCAGAGTAATGAATGATATGAACAAGGAGAATATGTGATGTGCTAGTGTTATTCAGTTCATGAAACCTATGTACCGGACGTGATGTTTTCCAGTTGATTTGGTATTCTTGTGGATTAATTGGTTGGTTGGAACAATTAAAATTTTAACCGAGCGACGTGAGGCTTAACAGACGCGTCTATAGTACTAATTTGGAAAGACATTGATTGAGAGGTCACATCGCCTTCACATGATTTTCAGGATTTTTGTTGGCCAATACCCACAACAGATGCTCTGATATAAGCAAAGTTAAAAACTTCACTTTTGTAAATCGCTTTCAGGTTTTCCGATATGTGGCCTCAACAAAGAATTGGTAGGCGCACATGTTTTATCTTAAGAGAGATCTTAGAATCAATCAAGAACTAACTATAAAGCTAAATAAACTATAACTGGAAATCTATTTTCATAAAATTTATTCCTTCTTCTCGTCATCTAAAGGATACTCGGTTGGGTCCCATCCAGTAACAAAATACTCATCTAGGGCATCTAGTTTTGCTATATCTTCATCTGATAATTTTATTTCTAAAGATTCCAAGTTAGGAACAAGTCTAGACTCGGTGACAGTCTTAGGTAGAATAACTAAATCTTTGGATAATGACCAAGCTAGTAAAATTTGAGCTTCATTTTTGCCGTATTTACTGGCTAATTCAGATAATAATGGGTCGCCAAATTTTCTGCCTTTAGCCAATGGTGAGTAAGCTTCAACAACAATACCTTCAGTTTGGCAAAATTTAACTAATTCGGTTCGAGCTAACCAAGGATGAACTTCAATTTGGTTGATAGCTGGACGTAATTTTAAATCTGGATAAGCAAACAATTCTTTTAAATGCTTAATACCATAGTTTGAAACACCAATATTTTTAACTTTACCTGATGCAACAGCCTCTTGTAAAGCGATCCAAGAACCATGTCTTTTCTTATAGTCGGATTGTGGAGAATGCATTAAAACCAAATCAATATATTCAATATCTTTAGCTTTATCCAAAGCAGATTCAATTGCTGTTTTGGTAGGTTCATAACCATGATCAGAATCCCAAATTTTGGTTGTGTAAAATATATCGGATCTTTTGGTGGATGGATTAGCCTTTAGCCAGTCAGCAATAGCTTTAGAAACGTCATGCTCATTCTTGTAGAAGGCAGCCGAATCAACATGAGTATAACCCTTATCTAGAGCAGCATAGACGATTGAGCCTGCAATCTTTGGTGGAGTTAAGTAAACTCCTAAACCAACTACTGGAATTGAGTTGCCTGAATTTAATTTAACATGAGGAATTGTGACCATCTTTAGTTAATCGAATGACTTGACTGTTTCAAGAAAAGGAAGCGGTATTTTCAAGGCAAGAAGAAATTGGAAGGGGGATAACTTAAGTAGGCGTTATGAAAACATGAAAACAGACATTTTATCCGCCGTGGCGGCGGCTTTCGAAACGGCGGCTTTCGAAGGTCCTTGATTAGACTCGGCAAAAGCAAATAACAACGTTCCTATTATCTGGTTGATCTTAATAATCGATATGTCGAGTTACTGAAACTTCCATTGAGACATTTAAACGAGTTGAAGATGGTCAGCGGAAGTTCCTTTAACATCAACTTACATATGGAAGGAAACTTTAGGGAACGTGATTTCTGTGAGCTACAGCTATAGCCTTGCTTCATGATCAGTTGTAGTTTAGCTAAGTACCTTCGGGGCCGACAGTGCTAATTCGTTTTTACCACATTGTGACTTTTCCCTCTCGTATCTATAAAAGGTTTACTGACTGCTTATATTTAGATTTACCTCAAAAATCTTGAGTTAGATGGTCAATATCACCCAAGTTCAAAAATGCTAAGAAGATCCACCAACTTCGCTTCAAGATTAGTTTTTTCTGGTCGTACTATATCTACGAACGCAAACTCCACAGCCCAATCATTATCGTGGATTAAAAATGAAAATTTGATTCAAACAGGTGCCTTTATAAATGGTGAATTTATAGAAAATCATAATGATAGGTTTGAAGTTTCAAATCCTTATTCCTTGGAAACATTAACTACTGTTACAAATTCTTCGATTTCACAGTTACAAGATGCAATTAATGTTGCTGGAGATACTTTTCAAACTTTTAAAAGCACATCCCCAAGGTCCCGTTCTGAAATTTTACTTAGGTTTTATGAATTGATAAAAGCTAATAAATTAGATTTAGCAACTATGATTACTTTAGAGAATGGTAAACCATTAAAAGATGCATTAGGAGAAATATCATATGCTGCTTCATTTATCCAATGGTTTGCTGAAGAAGCTCCAAGAATTTATGGTGATACAATCCCATCTGCAAATCCACAGAATCATATAATTACATTAAAGCAACCAATTGGTCCTGTTGGTATTTTAACGCCATGGAATTTCCCTTCCGCTATGATCACCAGAAAATTGGGTGCTGCAATTGCTGCAGGTTGTACTTCAGTTATCAAACCAGCTTCGGAAACTCCATTAAGTGCTTTAGCTTTATGTCATTTAGCTGATCATGCCGGTGTTCCTCCTGGTGTTGTTAACGTTTTACCTTGTAGTTCAGAACAAACTGCTGAAGTCGGTAAGTATATCTGCGAATCGCCTCAATTGAAAAAAGTCTCATTTACTGGAAGTACAAAAGTTGGTAAATTATTAATGAAACAAAGTAGTGATACTTTAAAAAAATTAAGTTTTGAACTAGGTGGTAACGCACCATTTATTGTTTTTCCAGATTGTGATTTAGACAAGGCTGTTGAAGGATTAATCACTGCAAAATTTAGATCATCAGGCCAAACTTGTATTTGTGTTAATAGAGTCTTTGTTCACGACTCAATTTATGATGAATTTTCTGAAAAGTTGGTCAAGTGTTTACAAAATATTACCAAATTAGGATCTGGATTAGAAAAAGCAACTACTCATGGTCCTCTGATTCATGTTAGAGCTGTTGAAAAGGTTGAGGAACTAATCAATGATGCATTAAAAAAAGGTGCTGAATGTGCTTTAGGTGGTAACAGAGCATCTGAACTAGGCCCAAATTTTTATAATTTGACCGTTTTGAAAGATGTTAATAAAACGATGGATATCTTCCATAATGAAATATTTGGTCCCGTTGCATCATTAATTAAATTTAAAGACACGGAGGACGTTATTAAAATGGCCAATGAGACTAGAGTCGGTTTGGCAGGATATTTCTTTACTAATGATATTAAGAAATTGTTTAAAATTGCCGAAGATTTGAATGTTGGTATGATTGGTGTTAATACTGGAGCAATTTCTGAAAGTGCGTTGCCATTTGGTGGTGTTTTAGAAAGTGGTTTTGGCAGAGAAGGTTCAAAATATGGTATTGATGAATATTTAATTACTAAGAGTTTGGTTATCGGGAAATAGGTCGTCTGGTTTTATTTATAGCTTTCTTTCCGTCTATTGATCAAAGCGTTTTATATATATATACTTACTAAGTGCATTTTTAATTTACATAAATGTCATATGCCCTTGGTTTATGAAAATCAGCTTAAATAAGTAATTTGTAATAGGAGAAATATTTTTTGTGTAGAGGGTTTTATTTTTTTGCCTGACTATGCGTTTGTTCCAAAAATACGACAACCCAAGCTTCAAAGCTTGTTTCTCCCACAGCTATATTTATCTAGAGCAAAACAGGGCCCTAGATCTGTAGCTTATTTGTTGGAAGATATCAATCTATGGAATTGCTTGTTTAAATAGGGTGTATAAAGACGTTGTATTCTATTAATACGCTTATAAAAGTGCGTGGATTAAAAAATTACATCCCTATTTTCGTAAGTAACAGCTGGCGTTAAACGAGTCGAAAATTTGTTTGTTTATAAGTAAATCTATCATGAAATCATAAATATTATACAGTGATGCTCTATTTGTAAGCTGAGCTATGATATATATTTAATTTACACCAAAGTTTTGACCACTGGAAAGAAATAGAATAGCTTTACGTACGTTAAAAACAAAACAGTAACCAAACACTGGTTATTATGTAATAAATCCCTGCTAAGTTGTTAGTAAGCTTTGTTTTTGTCTTGGGCAAATAACCTAATCTAGTGTGAATAAATAACCGACTGATGGACCCATTCTATATATATATGTATGTATATGTATGTGTGTGAAAATGGGATCACATCTATTAAACACTAAGTGAATGGTCGACATGAAGGCGTCAAACACCAGTGCACCAGAAGTTATAGAAATGAATAGATAGGTCACCCCTTTTTCTACTTCGACTTTTTACTGGTCATTCTGGCCAATACGATTTTGTGAGTACATGATTATAGGACCTAGATACATAGATCGAAATACATTGTCATGTCAATTTGTGTGTTATGATGAATAATAAACTCATACTACACGTTGTACATGTCGACTCTGCCGGTCGTTCCCACTCTCCGCCGGCCATTAAAATTAAAACCGGGCTATAAAGAGTCTTGTTGACAAGGCGGGAGAGATATTGTCGACTCATACATACTTAATACCTAGAGTATCTAGGCTGTTTATGAACTATCTGAAGACTAGAATTTATAATATAGTAATTTAGATCGAGATTCATAATTAAGAGGTGGAATTTCCACTCGTGAGAGCTAGTTTCACTAATGCAAGTGGTAAGTAAAATGATGTATGATCATGGATAACGTGTTTCCAGAAATCATTCATTAATTTCATTTCATCTTGAATGTATATATAGACGTGGCTTGGTATGCATTTCCAGCCACTTTTTGATCAGCATGTAGTCAACTAAAAAGTGTTGAGTGTTTCTCTTTTAGGAAAGCATCACTCCTTTGACAGGGGAAGTCCCTTCTAAAATTTAGTGCGCTCGTCTCAATTAAGAGCATCATTTCTCAAATCAAGAAAGTGCTTAAGGATTTTGGTCCAATAGGGAAATGCATGCTAGCAGTGATTGTTAAACCGACAAGGCTTTTTTAAGGGGATCCCGTTACCCAAGCTAGCCATATCCTGCTTAGATATTTATCTATGTCGATCTATCGATCCCAGCTTTAACACCATATATCCAAATATAGAGACTATACTAACAGCAGTTGCATTAAAGGTTTAATCAAGCGTATATATAGTAACACCACGAAGCATAACCAGGATATATACGCTTTGGGAAGGGAATATCCAGGAACCATAGAAGGCAGTTAAGCAAGATCACACGCTCTTTTCGAGAGGAATTTTAGTGCATAAATATAGAAAGTTTTTTTTAGTATAGTCGATCTTGTCGACATGCCCAAGCAGCCTTACTTACTGTCGATCAACGGGTATGCCTTTGAACCTCAGGAAACTCCAGCTATAAAGTGATCATCCATAATCGTCACATCCCAACCATTTGAAAGATATAGTTTTGAAAAGAGTGTGGAGGGTTATATATATATACAGCCCAGAATATCCCAGGGGCAGCTATATAAAGAAATCAGAGAGATGGCGGTGCAGGTTTATTTTGGAGATGCCAAATCGGGATGTGATCTAGACTCGACTGGGGTTTCTTTTTCTGTGGGGTGTCGACGAAAAGCAGTTCCTTTAAAATAGTGGACATCTCCCTTCGTTTCGTTTCAACTGTGTTGAAGTGTGGGTGTTGAATCTTTTTCTCCTTTTTGTGGTTTCGTTGCTTCTATAGACCTCCCCATCTCATTATCCTGTTTTTTATTTTTGCCCGTCCAGTTGTATTGCAACTCATTTATTACATATTTGTTCTTATAAAGATATTCGATTCAAATTGACTTTGCTTCCCGCTAAATCACCTTTACATACTTAACTTTACCTTACTTCAAATTGCTATCTTCAAACCCAATTCCAATTTCAGGCTTAACCCCAATTTTTCCATTTGTTACTTGATTTATTTCCGTCTATACCCACTCGTTTTTACTTTTATAAATTTACAAATTTTAAAGGAATATGAAACCCTTAACTTTAACCAATCTTGCTTCAGAGTCTCTCACTTCTCTGGACGAGTCTGGCATGCTAGAGATACCAATGACTCCTTCGACTGCAACTAGATCGTTCTCTCCGAGATCTTTCAAAGCTGCACAATTTAAACAACAACAACAGAAGTCTTCCTTAGGATTTCATTCGAATGGTTCTTCTCCCACTATATCGAGTCCGGTATCAAGTGAATCAAATGGTAGGGGCCTGGGAATCAAGAGACGCCCAAGTGAATCTATCTTGTCAACTAAAGCTAATGGTACTACCCAAATGAGTCAAATAGTCAGAACTCCAAGACTAGCTGCAATGTCAAGACCGGTCTCTTCGGAATCAAGCTCAGATAGTTCGGAAGATTGCACAGAATCGAGAGTTTCTTCAATAACGAGTATCTCTTCAACTGATATGAAATCTTTACAAGCTAACTTACACAGGGATAGTACTCCAAATAGCATAATAAATTCATATCAAGCCAAACTTGCGACCTCTCAAAAGTTACAACAACAAGGTTATAAATCAACTCCAAATTTGAGTACTAGAACATCAAGTAATAATACTTTGAATTCAAGTACATCAACTATTGCATCTGATTTCAGAAAATCTTTACCTCTCAGAAGATATTCAACTAAAACGTTGTCCAAAATGGAAAAACAGAAAAGATATGAAGAGTTAAAGGAAGATGATGATATTCCACTAGACGAAGCTATGTTCAATGTTCCAATGGCTTTACCTTCAACTGCTTCTTTATTCTCTCAATCGAGTTTCAATAAATCGTCAGACATATTGAAGAAAGGTTGGAACGAAGACCAAGGTAATACTATCTTGCCAAGTCCATTACCTGGTAAACTTCAATTTTTTGGACATCCTGGCGATAATCCAAATCAAGCTAATCTGAAGAGAAATTCAAGTACGTCTACTGCAAGCAGTCATCTTCCATCTCCAATTTCAAAACATACTTCTTTTAGTAGTTTGTCTCCAATGGCTCAACAACTAAGTACTTTTTATGAATTTTCGATCCAAAATAACGTGGATGAAGAATTAACTAAAAGGTCCCATCAGATTCCAACGAATCATATTTACTTAGATCAGTCAATGGAAGATTTGAAGTTGGTTTCATCTGAAAAATTAGATGAGCTATCAATGACAAGACCTTCTTGGTTACCACCAAAGGACAAATTAGAATGTAAAAAACAAGAACGTGAATTTAAGAAGATGATTGAACTTCAAGGAAAGCAAATTAAAAAACAAAATTTAGCAAGAGACGAAAGAGATAGATCAAGAATGGTTGGTGATGCTAGATTAGTTTATCTTTCAAATAAAGCTTCTTTATCATCAAGTAATGTTTCAGAAATCAAAAAATTGCTCTGGAGATCGTTAGTTGAACCTAACGTCAGATTTTTATTATTCACTAAGATTTTGAAGTACAAAGGGAATTTGGATGATGATAAATTAAAATGCCCTGCTATTAAATCAACAAATTTAAAGATTGACGTTCAATCTTATGTTAGTTTGAATTCGGAATTATTTGATAATCCAAAATTAGTTACCGCTTTATCTAATTTACTGAAAACCACAACAACCATGTCTGGTTGGAAATTCAATAGTTTTAATATTGCTTCATGCTTAGTCATCAATAACTTTAACTCAACATTAGCTCTAAATACCCTTTATTATTTGAATCAATTTGTCATTAACGAAACGTTCATTAATAAGTTTAACAACAACCTAGCCAGAAATAGCATAGTTAAAGCATACTTGAAAGATTTCAGAGATGACATGATTGCAATTAATTTCGATAATTTCGTTAAATTATTGAATTCCTTCAAGCCATCAGTTTTATTCAAGTTAATTTCATTATTAATTGTTTATGGTGATTATAAGTTTCTTTATAGTTTTATTTTGACTATAATACTACATTATCATTTTGGCTGGAATAACATACAATTGGTTCTAAGTGGTGCTAAGGATAATTTGATTAGAATCGACAATGAAGAATTATTCTGGAGTAGGGTCTATGGTTACTACAAAAAATTTTAAACCTATCAATTTCAAGTTAATGATTTGTTTATCTATGATATTATTTTTTCTTCTCTTTCTTTTTATGGGTTTTGTTGTCTTCTTTCATTCTCTAACTCACAATATATTGCTAATAGAGAGTTCTCTAAGAGTTAGCTGCTATTTGTTTTACTTCTTTTTTCACTTTGCATTTGCTTGATTGATTTTGATTATATATAGTGTTTAGTAGATTGAAATATTTGTTTTGATTACTTACCTTATTTCTAATTACGTTGATGGTTTTTATACTTTATTTTTATTCTTTTGTTTGCTCCTGTATTATTTATTCCTTTTTCCGTCTTCTTTCTCCTTACCCACTTTTCAATTTCTTTCCTATTATTTTCGTTTATCGATCAAGCTACCATCTACACATTTTTCTTTAGTTCTTATATTAAGTTGATTTTCAGTTTAGCTTTATGTTTGTTTTTCTCATATGATTTGATTGTCTCTATTTTTTGTTTATAATTTCAATAATTAGTAATATTTCAAACCTTATCATAAGTTCAAGTTTCGATTATAAACTTCAAGGAGAGATTCATTCATGTGGTTGACTTGCGCCCCTGGGGCCAAGCGCGAGCTCGTGTTCGCTCCAAAGAGACCGGCATAATTGACCGCTGAGCCTATAAGTAAGAGAGGCTAATTCAGCGCGTTGAAAAATAAATATATATCAGGATGGCAAATTTACAACCTGACCTTGCCTGAGTTGAGTCACTTACAATAAAAACTAATCAGCACTCTCACTGAGTTGATATCGTTCACAAAGACAACAATTTAGTTTTTAAACGAACTCACGTCATTATTAGACAATGGATCAGCTCCCCGGCCTTTCATTCAGACAGGAGTTGAATCCCAGAAGGAAAGAGATTAAACCTGTTACTAATACATCCGCAGAGTCTTCAGTCCATGCTAGCAAGAAGAGAAATAGACAATCGTTTGTGTGTACCAATTGTAAAAGAAAGAAAATTAAGTGTGATAGACAGAGCCCTTGCCATAACTGTGTTAAATCCAAATGTGTGTCTTCTTGCGTTTACCATTTACCTGAAAATAAAAGATTAAAGGATGGTAGTGTGCCTAATGCTTTAGATGATAATATCAATAACTTAAATAAACATATTCCTTTCGCTGCTTCTGCTGTCAGTTCTACTTCACCTACGAACTCTCATACTAGTAATTCTGACAATTATAATACTCCAGGAGGTAATGCTCAATCAAGCTCCACCGCGATACATAGACAATCAACCAGCTCTAGTGGAAGAGAGCAAGGCTTTTTGAGAGATGATGTCGAACAACTAAAAGCACAAATCAAAAATTTAGAAAGAGTTTTAACGAACGCTTCGTCAACTGACTCCCAAACTGTCACACCTAGTTTTACAAGATTAGATGAGCAGCAACGAGAAACTGGTCATGAATCTATTTTAGATTTTAGACTGAAGTCACGTTTGAATACTATCCTAAGGAAGCAGTCAAAGACTCAATATTTTGGTCCTTTATCTATGGTGGTTTGTATAGGTAACAATACAAATATTTCGAGAAATATGGTGTTTGTGAGATTCTTAGAAAAGGAAAGACAAGCTTGGAAAAAAATACATTCTAGAAGAAAATTACACCCTTTAAATTGTTCTAATGGTAAAGCTGGCGAGGAAGAACATGCAATAGTTCAAGAAGTTGAAACTTTTTTCACAACAAATTTTGAAGCAATATGCGAAAGGTTGATGATGTTTAAAGACAAAATTAATGATTTTATGTATGGTGGTATGATTGATATGAATATTATCTTCGATTCATTTTTTATGGAAACCTTCAGAAGAGATGACGATAGCAGTGAAATCAAATTTATTAAACCTGAAAAAGCTCACTATTATTCAAGTATTGCACTAGTTGCTGCACTAGTACAATGTGCAAATATTTATGATAAAGATGATAAGGATTCACCTCATAAACACCCATTAAATTTACCAAGTGTTGAATATTTAGATGATTTTGCTATAAGACTATTGAATTATTCAAGATACCAAAGAAAAATAAATCCTTTCAGTTTAATGACTATAATAATATTGAGAGATAACTTATTTGGTATTGGTGATACATATACAGATTCATCGGATGATTCACGGTCTTATGGTTTGTTCCAGTTGGCTTTACATATTGCTTTCCAATTAGGTGTTCATCGTGATCCTGCCGTCATCGATAAGTTTCTCTTCAAATGTACCTGTAGTCATGGAAAATTAAATAAACTACCTGCTAATTTATCGGCTAATAATTCGAGACTAATTTGGGATTATTTAAGGCAGTTAGATGGCTATTATTCTGTTCACATAGGTACCCCAATGTTAATTAATGATGATTATTGTGATACCGGTAGTGCTGCTGGTAATAGTGGTGAAGTATATGCTTTGACTGTTGAATATACTAATCTAATTAGAGAAGTTGCGTTTGCAGTTAATTCATTAAAACCGTTATCGTTGAATGATTATAAGGGGTTGATGGATAAGTTAATTGAGTTTAGTTTCAGAGTGGGAACTTTTCAAGAGTTATTTGCACTAAATGACATGTCTCAGGTAATTACATTAACTGCTAATAGAATTTTAATTAAGTTGAAATTATTACGTATTATGCAAGCATTTTCTAATTATTTGCGTGCAATTTTTGGTAAAGTCAATTTGTTTCCTTTGAAAGAGTTAACTGAAGAGAATATCGGTATTTTGAAACGTTATGAATCATATTACGAAAGACTGGGCATTAGATTTAGTTATATTTCATTATGTCTCATGAGAGCTTTGACTGATCCAGAAGGAGTTTTCAAAGATCGTTATGTTGCGATGATGGCTTTTTTAAAGCATGAACTGTCACACCTTGTTTGTCCAGTTTTATTCACGTTGGCTGGATATGCATTGAGCGGAACAGCTTTTTCATTGTTCTATGATAGTACACTCTTAACACCTAATAATCAAGTTGGGGATTATAAATCGGTTGATCTCAGGCCAACAGCAGCAAGTACAAATACTTTTGAACCTCATACAGTAAACAACAATTTTACTATAGGTAATGAAGCATTGATGGATTTATGTGATATTGATTTTAAAGCAATGGAACTATCAATATATCATGAGCACCTGATTCCAGCTTCGTCTGATGAATGGTTGCATAAACTAATCAGGCCGAAACAAATTACAAGAAACTTAGTTCAACTGCATGCTACATTTTCAAATATTCCAGGAATAGAAGAGAATTATGGGTTATTTTGCATGTGTAAATTGGTTGTTATTCTTGCATGCTTTATGGATTCAATTATCAAATTTGGTGAATCGCAAGCTGGTACACCCGGTAATAATAATATTAATAACTTTAATAATAATAATAAAAATAATAAAAATGATAATATCAATAATATTAATAACAAAAGTAGCAACGGAAAAGAATGCGGTGAACTAGGCTTGATTATTGAAGAGGCAAGAAAGAAAATTGAAGCTAATATGAAGTTAGGATGCGTTGATAATGGATTTAACCTTGAAGATAATAATGATACGATTCAGAACTGGCTAAATACATTATTTAATAACGATCGGGAATTAGTTGGTGTATTGAATGCAACTGGAACTAATTCCAATGCGCCACTTTATTTTAATCACACGCCTGATTTACCACCAGCTGCAACATTGGGATCGGCTACTACTCCAGTTACAAGCTTTAATCAACCTCAAGATCTTAATACCCCCGATTTGACAGGACTGGCAGGATCGTCATCTGTTTATGGATTACCAGCTGAAGATTTGAGCATTTTTACACGTTCGTTATCCGATATTAATACACAATTTGCTTCTAATAATTTAAATACTCTTCATGGTAATAATAGAAATGCTTCTACTAGTTATGGTAACTCTATCATTGACATCCTAAAGAACAAAAATGTTTGAAGTTTGTAATTTTGTTTTTTATCTGATCTTTTCCATTTTTTTTTTCTTCTTTTTTGATTTTGTTTGTTGATTCTTGTATGTAGGAAGTACCTTGGTTTATGTATATATATATGATTTAATTGTTTTATAATCCATTAATTTGATATTAGTTGATAATATTTACAAAGATTGTTTTCATAGAGATTCTTCCCTAGCTTCAGGCAAACTCTGGGCGCGATCCATGCACGCTAATTTATAAGCAAGAGTAATTTGTTTGATACAGGGAAAATTTTTTGATTTCACAGGAACAGAACAACTCTTGGTACAGCACTTTAAGGGCAAACGACATTCCCATACCATCCTTTTAACGTCTCTACATTCATTATATAATTAGGTATTGCTGATAAACGTAAGCACACCTGATTTATATCAAGCTGCCTTCTTTCAAAGCTCAAATTCGTTCCCTCTGAGAATCACGCAGTAAGGTTCTTTTCTTTTCAATTAAGTTAAACTGCTTTCCTATTACCAGGTAAGCCCATTTATTTGATATAGGCGTCTCTGAATTGATCACAGCCCCCTATAGTCTTCTCCCATACAAAGCTTTCCTCTCAAATAGGTAGAGACCAGTATGCCTCAAGTTGATGAGAAGTCAAACGCTTCAGCTTCAGTTGCTAGCACAACAGCCACATCAGAGAACACACCTCCTCCAATGGCAAAAAAGCCTTCTGTCTCTTTTGATAACAACGGTCCTTCTTTGGCATCCAAGAAAAACTCTATTAACACCACTAATCAACAATCTTCTTCAAGAATTCAATCTCAAGAAAAGAAAATACAACTTTCTGAAGAGTTAAAAGAATCTCCGAGTGTTATGGCTTTATCAAGTTTGAGATGTCCTTCTCCTCCTCCTATTTTGCAACATCCAAATCCTGTCACTTCAAAAAATGATTGCCATTCTTTTTTATTAGCTGCTACTGAATCCAAGAGAGGTTCAGATAATATTAATAGAGACCCACGCTCCAATACTCTAACTTATCCAACTTCACCAACTTCAATTTTGACCACCTCTGCTTCTCAAACTTCTATAGACCAGACGACTTCAGCCTTTAATAGGCAACAATATAGAGAAACAGTTCCTGCCGGTGGAGCTCTGTTAAGAAATAGGGTTGCAAATCAAGCAATTGTTGCTGCAGTGGCAGCACATGCTGCAAGAGACAGGATAGAAAGCAATAGTAGGGACCGTTCTCCAACTCCAACAAGTCCAAATGCCACTCCTTCCAAACTAACCGAATCATTAAAAAAGGCTGCCGGTGCTACAACAAGTCTTGATAACTCACCAGATCTGTTAACTCCTCCTGTTTTCCATCAACGTACTGGTTCTATGCATGCTCATTTTTATGTTGAAGATACTTTAAAACATCCTCAAGTTAGATCACGCAGTGCTTCTGCTTCCACTACTGACGGTAAAAGTATATTGGAAACTATACAGAGTGGGATTCCAACTGTTCAGGCTGGACCTACAACCACGGTGATTGAATCTAGTGGGTTCTCGTCAAACCCAGGCTCTCAAGCACCAAGTGCTCCTATGACCGCAGCTGGAGTCAATGCAAGATTGCCACACGATGACGGCAAATTACATGTTTTATTTGGGGCTTGTGGTTCTATTTCAATCAAGAAAACAAGATTAATAATCAGTAAACTAGAAGAGATTTATAAAGATAAGATCTCAATCCAATTAATATTGACTAAAGCTTCAGAACATTTTGTTTCAAGAGGTGAATTTCCAACAAATGTTCAAATTTGGAAAGATAAAGATGAATGGACTACATGGAATGCAAGAACCGATCCAGTTTTACACATCGAATTAAGAAGATGGGCCGATATTTTAATTATTGCACCCCTGTCTGCTAATACATTAACTAAAATTGCATTAGGGTTATGCGATAACTTATTGACTAACGTTGTTAGAGCTTGGAATACACAATATCCAATTATTTTGGCTCCTGCTATGGTCTCATTTGCTTACACCTCTCAAGTTACTAAAAGACATGCAAAAGTTATCAAAGAAGATATGAAATGGATTGAGATTTTAAAGCCCACTGAAAAAGTTGTTAGTAGTTATGGTGAGATTGGTATGGGCGGTATGATGGACTGGAATGAAATTGTTGATAAAATTGTTCAAAAATTGGGTGGTTATCCGGAAGATGAGGATGAAGACGATGAAGACGATGAAGACGACGACGATGATAACAATGATAATAATGACGACGATGAAGAAGAGGATGATGAGGATGATGAGGATGATGATGATGATGATGATGATGACGATGGCGATGATGATGATGGATCATTGACTAAGGGAGTAAGAAAGATTACTGTTGCTGAAGAAGATGAAATAAATGGCAACTAATTCACTTTAATTTAATCCTTTCTATGTTATTTATTAAGCTGTATTTCTAGATCTCCTTTTTTGTTTTTTTCGATTTTTGCTGATTATTCTTTTATTGTCTTTTCTGGTTCTTTATTTTTTTGATTCTATTCCGTTCTTCTATTTATCTCTATACCTCAATTGGGAGTTTTACCTGTTTTCAAATGTCTATAATCTCAATTTGCGCGCGCACGACCTACTCCAGCAAATTTCCTTCGAAGAAACGAAGAGGATCCCCTTTTTATCTTTTTACTACTTCCTGTTTCGCCACTGTCAAGCTTGAACTCTGACACAGGTACCGTCATCACGCACTGTATCCAGTTGATACACATCTATCCGCTACAGAAGTACCATCTTTGCCAATATCCAGAGTGGTTTTCAGGTCAGCCTGCTTACCCTCCAATTTTCTGAAAATTCTCCCTCCAATTGTTTCTGCTTGCTCGCAGTCTCCCATTTTCGTGGTAAGCCAACCGATAAAACGAAACCCATCCAAACTAGAAGCACACACAGACCTAGAATATGCTGAAGCTATATTCACACAATGACAACAGACGGGCTGTCATCTATTCAGCTGCCATAGCTCCGCAAACACGGATATCCACTACTGATTTGATCGGTTTGTTATTCTCGCTTAACGAGAGTAAAACGAATGCCGGCGATGAAGATAATAATACAGTGTTATACACCAAAGTACTTTCCCAGTTAGCTTTGCCTGAACTGATCGCTTTCTTACCCGATAAGAGCCCCACCAATAGATGGAAGACTCCCAGATCTATCTCTTTCTTGAAATGCTTGATTTCCACTATCAACCATATTCCCGTTGTTACTCTTATTGATCGTCCAGACAGGAAAAAACACAGCAAGACCAAAACCAAGAACCCCAACAACAACAACAACAACGAAGAAGAACAAGATGATGATGAATTAGATACGCATATTTTAAAGCAAGAATTAGTTGTTGATTCCGACAATTTTGAATCTTTGTATGATTATTTGGCACTCGAATGCGGCGATGAATTAGGATTACCTGAGTTACAATTTTCTTTAGTTGAAATCAAAACAAAGCAACTGGCTTCAATAGATGATATTTTGAAACTCCATTGTAAAGGAATCAAAATCCATAATAGTTTATTGACAAACATTATATCTCCCTCATTATTTGGAAAATTAAGTTCTCTGGTTTTAGAAGATTACGAGAATTTCGAAATGGTTCAAAAAATTAAATTCAAAGAGTTAACTGTTATTGGATCCAAAATCGAAACATCTTCAATTCGGGTTCTAACCAGTAGATCTCCATGCTTGCAAAAGATTAATTATAAAGAAAGATCGGTTACGAATGACGTTGTCGATATAACTAATGAATTAGCTACAACTGGTTTTGGATCTGATACATTTGATTTAATCTTAGTTGATCAATTTGACAGAGCAGTTATTGAAAAAATAAATCCTTTGAATTTCACTTGTTTAAATATCAATATGGTTCATAATGTTACTTCATTTGAAGTTACAAATCTTAACTATATATTATCAACTATGAAAAATTTGGAAAAGCTATATGTTAATTGTATTTTAAGTTTCGACTACTACTGTCCCACTCTTGATACCAGTCCATTCATCAATAAGTCAGTTAAAGAATTGGCCTTCACAAGATGCTCTTTCACTCAATGTGATTTGTCTGGTTTAATCAATTTACAAAGCATTATTATGTTACAATGTGAAATTTCTGCAAGTGCTTTAAATACTTTAAAGGATTCCAAAATTCTAAAGAAAATATTATTAGTTAACTGTTCTATAAATTGGAATATTTTAATTCAATTACCTGATTCTTTGAAAACTTTAACTATTAATGATAGTGATTTTGATGATGTTAAAGATTTTATCTTCTGCTCTTATCACACCCCAGATTCAAAATACGAAGATGAGGACAAAATGATTGTTTTTGATGTTAACTCAGTTAAATTCGACATCGTTTCTCCTGTTGGTACTCCACTTTATTTTTTCAAAACTTGTGAAAATTCAACAATCCAATTTCCTAATGATACTTTAAGTTTACAATTCGATATTGTTCCTAATTTTGTTTCATCTGATTTTAGAAGGTTACAATTGGAAAATTATAAAAGTTTAGTTGAAGTTAAAATAAATTTGTTTTCATTTAGTAATACTTTCCATAAGCCAAAAATCCTTCAAGAAAATAGTTTGAACATTAAATTTAATTACGTCAATCTAAATTATATTCCTGATGATATGTTTGATGCAAAATCAATTATTGAGAATCCAGACGAAATTTTAGTTTCTGATGGTAGTGCATTGTCAAGCGATGATTTCGATGATGAAGTATCCGTTGATTCAGACAATGAAGATACGGCCGAGTCCAAGGACAAGCGTTTGAAGAAACAATTACGTCCATCAGGTATGAAGAAATTATCCAAGCCATCCAAAATTTCAAAGGATGCGGCTTCAACACCAACACCAACGTTAACACCAACATCAACATCAACGTCCACGCCAATTCCAATTACAGCACCCACTACTAAAACTGAAAAATATAATAAAGTTGAAGCAGCAATTAGAAAGGGGCTTAAAACCACATTTTTAGAAGAAGAAGAGAAAAAGTCACAGCTAATTAAAAACGTCATCTCTTCAAAACACATTAAGCCATCGGATAACCCAAAAGATCCAGAAAAACCATATGAATGTGAATTTTGTAATAAAGCATTTGGTAGAAAAGAACATTTAAGGAGACATTCATTAACCCATACGAATTACAGACCTCATATTTGTGATAAGTGTGGTAGAGGTTTTAGAAGATCTGATAATTTAAAAAATCATGAACGAAGATGTTACGCAACTACTGATGATAATGGTACTGGATATAACCTGAAAGACGACCCATCTAGATTAGATGGTGAGATTATTGAAAAGATTAAGAATCTGGAAAAAATCAAAAATTTAAGAATGATTGATGTTGATGAGAAAGATATTCAAGATATTATTAGTAATGGAATTGTCGGATCTGGGGTTTTTAATGAATTGAAGAAAGAGCCTGTGGTTAATGAAAGCACTGCTGGCAGTTCTGTTATATCTACTGGATCTGCTTCTACTGTTGTTAAGACTGAGCCTGAGCCTAAAGTTGAAGTTAAAGTGGATGAAAATGTGTCTGTTGTTCCCGATATGATTAAGGAAGATGAAGATGCTGCTAGTAGTAGCGATGCCAATACTACTGATGGTTCAAGCAGTGGATTTAGTTGTCCTCCGTCTCCAAAACCAAGAACAGATTTTTATTATAAAGAACTGGATGTTAGTAAAGGTAGCATTACTGGCTCCTCCCCTCCTCCATTAACTGTTAAGAAAAATATCAGAAGAACAAGAGATCAAGTTAAGATTGAAGATGGTAGACTATTTGCAGTGGAACAACCAGAGGAAGAGATTAGATGCACCAAACGAGGCAGAACCATCAAACCTCCTCAAAAATTCGAAGTTCCAAGAGAGAAAAAGAGAACATATAAACCTAGACAAAAGAAGGCCGAGAAACCAAATAAGAGTACTAAAGCTAGCTCTCCTGAAATTACACAAAAGTCTAAATCCAAATCCAAATCCGTTTCCAAAATCGGTCGACCTGCTAAATCAGATCCTAAATCCGCTACTAGAAAATCCAGAACAAAGGATATACAAACTCCCCCTCCAAGTAATATCGGTAGAACAAGAACATCTGTTAGAAAGACATTGCCAGATCCAGTTGATATTACATCAGATGAAGAAGAAAATGTTGAGGAAGTCATGGCCAGATTATTAACCAAAACTGGATTCAACCCAAACACCGGTGAAGAGATTAGTAGAGGTGTTATAAGGAAGAAAGTTAATGAAGCTTTTGTGAAATGTCAATTAATGAAAGACGGTTCATACAAATGTTCTGAATGTAAGAAGATTTTCACCAAGAGAGGAAATTTAAAAAGACATTTGGTTTTACATTTTAACGTTAAGCTGTATTCGTGCATTTGTGGCAGAACGTTCCAAAGATCAGACAATTATAAGAAGCATTTCACAAGATGTAAAACAAGAGACGATCTGGGATTGGTGATGGATGAAGAATATGCAATCGCAGAAATGGCTAAAGGTGCCCCCATCAGAGCTAATGGTAACGATAAGCCATTATCAAAAGAAGGTGAAGCAAATGAAATAGAACGAGAATTGGAAGAAGACGAACCTTCATCTTCATCTGAATCTGAAGAAGAGTCTGAACCTGAAGTTTTACCAAAGAGAACAACGAAGAGAACTTCCGCTACCACGCCAGCATCACCCCCTCCGAAAAGAAAAAGGGTTGAACCACAGGAACGTAATTTCCCATGTCTGGTGTGCAACAAGACATTTAAGAGAAGATACCATTTGAAAAGACACTGCATGACTCATGAAAATGGTATGGATAGTGTTTTTGTTTGTAAATCGTGTGGAACCAAAGTAAAGGAGTATGATGGTTTAGAAGCTCATTATAATAATAGCAAGGAGTGTTCACCTCCTGTTATTGAAGAAGTATCTGATGGAGAATTCGATGAAGATGACTAGAGAATTTTTTTTTTGAAAAATAAAAAGTGTGTATTTATAAAGTGTATTGTATTATAGGAAACTTTTTTGAATTGTATAAACTTTGATGCTCTCGCTTCATCACTTCGCTCGCTGCGAATTACTCAAACGTTCAATACAAACAACATCTAGTATAAACCCACCTTAATTGCCTCTCTTTTGCATTCATCAAGCAAGAACACCCCTTTGAATAAAAATCAACCATGCCTCCAGCTAAGAGAACAGCAGATCCAGAGTCACCTGCTGTCTCTGAACCCACTTCAAAAAGACAGACTCCAGAACCCAAAGGTGCTAATGGCACCAGCACCAACGGGTCGTCATCGACAGCTGCTAACGGTACAACAACCACGTCCACCACCAAACTACCAGCAGCCGTTTTACAAAGAAGAAGAGAAGGTAGACAAAGACAGAAAGAAAGTATCCAGAACGTGCTAGATGAAGCCGGAATCCGTAAGACTGACATTGAGAACAATTTCAAATTCAGTTCCATTCCAATCATCCAGTTAATCAACCAGAAGAACTACTACACGGACTACTTGAAAAAGGACGACCAGTTTCAAATGATTAGAAAAGTGAAAGATATGATCAATGGGCAAAAACAAGCCAAGAAACAAGCTGATCTGGACAAGAAACAACAGTCTCAGGATATCTTAACTAAATTGAAAAACTCAAACTCGTTGGGAAGTGGAAGTGGATCTGGGTTGTCCACTTTGAATAACAGTGCTTATAATTCAGTCAATAATTCAGAATTTGAAGACGATGACGACGATGAAGAAGATGACCATCAGATGAAGACTATTATTTTGCATCCTGGTTCAACTAACATTAAGATTGGGTTGTCTACAGATATTGATCCCAAGTCTGTTTTGAACATTATTGCTCATAAAAGGTTGGCCACTGCAGAACAATGTAACGAATTGAAGATGGATCCTCCTAGACATGTTGTTGATTCTAGCACTGGTGAGATGAAGCTAGATGATGAAGATTATTTAAGTTCAAAGAAACCTATTACTTCAAGTTTTAGAGAAAGAATGAGATATTATAAACGTAGAATCTTGCCTAATTCAAATGACACCTGTTATAACTTTAATTTAAAAACTAGAGCCGAAACAGTCAGAGACCATGATGATGTTCATAAGATTGAATCGATCAATAGTGAATCAATCAAAAGAAAATCTTATGTTATTGGAGATGATGTTTTGAAACTTAGTGATGCACAAAAAAATTGGTTAATTAGATCACCTTTTCTAAGTGGTAGATTCAATGATAAAGATCTAAGCTATACTAGCAAGCATGAAATCTTGGGTGATATCGAATTAATTTTGTCTGAAACACTTAAGAATGAATTTGACATCCATAATAAGAAACAATTAAAGAATTACAACTGTATTTTAATTGTTTCTAATCTATACGACAAACAATATATCGAAGAGATGATTGAGTTTTTGTTGAAGATTATGAATTTTAATCAAGTTAGTATTTTACAAGAAGGTTTATCGGCTACTTTTGGATCAGGTGTTTCTACAGGATGTATCGCTGATATTGGATCCACCGGAATTAAGATATGTTGTGTCGAAGAAGGACAAGTGTTAAGCAACTCGCAAATTGAGTTGAATTATGGATCTAATGATATCACTAGATTTTTAGTGAAGAATTTAATTAGCCACCAGTTTCCATATAGAGATATCAACTGTAATGATTTGAATGACTGGAAATTGGGAGATTGGTTGAAAGAAAATTATTGTACATTTAACGATGCTAACGTTGCTGTTCAACTATTCAAGTTTTTCGTCAGAAAGCCAGCACAGGCCAGTTATAAGTATGAATTCAAGAGTTTTGATGATGTTATGGTTTCCCCAATGGCTTTGTTTTACCCTCATGTCTTCATTGATGGATCTGGTGAAGACGAAAGTGGACCAATCGTTTTAGGGAAGCTGGCACCAGCTAAGAAGTTACGTGGAGATGGGTTGTTTCAATGTAGTGGTAATTACGAAGGATACAATAACGATAATCCTGAATCATTGGTTCAGCAGTTTCAAGAGAATGGAGAGTTGATGACTGAAGGTGCGTCAATTGGTAAGATTATGGATTATTTAATTGGTAACAAACAACCAGGTAATGGTGTTAAACAAAAATCAGAGAAACATAACAGTGTGAGCGAACATAGAAAGAACATGACACCATTGGATAAAGCCATCATCGAATCGATTAGTTTATCTGGATGCTCAGACCAGGCAAGATTAGAAAAGCTGTACAATAACATATTGTTGATTGGAGGAGGATGCAAGGTTGAAGGATTGGAAGAGATATTACAGGATCGACTACATATAATGAGACCAGGATTACTAGGATCCAATAAGTTGGAAGAGTTGGTGAAGTTGGTGCAAGACTGGAAATTAGACTTTGAAAAGAAACAAAAAGAGCAAAACAAAGAAGCTAAAGATGGAGGAGTGGGCGAAGTTGGTGAGAAGGAAGGTAGAATTGGCAAAGACGACACCTTTGAGCTGACAGAAGAGCAATTGGGTGAATTGGAGATGATTGTGAATGCTTCCACTTCAGTCAGCATGCAAATTTTGAGTAACTCCAAAGACATTGATCCCAGTACTCTATCTTGGAAAGGAGGGTCTGTTTATGCCCGGTTGAGGATTTCAGAGGAGTTATGGGTGAATGAAGAGGATTGGGACAAGCTAGGGTCCCGTAGCTTGAACTATATCAGTTTGTTTAACTATTAGTTGTATAGTAAAGTGTAGAAAACACATCAAAATTACATATTCCATCACTATATATATATGACAGTCTGCGGATTAAATGAAGTGGCAGCACGCGCTCTGCCGGACGGGTATCACACTTAGGATAGCGCGAGAAAGGAACGACAACGTCCGACACCAGCGTATTTAACTCACCACCACAAAGTTGGCGATCTGATCACCACTTCTTCTTCTTGAAATCACACCCCAGACCCATATCAATCCATCCCAATCACAATGTACAAAAGAGCCTTTTCCACTGCCAGAACACTCAGATCTTATGCAGACACCATCCCTAACTTGAAGATCAACAAGGACACCAAGGTCATCTATCAAGGTTTCACTGGTAGACAGGCCACTTTCCATGCTAAGACTGCTCTAGAGTATGGTACTCAAATTGTTGGTGGTACCAACCCTAAGAAAGCTGGTCAAACCCACTTGGACAAGCCTGTCTTTGCAACTGTTGCTGAAGCCATGAAGGAAACTGGTGCTACTGCTACTGGTATCTTTGTCCCACCTTCAATCGCTGCCTCTGCTGTTGAAGAAGCAATTGCTGCTGAAATCCCATTGGCCGTCTGTATCACTGAAGGTATTCCTCAATCTGATATGTTGAGAATCTCCTCAATGTTACATACTCAATCCAAGACCAGATTGGTTGGCCCAAATTGCCCAGGTATCATTGCTCCTGATCAATGTAAGATTGGTATTATGCCTCAATCCATCCACAAGAGAGGTAAGATTGGTATTGTCTCCAGATCTGGTACTTTAACCTACGAAGCTGTTGCCCAAACTACCCAAGTTGGTTTAGGTCAAACTTTAGTTATTGGTATGGGTGGTGATCCATGTCCAGGTACTAACTTCATTGATGCTTTAACTTTATTCGTCAATGATCCAGAAACTGAAGGTATCATCTTAATTGGTGAAATTGGTGGTGAAGCTGAAGAAGAAGCCTCTGAATACTTGAAACAATACAACTTGACTAGAGATGTTCCAAAACCTGTTGTTTCTTTCATTGCTGGTCTTACTGCTCCTCCAGGTAGAAGAATGGGTCATGCTGGTGCTTTAATCTCTGGTGGTAAAGGTACTGCTCAATCTAAGATTGAAGCTTTGACTTCTGCTCAAGCCGTTGTTGTCCCATCCCCAGGTCAATTAGGTGAAGCTTTATACAAACAATTTGTTGACAGAAAGTTATTATAAAGCATTTTCGCCCAACCATTTTAATGATTAAAGAACTTCAAAAAAAAAACTTCTTTTTTATATGATTGCATGATTATATTCCTCCTCCTATTATAATGATATATTTGATTCTCTCTTTTTTTTGTCTTTGTTTCGATGAATTTATTAGTGCTTTTAAATCTCCTGTTGATGTTTCTGTATGTGTATATGATTCAATTGTGTATAATTTCTGAAACAACACTGAGATCTTGTTACGGCTATATATTCTTATCCATTTTTTTTACGTTTGTCTAGCTCTTCTTTCTATATTAGAATTCTTTTTTGTTTGTTAATTGGAAAACAGTAACAATTATAACACCCGAATCGTTATCTAATCTGGGCGTTCACTAAGACAGCCTCTGCACTAGTGTATCTCGAATCTCCAGTGGACACCCCTATCGAATATAGAATATCGCCAGATATCGTTTAAGTTATCCGTCTGGTTATCCGTCTGGTTATCCGTCTGGCTACTTATAGGCTTTCTCCATACATCGAGCTTCTTCCTTCAATTCAGCCTTGAATCCTGAATCGTGATAGTGGAGAGACTTTTTCATTAAGTGTGGGGAGTCCGCTGGAAGAGTCGTGTCGTACCCGATTTTCGGAGCACTGTCGATAGGGAGCCGCACAGACGGTTTTTTGTGAATTTCCCCGGGATCGGGATTCTTTATTATTTGAAGATGTTATGTATATATATATATATTTCAAAAAGTTTTCAATGTCAAATAAGAACAGCAACAACCTTAGCGTTAGAACAGAAAATATAAGAAAAAAATAAAAAATAAAACATTAGAGAATTGTACGTCGTATGGGTTGGCTGTAGAGTTAAAACTAATCATATATGGAAAATAAAATGCAAAAAAATAGGAAATAGAAAACAGAAATAGAAACAAAACAAAGTGAGTAGAACAAGAACAAGAACAAGAACAACAAAGAATGAATGAATGATAGTGATTATTTATATATATAATCGCGATAAATGTTAGGAAAATAAAAGGAGAAGAACAAAAGAACGTTAGATATAGTAGGGTACGTTAAAACTAAAATGCAATAAAATGTAGTAAGTAATATAAATAATGAAATGAGTGTCATGATCGTACGTGTAATATAAAGCACTGAACAAATACGGGTAATTGGAAACAAAAATAAAAGGAAATTGAATAAAAGAAGTAAAATAAAGGTGGTTGGTTGTTCTGTCAAGCAACGTTGTATTATAAGTATAACACAGCAAGGTGAAAAAGAAAGATTGAAATGAAACAAAAGCCTATTCTAAACAATTCAATGATAGCAAAAGAACAAGTGTTCAATCGATTGATAGAAATTTAAACAATTTTAAAAATTAATTTGACAAATATATGTTTGTGATTAGAACAATAATAGTATCAGAAGGTATAGGTGAATTCAGTATCTGACAGTAACTCAAAAAGATAATAAAAATAAAATTGGATAGCACCATTACTGGTTTGGAAGTTATTTTTGGTATGTATATGATGTTGATGATGATAATGAACTATGTGCAGTATGTGGGAGATCTAAATGTGGGGTTTCTTATGCATGCATGTATATACGTGGAAAATTATCATCAACCCTAACTGTGAAATAAAACAAACTCTGAAAACATCCAAAAACAATTCAGAAGTTGTAACATGACAAGAAAAATATGACCCTTATTTTCCAAAAAAAAAAAATCTAAATATTGATTTGTAAAATAATATGAACTAAATTATTGTATTTTTCCAGTCCAGAAATAAAATTGAGATGGAGGACTATCATGTGCAAAAATGTTTTGAAACCTTCTTATATCAAAATCAACAAAAAACAACTAAAAAAAGTTCAGACTTTATAATAATAATCAGTTTATATTCCTTCCAAAACACCACAAATAATAAATGCAAAACGAACATAAAAATCTATTTCTTGCTTGATCCCATAGAACACAACAGCATTTATCCTTTAAAAGACTCCAACTTCCATCTAATCCAACTCAAATCATTAGTCAACTTCACAAACCTACTCAATTCACCATTTTCATCATTCGACCCAACCCAACCAATCTCAATCTTATTATATAATTGAGAATACTCTTTGTATAAATTATGATATCTTAAACTTAAATCGATCACATCTGACTGTGTTAATTGTGATTGTTGATGTTGTCTACTTTCGTTATTGTGAGTGTGGGCTGCATGGTTCAGATTATTGGTTCTTGGTGTGCTATTGCCACTGTTCGATGAATCTCTTGGAGATTTCAATTGTTGCATTGAAGTAGTGGTTGTTGGTGTCGGTGTAGATGAAGAAGACGATGGGCCACCCATTGCTTTCGGGCCTCTTGGTAAATTGATTGGGCCTTTTGGTATGCTAACTGGGACTTTAGGAGATAAGACATTGTTGGTGGCTGGTTTTGGTGAAGAAACTTTACTTGCGTTGTTTGATAATGATGATTTTGGTGACTTTGGAATTGATGAAATGTTTGGAGATGCTAATCTTGGTTGAGTTGGTAATGGTTTTTTTGCGGTTGCTGTAGTTATTGATGGTGTGGTTTGATTTGGTGGCCTTGGATTTGTTTCAGATAAGTGATTAATTGATTTATTTCCAATTGGTTTCATAACTTCATCTTCATCTTCGGAATATGATGTTAATGGAGAACCTTTCTTACCACCGCCCGATGAAACCGACGAAGCTGATGATGTTGAAGTTGACGAAACCTCACTAACTGTTCTTCTTTTCTTTCTTGGTGAAGTTAAAATATTTTCTTCTATTCTCTTACCATTACTTGTTGTCGTGTTGAGATCTTCGTCGGATCCTGAGTTAGAAACAGACGAAGTAGTTTCATAAGCAGGCTCATGAGATATTGGTCTTTTCTTGATTGGGGAGCCGTTTTTTGATGTTTTTGACAATCTTCTTAAACTAGAAGTATCAACTAAAGTTGGTCTTGGTGTTGACAATGAAGAAGCTCTAGGCTTTCTGGAAATTGGTTTTAATTCTGGTACAATAGCTGGTGAATTCGAAGGGTTGTCGGACTTTGACAATAATGCAGAGTTTACTCTGTTACCATTAGCTTCTGAAATGGAAATGAACTTATTATTAGGGATAACTGTAGATGATGATGATCTAGATACATTATTGCTAGAAATTGTTTTCTTTGGGGATGTTGTGGATTTCTTAGATGATTGTGGTGCGATTGGCTTTAATTCCGGAGTTGAGCCAGTAGATGGAGCACCCAATGATAACTTTCTGGTATGCTTGATGGGTTTTAGTTGTGGATAAGCAGCAGGTGAAGTAGTAAGGGGTTTCTTCTTCATCACCTTCTTGACCAGAGGAACCACTATTTCGTGCCTAACCTCAGGTTTATGTTTAACCTCGTTCAACCTCGTAGAAGAAGAAGAAGAAGAATGTGGGATGTTCGATTCCGATTTCTCCTGAATAACTTTAGGTTTTGAAGAATGGGTAGGTGGTGTGGATTCATGAGAGGGGGGAGTTTCTTGATATACCTTTGATTTTAGTTCTAGCAAGGAAGTATTATTACTAATCATTAAACGCAACGGATCAGTTTCAGCATAGCCTAAAGAAGTCAAGTATTTTTCAAGTTGCTTATTAGGCACCAGATTCTTAATCAACAATAATTGTTCAGCATTCAATTTCTTAGACTTAGGTATTGTTATTTCATCATAAACAGCTTTGATTTGAGTTAGCGGAACTTTATGAAAATGTCGTCTTAATGAATCCAAATCAACCTCAAGCGTTGAGTCAAGATCAAGTTTAGAAGAGATATATTCCAACACGTGTAGTTTCAAATGATTAGTCCTTATTGCGGATTCATCAGTCACTATTGAAGAAGCTGGGTTTGAGGAAGGTTTGAAATTTAGGATATTAGCCCTATAATTCAAAGAGCCCAAACTAACACATCTATTACCGTCCTGTTCGTTGTTGTGATTGGTATCCGGGTTTATAGTGCTAGGCGTTAAAGAGCCATATAAGTCTATATTTGACTCTCTCAGGTTTGATATCTTGTAGACTTTATCTTCAATCTTGATAGCCTCCAATCTGTTGTTTTTCACTATGAGTTTGGGTGAATGATTTGATAGCGAATAAGATTGGATTAGTGAGAGTAGTTGGTCGTTTGAAAGCTTCAAGAGACTGTTGAAATTGTTGTCCTTTGAGATAGGCAACAACTGTGATATGAGAGAAGGCATGTTGTGCTGGACGGGGTATTTGGGGACGTTCCTGGGAAAAACAGGTGTAAGAAGAGCAGAAATCAGTCAGTAAGGGTACTTTATTGGGTCAGTCAATTAATTAATTTCCTACTCGAAACAGGCTCTGCGCATTGCACTACTTGTTCCAGAAAGAGGGAACACTGCTACTCCGGTACTATGAGAACGTTCCCAGTTAAGTGGTACTGTTGGATATCGGAGTGGTTACCTTGTACCTTGTCACTATGTTCTGAGCTAGCTCTGTACTGGCTGTATGTTGTATCTCGTGGCTTCTTTTGGCATTATTGGATCCCTTCGTGCTTTGGCTAAACCCCCTTTAGGCTTCTTGTCCGGTGTATGTAGCCAGTATCCTTCATCCGGATCCGACTTTCGCACTCATCCACCACTGAGTTTGATTCAGTCAGATTGACAAATAGTCAGATCGAACAACGGAAACCTGTAGTAGAGCTATTGATACTAAGAAGAGTGCCCACCATTCCACAGAACACACGATGGACCCTTTTTACGACGTTTATGAAGATGGGTTGGAACAGCTCTCTTTGTTAAAAGCCACCCCTCCTACCAGTTTGGATTTCAACAATACAAAAACAGAAGTTGTGGAAATAATAAACGATTTATCCAATGCCATTCAGGTGATAAAGCAATCGAAATCTAGAGCATCAAGCGGTAATGGTAATGACACCTTCCCTGATATAGATTCTTTTGAAATAAATGAAAGAGAACGAAAGTTGGCCAATTTGAAAAATGATTTTAATACTTTATTGAAGACATCTGATTTACCTCCTGGTCAGTATTCAGATAATCCATTTGATGATTCGAATGAATTCACGGGCTCAAATGCCCCTACTCAAGCGCCCAATACTAATCCCACTGACAATCCAAGAGACGAGTTTTATCAACAGTATCAACAAGAGTTAATTCAGCAACAGGATGATATAATTTCAAATGAATTGACTACTTCAATTCAAAATTTACATAATCAAGCAGTCACAATTGGAAATGAATTAGACGAACATAGAGAACTGCTAGATGATGTTGATGATGGAATGGATAGATTGAATTTCAAGGTTGTTAATGTCGGCATGAAAAAATTAAATAGATTCATGTCTGAGAATAAAAGAGGAGGTGATTGCTGCATCGCTGTTTTGATCGTTGTTTTAGTTGTTATTTTGGTTTTATTGGTTATTTTATAATGATGAATTATTTACGGTCTTTGTATTTTTTCAGTTACTTTCTTACTTAACTGTATCTTTTCTTTATTTATTGTTCGTCTTGTCTTTATTCCTTGTGTTTTTGTTTTTGTTTTTTTGTCAGTCATATGCTACTTACTGCTACTATATAAGTTAACAATCCCTAATATTAATAAAATTTGCTTTACAGTATGATAATATACAATAAATTATAATCTTATATATTCTATTCAACAACCCAATCTCCACTCTTACCTCCACTTTTAGAAACAACTCTGCAACTATCTATTATCATCAACTTATCAACGGCTTTACACATATCATAAACGGTTAACAAAGAAACATTAGTTCCAGTTAGGGCCTCCATCTCAACACCTGTTTTCCCATCACATTCTACTATTGTTGTAACTTCAATCAGATTTTCCAATTCATTGATTTCAAATTCGAGTTTAATTTTCGTAATTGAGATTGGATGGCATAATGGAATTAATTCAGATGTTTTCTTGACTGCCATTATGCCTGCTATTCTAGAAACCGATATGACATCTCCTTTTTTATTACCGTTAAATTTGATCAATTGTAATGGTAATTCATTACTGAATTTAATTTCTCCCTTAGCGACGGCAATTCTATGTGTGACTTTTTTATTAGCAACATCAACCATGTATGCCTCACCTTTATTTGTTAAATGGGTTAATTTGGGAGAGTCGGAGTTGCCATTATTGATGACTGCTGATGTTGAAAAATAACGTCTATTAATACTATGAAGCGAGGATATATTGTGTTTATTATCTAGCAAAAAAAGAGCGGTAGGCGATGAAAGTTAGTATATTAATCCAATTATGCAGAAGGTTTGAAACAAAGCAAGTGTGCTATCCTCCGATTAAAATCATTGGTCTATTAGGCATATTCTCCAACTCTCCCAAGCCAGCGTGTTTTTCCTTTTTCAATTTAACAGCTTTCCCAATACACTCTAACAACTGATCATCAGTGGCACCATTTCTGATTCTATCTCGTATCGAGACTTCCTCATTACCAAACAAACAAACTTTTAGATTTCCATCCCCTGTGATTCTTAATCTTGTACAAGTTGAACAGAAGTCATTAGTCATTGAAGTGATGAACCCGATCTTGCCTTTGAAACCCGGGATCTGATAAACTTTGGCAGTTTCACCGTGTTTATGGGACAATCGTTTAATATCAGGATATTTTACTTTAATGTTTGATAAAATATCATCATAAGTGACTAATTTTCCGTTAGACCATTTATTGCCATCGAATGGCATATACTCAATGAACCTAACTTCAATTGGTGCATTCTCTGTCAATTCTACAAAATTCAAGATTTCATCCTCGTTGACACCCTTCATTACAACACAGTTGATTTTAATCTTGGGGAGTTTCAATTCAATTGCTTTGTTCAATGATTTTAAAACGGCACTTAGTCCGTTTCGTCTAGTAATTAAAACAAACTTACCATTGATCAATGTATCTAAACTTAAATTCAATGCAGTTAATCCATTCTGGAATAGCTTAGGTAGTTTCCGGTGTAATGCTAGACCGTTTGAAGTGATGCAGATTTCATTCAATCCTTCAATCTCATTAAGTTTTGTAACTAGTTCAATTATGTCTTTTCGAACAGTTGGTTCTCCTCCAGTTAATCTGATTTTTGAAACGCCTTGAGCAACAAATATCTTTGCAATTTTAATGATTTCATCAGTTGTTAGTAGGTTAACATTTGGCGATAGTTCGATTCCTTCTTCCGGCATACAGTAAACGCAACGTAAGTTGCATCTTTCTGTGATTGAAATTCTTAGGTAATCATGTTGTCTTCCATAATTATCTGTTAAAAAATCTGAAAAGCTCTTGATTGGTTGCGATCTGAGTTTTTGAAGTCGAGCGGATGGTAGTCGTAGTGGTTCAATGTTGTTTGTCTCTTTTATTATCGATGTTTGGTTCGATAGTTGTGTATTAGTCAGACTAGCTCCAATATTTGAAAATGATCTCTGAAGATATGGAAAGAGACAAATGGATCGAGGCTTAACAGATGGCAGAAACATTCTCTGTTATCTCTCCTTGGTTCAATGGACTCCACTTTCTTTATACTTAAAACTCAAATATGAACAGATGCGTATTATTCCTTCAATAACTGGGACTGAGGCAAACTTTTCAACTCTTGCGTGAATCGATTCCTAATCTGTGAATTACGGCTATCTCCTTAATCCTGATAAGACTCGGCATAACAGCGGAGAATTTTTTTTCATCGACGCATAAGTGTTACGTCGATTTTGAGCAATCACGTGATCATGACTTGGACGATAATTCTATGTAGGCTGCTACTATGGCTTCAAATCACCCATATCTATGGCTTCTTCAAGGACCCACAGAAAAGATCAACATTGTTTAATTCTTTAACACAAATACTTAAAAAAAAAAATGACCCATCCCAGTTCATCCCGTATCCAAGCAATAAGTCACAACGAGCACTTATCTTATCTTATGAGAAAGCCATCACGATTAAGCAATTTAGACACACAAGGCCAAAAACTAGATATACGAGCGCATCAACGAACTTATCAAGGGGCATATGTTCGTACATGTTTAGGATGTTTATCGTTTTCACTATTGATCATGAAATTGTTTTCTAAAGAATTCATGCCCATTGGAATTGTGTTTCAGATTTACAGTTTGGTTATTTGTATCATTGGTTATTTAAGATCCAAGAATTTAGATTTATATTTTATTAATTTTAGTGATCCAGAATGGTTTAAAAGTTTTAATTGGGACGTTGATGGAGATGGAGAGTTGGATAATAATTATTATTTCAAAACTAGCGGAAATTATGTGCTTTGGTTGACTGTTATTAGTGCTGTTTGTTATTTGGTTTTGTTTGCTTTGCTTTTACGTGTATAATACATAGAGAAAACTAATTGTATTAGGAAATGGTAAGTGAACCTATAATATAAAGGATAAAAAAATAATAGTTAAGAGAATAAAAGAAAAATTCAAAATTAAATGAACTATGAAAAAAAAAAATGAGAACGAACTCTTTTTAATATCCTATAGAATAAAAGTGTGGAGGCACTATACAAAATTGATTATTGTAACAGTATGAGTATAATATAACTTTTTATAAAAAAAAAACCATTGAATCAACTCTCTGGAGTTATTATCTCAGATAATTATAATAGAAATATTTGAAGCAATGATTGATTCAAAACTAGGAAAGGTGCTACGCCAACGCGTTTACTCTTCCTTGATACCACCAGCACCAGCAGTTTCGGCCTTTTCAATAGAAGCCTTGTCAGTCTTAGCAGCACCACCACCGTTGGCTAAAGAAGCAAATAATCCTTCAGCAGCCTTGAATGGTCTCTTTAAATCACCAGTAGCCGGTGTACCGAATAAATGGATTTTGGTTAAGTTGGATTCAAAAGCACTCTTGATAGGAGAGATAGATTGCATAACCAATGGATTGGCATAACCCATATATAAGTGCATGAAACCCATCATAGCGGCACCAGTAAAGACACCCTTAATGTTTGATTGAATTTGTTGTAAATCGTAATCTTTGACGGTTGTTGTAACCAATTTAGCTTCAGTTTCACCGGCCAAAGCATTAGCTGGTTGTAAGTATTTCAAGGTGTTTAGGTCATTCTTTTTGATGATCTTTTGTCTGATGAATAAGTAGACTAGTAAAGTGGTTACATTACCGACGACGTAGGCAACTCTAACGTAAAATAAGATTTGTGGGTCTTCGAAGTCCAATCTTCTTGAGACTTGCATCATAACAAGCATTAGGACCAAGTTTGAGATAGCTGGATTCATCTTTGCAGTGGTGGGTATAGCCTAGTTGAAAAGAGGGTCTGGTGTCTGGGGTAGAGGACAAGAGGTACAAGAAGAAGAAGGCAAACGACGTTGGCTAGATGAAAAACTCGATCAACGATTCAACAGCACAGCGAGTTAGCGACCTTATCAGAGACAGCGACCAGTTTTTTTGCGTGTTGACGCTGAGACTAGATTACGTAATCCAGTTGGTGCGCTCACTAGAACATTCGAAATCTTTTAGGTAATTTTAACAAGTAAACAAGCAGGTATAAAGAGAGTATTAGATAGAAATAGGAGAAGAAACAATAAAGAAAACTTTGATCAGAAAGTCAAATTAAATGCACTATTTGTCTTGCAACATAACTTTGATGTTACCGTTGCTAATATCAGCCGAGGTTTCCATAGCCTTAACACCTTCTTCAAATGGGAAAACATGTGTGATCAAGGAATCAACATCAATAACCTTGTTGGCAATCAATTTAATGCATGCGGGCCATGAATCGTGGTATCTGTTGATAAACTTAACGTCGATTTCAGCTAATGATAATCTCATGAATGGGAAGTTGTTAATATCACCTTTACCAACTCCAATCACAGTTAAGGTACCCGATCTTCTGGTAACCAAAGCACCAGTATTTATAGCAGATTCAACACCAGTACATTCTAAAACACTTGGTGGTTGATCATATTCATTTGGACCAAACAATTTTCTTATTTCAAGAGCATTTTCTGCGTTAGATTTCTTGATGTCAGTTTGATAAGTAATAACATCTGGAATCAACTTCTTAGCAAATTCTAATCTTGAAGCTGAGATATCTGCAATAACAATTGGGGTAGCTCCTGAAGCCTTTGCTAAAGCAAGGGTACATAATCCTATTGGACCAGCACCCACGATGCAAGCTCCTTTACCTAGAGTCAATTCGGATCTTTCAATACCATGATAAGCAACAGACACTGGTTCAACTAAAGCACCTTGAGCAAAGGTCATATGGTCCGGAATTGGATGGATAAATCTAGCATTGTGGACCTTGTATCTTTGCATACAACCATCGTAAGGATAAACAGAATCGAAAGCAACTTCTTTACATAAATTGTAATCACCTTGCATACATAAGTAACAAGTACCACAAGGTAACTGAGGCTCAATAGCAACTCTATCACCAACTTTGAAATTAGTGACACCTTCACCTAATTCAAGAACAGATCCAGCAGCTTCATGTCCCATGGTACATGGACCTTCTAACAACATATCACCAATTTGACCCATCTTCCAGTAATGAACATCAGAACCACAGATACCGCAGGCTTGAATGTGTAATAAAACTTCACCTTTACCCGGAGTGCCTACTGGTGAGTCTCTGATGTAGGCTTCATGTTCTGGGTTAACAGTTAAGGCTGGGTTCCCTTGCTTTGGTAATGTGACCATTTTGTGCAGTGTAGTGTAATTGAGTACTTAATCAATTGATGTGCAAGAAGAGAAGGTTTGGGGAACAAAAGTAATTGAGAATTCTGGGAAAACAAGAGGATATTTATACCGCCATGACAGGGGTGAAAAATGGATGATGAACCTGATCAAGGAATGAATCAGAATGGAAGATTACACTGGAATCAGATTCCTTGAACTGCGGAAAAGCTGGAGTCGCTTTGTGGGGAAGATGGCTTCCCGATCAGGTAATGTTCCCTCTTGCGCGAGACGGAGATGGACTAAATAGAGTGTGTTAACCGCCAAAACCAGCGTCAACCGTAAGCTTATACAAGCGTGTTAGGAGAATTATCCGGCCTCTCATTTCTGGAAGAGCATAAGGTGTTGCAATATATATCGGGTGATAACTATGGAAACAGACTTAATACTGCAGCATCGATTTTAACATGAAATTATTCAAGCAGAAATCCTAGTATAGTATATAGTATAGGTAATTGGTTTCCAGTAACTACATACACGCATATACAGGACGTCAAAATACAAAAGTACGGTTAGCAATCTCTTGAAATTGATTCCACCAACTCAGAGTGTTAATCGAATAGTAATTAGGATCATCTTTACTTAACTTATTCATATAATCTAGAAAGATCCAATTCTTCTTTAAAAACTCGCTCAACAAATCAACATTCTTGAATGCTAACATTCTTCTCGAGAAACTTAATAAAGTGACAATTAACTCCCTTTCGGTGTCCTTTAAACAATGGGATCCGATAATTAAAAGAGGCATTAGCAAGCAATGCTCTAATATTTTAAAATCTGGACTCGTCCCTAATGTTGATCTTGTATTTAATGCTTTCCTAATTTTCTCGCAAAAATGGCTTACAATATCCTGAACTTCAGAGCTATTAATTGGTAGTGACTCAACAACTCTATAATAATAGACGAGAGCAGCGTCTGCGAACGATGAATTGTAAATCTCTCGTAAGGTTGTAATCGTATGATTTCCGTATTTGAGAACTTCAAATGTTCGTTTAAGTTTGAGATCATCCACGGAACCCCAATCTAGTTTTTTAATAGAGTATCCAGCTTCAGCCAATATTGAAAGATGTTCAAGTACATTAAGAAACGATTCATTGGGACTTAGTCTTGAAAACCATGCATCATTACCACTAAACTTATACCATACATTGGAGGGCATCAATGGTTTATTAGCTCCTGAAGTTATCGAGTGAATTAAATCCAGTGTAAGAAACATTGAAAATATGCGAACTTTTAGTCCTGTTTCGTTCATGATTATATTAATAGAATTTGCATCGCCCTGAATAATTCTCTGGAAAACAGTTCTCGCTCCAAATAAATGTAATAAGCATAAATGGGAGCTTGAATCATCTATCATGCCATCTAATATTCCTAACAACACGCAAGCATCGAATATCTGGTGTAATAAAGGCATATGTTCTGGAGTGATCTGGCTAACTTTATTCATTTCATATAATCTATGAGTCAACATTTTTATCGAACTGTTCTTTTTTTCAGTTAATGATTGACTCGTACCTGTTGTTCGTCCTTGATTTCGCAAATGAAATAAGGATAATATTATAGCAAATGGTTTTAATAATGTATTTTTATTCAATTGATATAGATCCAAGTCCATTATTGACTCACCATAAGCTGAAAGCTTTGAAGTTAACACAAATTTGAAATATTGTAAGTCTTCTTCATCATTGGAGTGATATGATAGTTTCGCAGTGAAGGGATCATTAAAGTCAACATCTGTATGTAATGGAAAGCTGGTTGGGGAAGAAAGCGAAGATTGATCAGTGTTCGTTCTGGTGACTGATAACTCTGGTACATTATCTGAGGTGGTTGAAGTAACTGATCCACTAATGTTTTTCATTAATGTCTTTAATGGTCTGGAATTTCTGCCTGAAAAGATGAATGAATTAGCATAGGAACATTGATGTTTGTTCAACTTGTCACCTAGTTCATGACTTTGTGAACTCGAAATAACATTATTTTCAGAATTGGTATTAATCGTCATCGATTTACCCCATTTCAATCGTAATTTATCATAGTTGCAATCTAGTATTTGTTTAGCTTTGCATCTTTTGCAAATTGGTTTGTCCAAAGAACATTTGACTCTGGCTTTTAAGCATTGTTGACAACTACCTTCCACTGTTCTTTGTCTTTTTTGAGTTTTTGCCCCGGCAGATTCTGAAAATGTGCTTGCTGTATTTGTCCGTTTCCTAGTATCTGATGTGAACGGTGGTGAATATAAGGGAGAATCCATGCTTTCTATGATGTGTAGATCTGTAGCAAAGGAGAAGCAACTTTACTCAAAGAAAGGATGGATCTGTTATGCTAAAATCATGATTAGATGGATGTAATTTCTGCAAGTGGAAGGCAGTCTTCTGTTGTTGCTGCGAGTGTGTAGGAGTGCAACCAAAAGAAACTCCAGGATCACTAGTGAGACCGTTCCCTGTTACTAAGTTCGAACTTCGCACGAAAAATATCAACTCGCTCTTTGACTTTTCTCAACTTAAAAACTTCTTAAATGCTATATCATTGAAATCTACAAACAACATATATATTTAAATACACTACTGTTCCAATCCCTCTTTTTGTCTTATATGCTCTCGATGATAGCTGCTCTACTTCGAAGTCCTACCAAGTCAAAAACCCAAGTTTCAAGAGGATGTCTGAAACTTTTACGCAATTGTAATTGCCATCGCTCCATCACATCAATCTCCATACGTTTACTATCAACTTCTACTCAATATGATAGATTAAAATCGCATCTTGAAAAGATTGAAAATATGCAGGGCAATTCTAGAATGACGAAAGCACAGGTAATGGAACGTAGAAGACATGCATATTTGAAAGGTTTGGCGGTTCCGAATCCAGCATTTAATGAAATTGACTCTGAAATACCACTAACAGAAGAGCAGTATTTTCAATCCATTATGCATTCTTTTCCATTTGACAATTTAAAAATAATAGATTACGATGTTAAGAATGCTACAAGAAGTCTTCCAGAGTTTCCAAAAGGAGATGATAATTGGAAGTATTCAATTACTCCTACGAAAAACCAACTTAAAAGAGCTTATGTGAATGATTATGTTCAATGGATTATGGGAGTCACCTATCCGAAGATTCCTAAAGCTATGCCTGTGCTTTTGGAAGTGATACGTACTATTGTTGACCATCAGGGTAAATACCTCACATTAGATACTTACAATGCGATAATCAAAAATTTTGGTCTCAGCTATGAATTTCATGAAATTTATATGATGTTGGAGAAGATGAAAACACATGGGGTTTTTCCAAATACAATGACATATAACATTATTTTGAGGAATGTAGCTCACACCAAAGGTAAGCAACGATTGAGAAGATTTCTAAGATTATTGGAAGAGATGTCGAAATCAAAATCGGTTGCTCCTGATTTACTTACATTAAACATTATTCTTAATTCATTCAGTGACCTAAAATACTCCTCCCAGATATTGAATGAAATGGAAAAAAGAGATATGCCATTGTTATTTAGAGGTGGTGTAATGGGTTTCAAGATCCCATTGCAGTCAAATGATTATGAGCGTTGTGGTGACAACAATCAACTCAAGACAACTTTACTCAATTATTCGTTACTATCTTTCATATATAAAGTTGATCCTTCTAAACCAAAGGACGCGTTTGTTCAGGCTTATATTCAATTCAAAGATGCCCTTAAAGTTGGGGGTGTTCTTCCTAATATGTACACGTTAAGAGTGTTCATGAACATATTATTGTCCTATGAATCTAATCTACCGTTTGCTCTTGCTTTTCTCAATTTTTTTCAAACTAAGTATGGACGTCTCTTTGATCGTGATTGTTATGAGGATCAGTTATGTGAAATTTACGCCATGTTAACCACCTCGATGACTCGATTTTCAGATTCTCCTATTTGGAGTGGATTGGTTGCCTATTTTTATAAAAAATCTTTGAATAACCATGGGAAAACCAAAGTTACTTTGGACACTTTACACAAATTGAAAATCAGAGGAGAGGAATTGCGTTTGTTTGGTTTCAATCCAACCACTACATTGACACTGACAGATTCTAAGGTTTTGGCAGACATATTAAACAACTTGAGGTGGCTAGGAGAAGATCCGATTTTTTTTGAACAGGATAATACGCTTAGATTTAGAAAAGCATATGCTGCAGTTGGTTGTGGAACTGATATTACACATGGAAGATTCAACAAGCCCCTAGGTGAAAGAGCTGTGCAAAATCTAGAAAGAAAAGGAAAGCATTTTGTCATTGAAGAGGACAACAATTTGAGGGCCGCAATTGCTGAATCTAAAGCAGTTAAAGGAATTCCAGGAAGTTCTCAATATGGCGGTGAATCATTTGATCAATGGCGCAAAGTTGATGCTTTGGAAGAGAATGTGGAAAGTAGGATAGAAAGGTCTGAAGGTACTTCTGAAACTTACGACCGTAACGAACCTCCCAAAAAGGATCATGATACATAAATCGACTGATATATACGCATAAGTTGCATCGTGTAAATAATGTTTTATAGACTAGATTGACGACATATATTTCCATTATTCATTCATTCCTTGAATTTAACGGATTATGATGAATCCAGCACAATTTGGAGCCCTTCCAATAAGGAACAGGGGTCAAGTACCTGAAACGCGAAAATACCGGCGCGTCGCCGACCCGACAAAACCGCTCTTAGCTTACGTAACAACACAAACACGCCTCGCGAGTTTTTTGCGACAGGGGAGGAAAAGAGGTAAACAAACCAGCTGGAAGAAGGCCAATCGTTGTCCTGATCTTCTCCTGGCCCATAAATCCCCAGTCACTACAACAACATCTCATTAGTGCTCTGGACTAGTAAGACCAGAGGCTTGACGACACGACAGGTATATTTCACTAGTTTCCTACTGATTGCTGTTTCTCCTTAGTTTTCAAGTTAATTGCCGACAGTACAATTCCACTTCCATTCCACCTTCACTTCCACTTACAGGTACCACTACACATTCACTCTATATCCCATCTCTACTGAATGGAAATGAGTACCAATACCCAGAATTCAGGTGGCCGCAAGGACAAACACAACCACAACAACAAAGTACAAGAAACCATAACTTCACCCCTCTCTACCTCCCAACAGCTTTCACTACGTCTAGGTGAAATGACTCCATCTTCGTTGAACCAGACAGGTTTCCCTTTAAACACAAAGAAGCGGGTTCTATATTCTCCTTCATCGAGTTCGTCTACTCCCAGACCTTCTCAGAGGCATCATCATCTGGAAAATAAAGGTAACAACAAAGAAAATGAAAATGATGAACTTACGCGTCCACATTCCACCATGATATTCAACAACCACAAGAACAACAACATATCTCCCAGCAATTCCTCATATCCTCAAATAACGAAAAAGCCAGTCCTACGTAGAAGTACAGGTCTACTTAATTTGCAACTAGAAACAAGTTCTCATGAAAGCCCAATTGCTGCTAGTAATAATAAAGTGACTGATGATATGAATAAGGAAAATGAAATCACAAAATCTTTCAACGGTTTAAACTTTGATAATGATAGTGACGGAGGTGATTTTGAATTTAAAAAGCCATTGAGGACGCGTAGCACCGTTAGTAGCAATGGAAGTATTTCCTCTGCAACCTCTCCATTTATCAATCCAATATCTAAGAAACCCTCTGCTGCGTCAAGATTCAAAAGAATTTTTTCATCTGGTGGTACAAGTCATGATGCAATTACCAGTACGCCTTCATTTGATATTAGAAAGCCTACGATAGATACTAAGGTTGCTATTAATAGTGGGTTTTCATTTTGTTCGACTTCTCCCCTGGCATCTCCTTCTAAACCTTTCAAACGTTCAGCCAAAGCTGGCCATAGATCCATTAATAATCAACCTCCTCCTCCACCTACAACAGAAACGTCTGTTCATTCTGTTTTTGCAACCCCTGCTTCTTTCAAAGCAGTTAAACCATTACAAACTGCATTTGCTACATCCGGATTACAAAGTAAGAAATCGATGGATTCAACAAATAAACAGAAACTGATGCCTGAAACTCCATGTAAAAGACCTCCTCCATCTCTGGTTGAATCAGCAGCTACTCCTTTTTCTGGAATTGCTCCTCTTAACATTAATACTTCTTTTGGTTCCGCGTCAAATCCTCCAACTGCAACTAGTCATCAATTTTCAGGAAGAACAACAGCTGATTCAAATGTTTCTTCTTTGAATGTTTCTCCTCCCCCTCCAATTCATGAAAGAATCACTCCTAGATCCTCTACTCGCTCATCCGTTAATAAGCAGCCTTCAAGTTTACATTCATCGGGGGGCCCTAGCAGTGCCGGCAGTACTGGTTCAAGACTTCCAAGATCTCAACGTGCTGTTAATACTGCGGATTTACAAAGTTGTTTGCTCCGATTTGCTAATGAATTCGATGATCTGTATGCTGATGAAGATAGTTCTGGTACAAGTATATTTAGAGATGATGAAATTGAAGTTAACAGAAATTTTGAGGGTTCATATTATTCTCAAAATTCAACCATATCTAGGGCTTCAAGGTCACAAGTTTTACAAACTCAATTGATAAATAGGCAAGCTCCTTTCAGCAATTCAGTGGAAGATATTATGGACGAAGATTTAGATTTGAATAAAATTGATGATGTTAATCTTGAGGATTTTTCAAGTACTTTTGCAACTTTAGACAACTTCCCACCAACGCCCACAAAATTGGGTAATAACAATCATCCTTATCAGCAGCAGCAACAACAACAACAACAACAACAACAAGTATCAGCGTCGCAAACACCCACCAAGCACGGAAATCCTTGGACTTTAAGACGTCAAAGTAGTATAGTTATGAGCAACATGAATATGAATAGTAGTCAAACTAGACTGAATGTTAATACGAATTTTGATCAACCTAAGTTTTTGGGTGGTATTATGAGACCACCAAACGCATCATTTGCATCAAATGGTAATGATAGTCCAAGAACTCCGATAGATCCTGTCTTCAATAGTCAATATATTAATGGCTCCCAAGTTTCTTTTCATAGTGTTAATAATAGTAATGATACAGTTGGTATGACTCAGCACAATTCTTCAGTTTCGTCAATTCCATTAACTCAACAACAGCTGGATCAAAATAGAAGAAATAGTAATACTGATTTCCATTTGATTTCAAGATTTGGTCATAGTGATTTGATTGGTTCCGGTGAATTCTCAGTTGTTTACGATATTCAATGGGAAGGTGTGAAATATGCAGTCAAAAGAACAAAGAATCAATTAACTGGTCCTAAAACAAGACTAAGAAAAATGGAAGAAGTTGAAATATTGAAAACGTTGCGTGGAAATAATACTAATAATGAAGAAGATGACGAAGGACGTGAATACGTTTTGAATTTAATTAATTTTTGGGAACATAATTCATATTTATATATTATGACTGATTATTGTGAGAACGGTTCTTTAGATAAATTTTTAGCCGAAAGTGGAAAGATTTCAAAGTTGGATGAATGGAGAGTTTGGAAAATTCTAGTTGAAATTCTGATGGGCTTGAAATTCGTTCATCAATGTGGAATTTTACATTTAGATTTAAAGCCAGCCAATATTTTTGTGACTTTTGAAGGTTCATTGAGAATTGGAGACTTTGGTGTTGCATCTAAATTACCTATTCCTCCTTTTTTTGATAGAGAAGGTGATAGAGAGTACATTGCACCTGAAGTGATATCTAAGCACATGTACGGTAAACCAGCTGATATTTTCTCTTGTGGTTTAATTGTTGTTGAAATTGCAGCTAATATTGTCTTGCCAGATAATGGTACTTCGTGGCAAAAATTAAGATCCGGTGATTTAACCGATGCTGGTAAATTATCATCAACCGATTTAGCCGATCTAGACAATTCGCTATTTTCTACAAATAACACTTGTTCATCAGGTTTAACTAGCATCGTGGGTACATCATCTGAATTAAAATTGAACCAACTAAAGCAAAAGCTGAATATTCCAAATTTTGCCCCATCTTGGTTCTTTGATGGTTCTCAAACCTTGGATAAGCTGGTTCAATGGATGGTTGATCCAAATCCAAATCATAGACCCACTGCAGATCAAATTTTAAAATGTTATGAGTGCTCAGTTGTTGAACTAAGAAGAATATCAGGTGCTACTATTTATGAAGGTGACTTTGGTCCAAGATATGAACCTAATGATGAAATATTTAGTTTGGAGAAGAACTTGGAAAAGAGTTGTTTCAAGATCAGTAATTTACCTTACCTAAATGATAAGCTCCAGCAGCAAAACTTAGCCGCTAGAAAAACAAGTATTGATATGATTCTTGAATGAGTTTGCTCGAAGAAAGATTATGATGCTTTTTTATTTTTGATACCCCCTGGACTTCCTTTTTCCAATTTATTTTTACTTTTAGTTGCATTTCCCCATGCTAATTAGACAACAAGATTCTTTTGATACCTACATAAATTGGGGAACATTATGTTGTATTAATATAAAAGATAAAATTTGTTTATGTTTGAGAAAGAAAATTGTTAAAATTGTGTATACTTTATATAGTCTTTTTATTTCTTTTTGTTATTTTATTTTATTAAATGATGACTTTTTTTAGTTCTCTTGTTTATTTCTTTTTGCCTTTTTGGAATTACAAGAAAACATACTTTACGTTTTTTTAAATAAATTTTTGGATTCTTATGTTTATTATTAGTTTTTTTTTGTTTTTGATTAAATGGATATTTAATTACATTATATGCAATCTTTCAACGGGAATTGTGATTTTAAATTGATTCACCAGTGATACATACATAATTGTAGGATTGATCTCAAAGTTAACTACTACATGCCAGTATTTATTTTGTTTTTGACATAGTCAAATGATAAAAAAACCAAGGTTAATAATAAGAATATAGAAATATTAGATAGTCACAAAAAGGCAGTTTAAAAACGATTGTGAGTCTGATTATCTGTAAATAAATTATATCTTTTTTATGCTTCTTAGAGTCATTCTATGCTCCCCAATTAAAGATGAACAACCACCCCCCCCCCCCTCCTCCTCCTCCTCACAAAAGTAAAAATTTAGAAAAGAGAAAATAAAGAAGCAGAAATTAATAAACTCGTGCATTGGGAGAAGATTTCAAAGTAAAATGTTATCCGCTGTTCAGATTAGTTGTTGCATCCTCAAATCAGATGACTTTCTTTATCCCCTTTTGAGATCCCATTCGTACATCATTAATGCCGTTTACCCTATAAGCATATCATACAAAAATTAAATCTCGAATTCGGGAATTAATCTCTATAAGCGTCCTGCTATTTATAATTTTTGTGCTATAGGTTATGTTATCAAGAATCTCGAAGTAAAAAAAAAACACAAAGAAAAATCCATTATCATCCTCCATCAAGCCTTAATTCCTTTCATTATAATTCTCCGAAAGACCTGCTAAGCTTTCGGCTTTATCTCATCTGAGATCTAGATCTCAATTAATTAAATGACAGTTATTCCCAGAAAATTTTCCGGAACCGAGGGGCCAAAGAAAAGTAGCTAATCATCCTATAGTTTCTCTCCCTATAGCTAGGTGAATCTTTTCATGCCTAATAGTAACTCAGCGTATTTTTAATTAACACCTCTTAGTTGATTTATATATCTATATATATATATAGATCCGCCAAAGAGAAAGAAAGAGAAACTATGGCTAGTTGCATAATCTTAAAACAGGGCCCTATTCTTTTATTCTTCCAAAATAAAGCGGCGATGCTCCATCCTCACCACCCCGCCGTGAACAATACAGAGCCGCTTGTAATTATATATTCCAGCGATAATTTTAGCGAGCAAGAGTGCGGCCGCGGTAGAGTATAAGCCTACTTCGAGGGAAGATATCTCCAAGTAGTGACTGAGCAGCAGTTGCTATGTAATTACTGGCGAGCCAGATTCCGGTGAATGCAATAAGAAGAATCGTCAAATTGACTTCATCGTTACCTAATATATCCCAATTTTCGTTTCTTACTAAAGACTCTTAATTCCGTAGGTTGTGGCTTTCGCCTTTGTTCTTTGTTAAACTCATCCAGCTGGATATAAGGTTCATCGAATCTCATCACGTTTATCTTTTGATCTACCTCAATTTAGCTATTTAACTTATAACGTTCTTTTGGAAGATATACACGCGTCAATCCTGTTGCTTATTGAACTTGCTACTTACTGGCCTTATCTTCTCATACTTGTTCGTCTCATCTCAACCAACTGCTAATCTCTTGTTTAAATCTTTTTTTTTTTGATCGGTCGTTTTATCTTAGTCTGAATATTCAATTTATAAATGCAAGACAATAGCAAGGGTGACATATCAAGAGCTTTCATCTCAACCAGTTTAAACAGCCAGAATCAATTGGTTGCAATCACTGATAATCCAGAGTGCAGAGTCCCGAAGAGAAGAAGAAACCGTCCAACGATATCTTGTCTGAACTGTAAGAAAAAAAAGATTAAGTGTGATCGTGGCAAACCTGCTTGTGGTTCCTGTCTCAAGTTCGGTTTGAAAAATGAAGACTGCCAATACTTAACCCATGTTCCGACTGCTGGCAACCCTTTTAATCAGCCTATACCAAGACAAACCTCTCCTGCTTCTTTATCTTCCGGAACAAGAGGAGGTAGTCCTACTCAGTTTAGCCAGACTCCTGCCTTTGATCAACAGCAAACTGGAAATGCTTTTTTGAATCAACCCCAACAAGCTCCTCCCTTTTCTATTCAATCTCAAAATCCTACTTCAAACGTAAATGATGGCTTGTTTACTAATTCCGACTTTAATTCTCAGGTTCCTCCTTCTTTGCCACCTCCGTTTCTTGATCCTCGTCCTTCCCCCCAACTACATATAGCCAAAAAACCATTATTCTCCTCTTTGTCATCTGGTGGTACGCCTTTTCTGGCCTCAATGCAGCAACAACAACAGCAACAACAGCAACAACAGCAACATTCCAAACTTCAAAACCATGACTATGAGGACAAAATCAAGCAGTTAGAAGACCAAATTCAAGTATTGGCTTCTTATCTGAATTCACAATCTGCTAATGGTGGCACTAGCTTAAATATGACTGGTGGACAAAGTAATGTTCCATCAATCTTATCTCAAGGTTCCTCTGAACCAGAATCCAAATCCATCAACAAAGATTTAGCCGAAGCACTATCTGAACCTATTTCAGGTTTTTCTAGAAATTCATATCTTGCCATGAAGAATTCTTCAACTTCATTCGTAGGGCCAACTTGTTGGAGAACTATTGTTGCATTTGATGACAACCTTAAAGCTTTCATTGGAAAATCTCAACCAGCTTTCAAGAGTGAAAGAAGATCTTGGAAGTCAAGATTTCAAGTTTCTGCTACTAATAAACAACAATTTTTGGAAAAGGGTTTGGCTGAATCAATTAATAACTACTATTCAGATCCACATGCTGAGAATAATGGTTGCTCTCCAAAACAACTTGGCCTGATGAAGATGGTTGAAGAATATTTACCTCCATATGATTATACTCTGACATATTTAGAAAACTCTTATGATAAATTCAATTCTTACAATTCCTTCATTCCAAAAAGATTAGTTACTCAAATAGTTCAAAAACATGTTTCGAAAAATTTGAATGGAAATGTTAAATTGATTTCAACTGGTAAGAAATTAGATTTTGCTTCATTTGCTTTTATTTTAGCTATTATGAAAGGTGTTGGCTATTATGATTTCAATCAAAATAAAACAACCGAAAATCCAGATCCAAATGCAAAAATAACTTTTTTCAATGACTCTGATTATGAAATGCTAAGTTTATTTGCAGCTAGATTTCTAGAGGAAGCTAATGCTTCAAGAAAAAGTACTTTGCCCAGTTTTTGTACTTATGTTTTACTGTTTATGATTAATACTAGAAATAAAAAGAGTTATGATTGTGGTGATTTTAAAAATGCTATGCCATTTGCTTGGGCTGTTATTCAACAAGCTATTTCAATGGGATTTCATAAGAAAAAGTCTGAATTAGCTGCCCTAGTTAATTATAAAAATTCAGAATCAGAGGAAAGATATGTTGAAGATTTAAGTGAAACTGAGTGGGAAGCGATTTGGAATTTAGTTCAGTATATTGATGCTGTGACCACTTATAATTCAGGTTTACCTTCTTTGATTTCTGATTCCTCAATTCAAGATTGCCCTGAACACTCTTCAAATTCTAGAATTGTATCAATCACTAGAAGCTACAATTTAGTCTCGGAACTCTTTACTAAAAACCACGATACTCCACCTAGTTTTTTCAGAGTTGAAGAATTAATCACGAAAATTGAAACTACAAATTTTACAACAACTGATCCTTTGATTCATTTGTCGAGAAGTTTAGCAAGTTTAACTGGTACAATGCCACCAGATATTTATTCCAAATTACTTTATAAATTAAAATTATGCGATATGACCCTGTTTTTATATGTCCATTCTTTGCAGTGTCTCAGAAGATTCATGAACCATTCACCTAAGTTTAAAGAGTTTTCGGAATCCAAGAAAAGTTATTTTGCAACTATAAATGAAAGAATGACCAATAGATGCTTTTATTATGCAACATCCTTATTAAGTTTATTAAATCATTTATTGGTCAATAATTATAACAAGCCACAAAATGTTTTCCTAGCTTCAACCGATTTAGCTGATTTATTTCTGAAAGTTTCAATTACTATGTTCAGCCGTATTGCTGAATTAATGAAAGCTAGACAGAATGACTCTCCACAGACTACCACTACACCTAGAAAACCAACCAATCCAACAACTTCTTCAACAACTAATCGTAACCAGCTTTTCATTGATGATTTAGATATGGATTCATTGGAACCGTTAGTTTTTAGACATCTATGTCCAGATATGACAGCTTCTCAAGCTACTCGTATTAGTCAAATGGAGCAATTGATCAAAGAAACATTTTATGATCCTTCTGCCTTATTACATTACTTAAATGCCTTTTTTTTTAATTGTTCTAGATCTGTCATTGCCAGAGATTATAAATTCTTTGCCGTTTACAAGTATGTTTTCTTACCTCTGAATTCAATTCATCAAAATGGTGGTAGTTTGGATGATTTCAATCTTGCCGCACATGTTGAAAGATTTAAAAATGTTGATAATACCTGGTTCATGCGTTAATTATTACCGTTTGTTCTAGTTCTTGAAATGAAAAATCAAGTTTTGTTTTCCCTCTTTTTTATTAACTTTTTCTTTAACTCTCATTTTTCTGCCCTTGGTTTTACTATAAAAAAGCTTTGATTTTATTTTATTTTATTTTTGGTTTACTTCCTTTGTTTTACTGCTCTCCTTTCCTTTACTTCTCTTTACTTTACTTTACCCTGCTTCACGCGCCTTTACTTTTGATCCCATTAAGTGTATCCATATTACTCTGCTTATAATTATTATCGAATCTATCTATTTCAATCTTACGTAATTTAACCATGCTCCCACTCTCATTCATTCCATTCTTTTAAAGCCGACCGGCCGAACGCGCATACAAGAGGAGTTAGTTGATTTAGCCGGAGTTATCATTATATGTTTTCTAGCCTTGAATCACTTTTCCAGGTAAAGCATATGCCCCAACATCCATAAGCAAAAGGTGGCAAAATAGACCTTCATTTGTTTGCACCAATTGCCGAAGAAAGAAGATAAAATGTGATAAACAAACACCTTGCCATAATTGTGTTAAGATGAATAGTTCAGATACCTGTGAATATTCAGTTCCTACTCTACAGCATCTTTTTCATGACCCACTCAGAGCCAATCTTGCTAGTAATAGTTCTGTAAATAGCAACAACACATTAGAAGCAGAAATAGATAGTCTGAAACGTCAAATTTCCAGTTTGGAACAATTTTTAAATGGTACTGGCAAGGTTGATTTTCAACCTGATTGCATTTTAGATACAAAACTTGATGCTTTGAAAGTGTTTAGAATTATGAGAAAACCAGGTAGAACTACCGTTTATGGACCACTTGCTGTATTTTCTCTATTCTTTTCAATGGTAGATCCTGATACAGCTAAACTTTTCAGTTCATTTTTAAATAAAGAAAGACTAGCATGGAAGAGAAGACATGGTAAAGCTAGATATATACCAAGTTTGATTAATGCTATACCAGATTTGGAAGAAATGATTGCTTTAATAGAAGCTAAATTGACTCCACATTGTGCAGCTATATTGGAAAGATTAAAAGATTTCAGAGATCAACTTAATGATTTATTATATAATGGGTTTGTTGACATGAATCATGTTTTGAAATGCTTTGAAATGCTTTTTGAATTATAGGATAATGGATGCTATGTTTTTATAAGACCTCAAAAAGTTTATACCCATTGTGAACTTTCATTAATATTAACACTCGTTGACATTGTATCAGTATTCACTCTTCACGAAGACTCTATTACATTTCAATATTTACTTGATAAACCCACAAAAGATGCAATTACCAACATCTCTACACAAGTTTTGGCAACCTCTAAATACTTGAGAAAACAAAGTTACTCAGAATTAGCGTCGCTTTTAATTTTAAGAGATATTAATTTCCTGTATTCATCTCATGGAATTGATAGCATGGATGAATCTAAATCTGCTTTTTTATTCAATACAGCAATAACTTTAGCTTTTCAGCTTGAAATTCATAGAGAACAATCTTCAAGAAATGAATACGTTTTAAAAAAATATTTACCAAATGGGGTTGGGTTTAAAAATTTGGATGGGTCTATATACCATATACCATCTCGTAATTCCAGAGGGCTTTGGTCTTATTTAAGATTGTTGGATGCATTTTATTCTTTAAATATAGGGACTCCATTAATGATTAATGAAACATTTTCCGATTCAGGTGTTACTTCTGCCGTTGGCAGTCCAACAACGCTGGAGCAATTAACTAATCTAGAAATAGAAGCTGCTAATTTGATAAATTCAGTTAGTTCAGTTTTTTTATGTGCTATGATTCAATTAAGGGGAAAGTTTTCAAGTTTGAATGCATCTTTAGGAAGCTTCAAAAAATTAATTTCACCAAGTGAAAAAAATGTCTCCTATTCCGATATTGTTTACACTGCAAAAATAATGAGTTTAAAATTAAAACTTTTTAGAAGTATAATCATGCTTAGCGCATATTTAAAACACATGATACCTGTTACTGGTATTTATCCTTCAGATAAACTAACAACAGAAAATGTGAAGCTTTTAAATCAACATGTTAAGTTATTTGACATTGAAGTCATCAAAGGTACCCTTGTTATTTGGACTCTAATATAAAGCATCTATGTGACGACGACGAAACCGCCTTTGGAAGACAAAACCGAAAACTAAGATTTTTAATTTATTTAAAACATGATTTATTAAATTTATTATTTCCTGAAGTTTTAAGATCTGCTGTTTCTTTAACATATATGCCTATTTTCGGTCCTGTTAGCGCTACTTACCATGGAAAAATGAAGACCGAATATTTCACCAAAGAAGTTGACGACCTTGAAGTCGTTAAGTTAGAGAATATCAATTATCTGGAACTTGAACGTTCAATGACTAACCAAATCAATGGCGATGAATTAAGTAGTAATGAGAATGAACATTTAAAAATAATGTTTACGAACCCTCGGCAATTAATCAGTTTGTTTTGCGAGATTCATACGTTTATTACTAAATATCCAGCCTTATCCGAAAATTATGGTTATTTCTGTTTACTTAAAATTCTTTCCATGTTCTTTTGCTTCGCTGATTCCATTGATAAATTAAATAAGTCAAGCACGAGTTCAAATGACATCAATTTTTCTGAGATTTTTGAGAAAACTAAAACCAAAATAGAAACTACAATGAAATTAGGATTTGTTGATCTTGGGTTTGATTTGGAAAATAGTTCAGATAGTATTGAAAATTGGTTAGCTAGTGTGTTTGATGAAGATGCCTTTATGAAATTTTTTTATGATGATAGAGTTGGTAAAATAGGAGAAGAATTAGTAATACAGGGAACCGATCGGTGTTGGGATGACTCTTCAAATACTAACAGCATGCCACAAATCCCCTTTATCCTCATTTTGAATTTAATCCTTCGACTAAAGAGACTAGTACTAATTTATCTCCACGAATCAATACTACTTTTATTTTTGGAGAATCTGATTCAAAGCGAGCTAAAAATGATGGGAACCTTTCCCCTAACGTTACAAACACCACGTTCCATTCTGAATTTATACCCAAAACTGGAGGGGAAAAAAATGGTAATGGTCCTGTGGGCGCTAGTTCAGCGAGTGAGCCTTATCAAACGTTTCTTGAGTTAATTTTGTATTCTACTTGCTTTTTAGTATTTCCTGTATATTTTTTCTTATATCCTCTACTTGTTATATGTCTTGATTTCGTTGGATATTTTGGCTTTGATTTTGATCGTTCGACCTTCACCGCCCTGAAAAATAAAAATTTCTTCTCTAAAAATATTTGTGATTCATGATGGAAAATTTTGGGTTAATCGTTTAACTTACAATTGGAAACCAGTGAATACACAAAAACTACGTCCGGAATTTTATCAAGTTTCTATCTCTTGTATATAGGTATTTTAATAGATGCTACGATATTTGGCAAAATGCAAAACAAGAAAAGCAGTGGGGTGTCTACTTCCTGCTTTTTCTCAACACACACATGTTTTTCCCCCATCTTTACTTGTGATACAGTCTAGATCGGTTGTTTTCATAAGGAACAATAAAAAGATAGACAAGAATGAAGAATTGGCAATCAATATGTCTGGCCAGAAAAAAAAGTTCACCCAACCTAAGAATCAAGTGAGGACACAGAATCAGAAGACCGACATGGTCAGAATACAAAAACTTAAAAGAGAACAAGAAATAAAAGCCCAGAAATATGAGAACAATCTTACCCATCAACTGAAAAGTCTTGAATCCTTTACTAAGAAAGTTGAACATGCTATTAAGATTAAGAAGGATCAAAAAGAACAAGAAAAAGTGAAGAGTGAATTGGGTTCAGTGGAAGATACAATTGATCATGATGATAAATTAGAAGAAGATGCCGAAGCAATTTTTGAGGCTTTACTTGGACCAGAACCTACACAATTTCGAAATGACAATCTACTAGAAGCAAGTCAAAAAAGACTACAACTTGAAGAAGAAAATACAAAAGCACAGGAAGAATTTATCAATGATGAATTCAGTTTAGTTGGTTTTGATCCAGCAGACTTAGAACTATTCCCACAAGCCAAACCATACGTTGACCTACCAGATTCAATTTATTTAGCCTTAGATGATCAAAGTACAAAGCATATTGTCAGAAAAGAAAATGCAAATTGGATTCCTGTGATCGATAAATTATATAACGATCCTAACATTCCTTTTAAAGAATGTACCACTAAAGAAATATACGATTTAATTAAAAATATACCAAAAGAACAAAGACCATTAGTCATTACAAAGATTCATGAAATGATTAAAGACGCCAAGTTAGATAGATCCATTCATATTTATAATGTTCTTATGGCATCATATAATCTTGTCAGTGTTAAAGAAACTAAAAACATTTTAGAAGTGTTGTATAATGAAGTGATGGATCCAAAAAAGAATATCGAACCTAATTTGACAACTTATGGTATTATGATTAACATGTATGCTAAAAATGGAAAAATTAAACAAGTAAAAGATTTCTTAGATCTATACACCGCATCGGGTGGACAACCCAATAAAGTTATCTATACTTCGGTTTTACAAATGTATGTTAGATTAAACAAATACGAGCAAGCTTTGGATACATTCAGGACAATGAAATTTCTATCTGTGGAAACAGCACCTGGTCCAAGAACCTACACATCAATAATTTTACTGGATATGTTAAATAACAATATTGAACATGCTTTAGATCTTTACGATGAGATGGAAAACAGCAAGATAAAACCAGAACCAGCTACATTATTAGCATTAGCTAAAGGTTGTGCCATGCGTCCTCAACTAGCACAAAGGGGTTGGTCATTTATTATTGATTACCATGATCATGAATATCCTATGACTAGTAAAGTTATTGAAGTTATGATGAGATTAGCTGGTAAAGACTCAGACATCAATTTTGTTCGTTCTCTGTATTTAAATTTATTTCAAACGAATACTAGTATCAATCAAGGTCAGTTGGCTCCTGCTGGGCCTATTGCATTACACTATCTCTTTAACGCCTATGCCGATTATGACCCTAAGAAGACCCCAGCTAGTTTAATGATTAATAAAGTCAGAGCTATTAGATTTGCAACTTTAGGATCCATGAAGTTTGAATTTCATGCCGAAGCACCTCCTTTGTTGCCTCTCAGGGAATTGCCACTTGGAAATAAATCCATACTAGTTAATGAATCAAAAGCATTGTTGAATTATCATTTGAAAAAGTTCCCAGATATGGTTTCTGAGCATGTGATACGGAGTTATTTATTTATGTTGGCCAGTTGTGCTGATTCAATCCAAACATTTGAGAAAGAGCTTAATAGATTAACGTTTTTCAAGAGTGATGAAGATTCTAATGAAATTACAATTGAATATCCAGAAGAAGAACAACAAGATGAAGGAAAGGATGAAACCAACGCTACGACCACGAACGAAAAAGGATCGCTTGAAAAAGTCGATGAAATAGATATAAAATCGCCTGTTCTTATTGCAAGAAGTGACTTCATTTACAGTGCATGTATCAGAGCTGCTACAAATTTCAAAGATGTGATATTTGCCCAAAGGATATGGATCGAAAGAGGTCAATTCCGTAAGACTGAAGAATTCCAACAACTAGGAGCCGCCGAACAAGAAGAATCCGATTTCAGAATGGCCAGATCAATCTTGCGTTGTTTTATAGAATGCGGTAATTTTAACGATGGGTATAAGTTAGTGTTGAGTTCCCAGAATAGATTTGTTTGGACTTATTATCATTTGAAAGATTTGATGAGTTTATGCGAACAGTACGGATTCGGTGCATACAAAGATGAGTTGATGAAGGTTGTTAAGAAGAGTAATAAATTTATTAGAAGAAATACAGCTAAAGCTGAGGTTAGTGTTAATAATAACGATCATTAGTATTTTATTTGGTTTTTTTTCTTTTTTCTCCTAAGGTTGCATTCATGTTTTTCTATTTTTTTATTTGTGTATATTATCTGCTGCATATAGTTCAAAGAGAGGTTCTTGTAAATACTCCATGTTTAAATATTTATGCGTCGATGATAATCGTAAGAAGTAAACTTCAACAATGAACAATGAACAATGAAATAAAAAAGGGTGTATACATATATATATGGATATGTATAAATAGATAGCGTGTAAAAAATAATCCTTATTAAAACGCAAACGCAAAAAGGAAATAACTCTAAACAATTGGAATTCAAAAACAAAAATGTATCATGAAAGTAAAGTTAATGATAAAAAGGCATAACAAATAAAAAGGAAGAGGCTCAGTAAAGAGATACAATCCACCAATAATAATAAATTATCATAGTTACAGCAATAACAAAAAAAGAAAAATATATAGTATTTGGATGAGCTCATTTCTCTGAATCTCCATCATAGCTAGATTTATCAGTTTGATACATACAATCCAAGAAAGTGGTAATAACATCCTCAACCAACGAGCCCATTGCAATTGAATTTGCAGCACCATACAATTGAGCAGTATCGGACTTGACATCTTCATCCTGAGCTAACAACTCTTGAACAGATTCTTTCAAATTTAAAATCAAATCATCAATAGCAGGAACAGATAATCTAGTCAAGGCTAAATGCAAAGCAGGGGGGCTTTGTAATGCACTCAAATGCCATCCTGAACTCTTATTTAGAATATCACCTAATTTATGAATATTCAATTTATCAGACTTAAACGCAACGACACTTAGCAATGGATCACCAATTAATTCTAAGGCTGGGATTTCTAAAACAGCGGCTTTCAAACGACGAGCAGCAGTAACTATATCAAAACAAGATTTTGTATAACCTTCATCACCAATATGAACCATGGTAGCCCAAGTACCAACGGTTAAAGCTCCTGGCCTTGAACCTGCCAATGTTGGAGAACCATACAGACCACCAAGCCAGCTGGAGGTGACATAGTATTGATACTTTCTAATGTTTGGATCTCTGTACATTATAACTGAAGAACCTTTTGGAGCAAAACCGTATTTATGAGTATCACAACTGATAGAAGTAACGCCAGGAACTCTGAAATCGAAGGGAGGCAAATCGGTTGCATTGAGAGCTTTTGAATAATAAGCAACAATGAACGAACCTAAGCAACAATCAACATGCAATGGAATCTTACGCTTAATGGCAATTTTGGATAAGGCCTCAATGTCATCAACCATACCATGAGGGAAATTTGGGGCAGAACCTAAGATTAGGACAGTGTTTTTCGTAACTAATCTTTTAACATGATTGATATCAACTTTATAATCATCGCCTAAATCTGCTAGTCTTAACTTCATACCAAAATACTTGGAAGCTTTGAAAATAGCAGCATGGATAGTCTTTGGTGCCACGATTTCAGGTTCAGTAATGCATTTTTCAGCTCTACCTTTTTCTCTTGCGGAAAGACAAGCTAATAACAAAGATTCTGTACCACCCGAAGTAGTTGTACCACAACCTGATTCCGGAGAATTGAACAACTTTAGAACCATTGAGACAACTTCAGCTTCCATTTGTCTCACACCGGGGAAAGCATCAGGGTGTAGCTGATTTGCAACCCCAAATTTTCCTAATGCTTGAGTTTGGAAATCAATTAGTTTTGAACCACCATGATAAACGGCTCCCGAAACTTTACCATCTTCCCAGTTCGAATGATTCATTTCATGTAAAATATCCAAGTTTGACAAAACTTCATCTGCAGTTAAACCTTTTAATGGCAATGAATCAAACTTAACGTTGGGAGCTGTTTTAATCAAGTTATCCTCCATTTCTTTCTTAGTTTTACTTAACTCTTTGTCGACTTTTGTCTTGGCTATTGGGGAATTCAGGATGAGTTTCGAACCTTTTGTAATTGTTAAATTGTATAACTTACAAACTGAACGAAACAAGCCATATCCATAAATTTCCAAAAATAAAGAACCTAGAATCTTGTAGATTAGGTAGTAAAATAAGAGATCCTTAATTATACCAATAGCGGAGTTGGATTCATAGTAATTGTGAATTATGAGTAGTGCTTGATTTGAATATAGTATCAAGTTTTCTTTGGTTAAAAGTGTCTTCAAGTCTAGATTTGTTAGACTTTGATAAACACTTTTGAAGTCATAGTAGCATTCGACGTTTTCAAAGACCATGACTGTAGCGTAGTGTATCGTATGAATATAGTATGGGTCTTTTTTTTATAACCAATTGACTTGGATCGGAACAAGATTATATTATGTGAGGTAGTAGTTTTCGCAGCGGATATAGAGTAACCGAAAAAACACACAAGAAATTCAACAGAAAAGCACTTAACAAACAGCTAAAACGGTTGAGAAGAGAGTGAAGAAAGTGAAAGAGAGAGCAAAAATGTGGGAATAAATAGCTATATACCCTAGTGGAAGGTGAATCTCAATCTATAGGAAGAAGGAGAGGTAAAGAAAGAGGATCGGGGTGGCTATCAATTTAACTGCAGAGAGAAGCTAGCGATAAATTAGTAGTTCGGTAACTTTTAAACCGTTGAAGGAAGAGAAGTACGGTTTACGCTTTAGCTGGCTGCTTTGTGGGCTTATGGCTGCTCCTGTTAGAACCTTGGTAACAATTAGGGCTACAATTATGTAGACTAGTGCACAAAATGACCTCTAATTGAGGATGGTTCACGTCATCTTTATTAAAACCCGAAATTGTAAGTATTACTAATCTAAGAGCCTGAGGGCCTGGGGGGGTATGGGAAGATCGGGTATTTAATCCGGGTGAATGCTTTTGTTCCTAGCTAGTCTAGCTAGATAGCTAAACACCGGCGATAGCTCTCGTATATCCAAGTAACATTTAGGGATAATCCCTAACATTCTTCACTACACCAGACACCTTAAAACTGTTATGATCCTCTGAGCTTTGAAAGAACCGACATGCTAATTAATTGATCTCGCTAAAACATTATAATAACGGAAAGCTTTGTTCAGTCTTTTATTTCCGCGAAAAGCCTCTGAGCCTCTGGGGGCGTTTTGTGCCGCAGGAGCCGCTCCTATAGCTCTCCGCAGAGCCGGATTTCTGAGGATTCGGCTCAATTCGCGCCAATGAGATCCTGGGAAATAGGATTACTCAATTCTAACATTAAACTATTCTACTGTACTCAGATAGATCCAGCTTTTGTTTAGCTCAATTCGACACAACTGAACTACTAGTAAGAGTTCTGCTCGTTTTGACTACTCTGTTCTGATCAGTGGTGACGGTCATGATACATTTCAAATACCCATTTACCAGGATATTCTCCTTACCTGCCAACCGATTTACAGCTATTTCTACTTGCAATATAATCACAAGATCAACTTCAAACTCCCCTCTTCGATGGCTTGTGCCCCCCTTGATTAATAGGTGTTTGTCAACATCCAATGATTCAAGTTCTAACTCAAAGTTGAACGATAAAAAATTTCCACCTACTCATTTTCAAGATCAATCAAATCCTCCTTTGCCATTTAATAAAATAACAAATTCAAATACCCCATCTGTACCACTACCACCTCACCAACAAATACGTCCTGCCAATGGTCAAGCTTTCACGATTGGAGAGCTGTTAGCTAATTCACAGACTCGGCCTGCTATTTTAAAAATTGTCATACTATTTCTTTTACTTGATTCATTTTTCGTCTATCATTATTTAGAGACAGCACAAGAAAGTTCAAGGTTGCAAGATGAAGTATTGGAAGTATGGGAAAGTTATGAACAGAAGGATATTTCCCAGACCGTGATGGCTGTACATATTGGGATGCTCAAGAAACAATTGCTTGACGTTGGACTTGTTCCTGTTCCAAGTTCCAAAGCTATAGAGATGTCTAAACAGCTATTAAGTTTCAGAAGACGTGAAGATGACGGCCAGTTGTTGATCTACGTTGACCCCAAGTCGCCTATTTACGACTTGATTCCATTCCACCTCGAGTACAACGTCACCAACATCAAAAAGTTCCGGGATGTCTAGCTATAGGGCTTCTTTTATATATATTCTGTGTACTTCCTCTATATACCTAATAATTAATCGACATCTGCCATTTGCAACTCGTGCCATTAAGCTATCAACGAATTAACGAATCGGCGCACCGCTTCTCTCATTACAACTTTAACCCTTCACGTAGGTCTTGTCTTTGAAAAAACTAATATAGGACCAGTTTCAATTATATAGGGTCACGATATACTTGGAAGTGTCTTCAATTACCACCGCTACTTACCTCTGCTATATCCCTGCATTCAGCAGTCCGTCTTCAGACATAACCAAGCTGCTGCTTATCTTGCTAAACTTCTCAGATTATCGCCCGGTCCTGATTCTAAATTTCGTCAACCGGCCTTCCTAGTCTGAATACTTCCTTCCCTTTTTGCTCATCTGTACAACTCTGGCTAGAAAACCACATCTCTGTAACTATATCAAAAAAATTTCAGGAAACGGAAAAATTCAATAACCAGATCTCACGATAAAACGAACCACTACTAAATTTTTCATGACTGGTTTTAACAACAAACGACAGAGACAAGACTCTGACTTGACCTCTTCTTCATCATCCCCACAACAAAGAATCAAACGAAATTCAAGTTCCATCCTAGGTATATCAAGATCCATCTCGGCTTGTAAACGTTGCAGACAAAAGAAAATCAAATGTTCTCATGATTTCCCTAAATGTGCTGGTTGCCAAAAGGCTAAAGTTGATTGTGTTTCAATCGATCCGGCTACTGGAAGAGAAATCCCAAGATCATATATAATGCATTTGGAAAATAGAGTTGAAGAGCTAGAAAAACAGGTTAAATCTAGAGAGTCATCCAGTGCTTCCATAGGTTCCGATTCTCAAGTTACCAATACAATACAACAACAGCAACCAACATCACAGAATAATAGTACCTTTTTTCCTCCCCTAGCGAACACTTCTGCTTCTTGTCATTATAAATCATCTTCCATGAGCTCTCTAAATAATCAAAATCTCACAGATAAGTCTCCACTTGATGCGTCCATAAATTCTATTAACCAACTACCTCCACTGTCTAGTCTAACGCCCATTTCTCAAGTGGACACTCCCCAAAGGCAGTCTTCTTCCAATCCTGTTTTTTATCAACAAGCTCACACCACAAATTCGAATTCTTTACCAAACGCAGTTGCTGCCGTCACCACTCCTAACAATGCAAATATAAATACAGCCTCACCTGTACCAACATCTGCTTTAATGGATAGAATAGAAAATTCAACTACAGCATCTGGTTCAAGACAACCTTCTTCATTCATGGGTGCTACTTCAGGCATCTCCTTTGCTAAATTAATGTTCACTGCTTTACATTTTAAAGGAAATGAAAACTCTTCAACACTGAATCAACAACAAGCTCATTCTGGTGCACCTTCAACAACTAATCCATACTATAAAAGAAGACTTACTTTAACTGATCCTTCAATTTTGAAGAAGACTGCCGAAAATTCAACCATTGCATTATTACCACCAAAACAACAAGCCTTGGATTTGGTTTCACTTTATTTCGCCCAGTCTAACTCTCAGTTGCCTATTTTCCATAGAGAGGAATTTCTGAGACGCTATTTCCAACCAATTTATGGGGATATTCCAGTTGGTTATTCCTTTGCCTCGAACTATACTTCGATAAACAGGGAATCGTTGATTAAAGTGAAAGAAGAAGATACCTGGTATCATCAATACACAAAAATACTGGATGATGAAATTCAAAAACAAAAGGATATTGATCCATTAAAAGTTTCTGCATCAATTACACCGCCTGCTGAATTCAAAGTTCCCCTATACTTCATGAATATCGTTTTTTCAATATCGTCAACTGTTACTCATTTACAATACCCTGGTCATATATCTGATAATTTTAAAAATGCAGCTTTAAGATACGTTGATGAAGTTTATGCTTCATGTGATAAATTAGAGTCGTTACAAGGTGTTTTAACTTTAACTTTGTACTCTTTAATGAGACCTTCGATTCCTGGTGTTTGGTATATGCTAGGCTCAGCCTTAAGAATTTGTGTTGATATGGGATTACATAACGAAAATAGGGATTCAGGAGTTGATAATTTTACATTAGATTTAAGAAGAAGATTGTTTTGGTGTTGCTATTCATTAGATCGCCAAGTTTGTTTTTACTTAGGTCGTCCATTTGGTATACCTGAAGAAAATTGTCATGTTCCATTCCCTTCCGATTTGGACGATGCTTTGATTACAAGAGAAGATGAAAATATGATTCCCGATTATTCAACAAGAACTTCAGGAATGCCTTCTTATAAAGCTGTTTCTTTAACAATGTTTAGAATGAGAAAATTACAAGCTGAAATTCAAAATATATTGTATGATAAAAAAGAATTACCACGGAAATTTAGAAATCAAGATGATTGGTTTCAAGATATGACTAGAAGATTAGATCTATGGAAACTAAGCGCTCCAAAGACACAAAGAAAAATGAACTGTGATTTTAGTTTTGAATTCTTCAGTATGAATTATAATCATGCAAAATTGATGTTGAATGGATTATCACCAATTAGATTGAATTTATCCCTGGAAAATTATATCAATCTTGCCGAAGCAGCAAAGGAAATCATCTTTAGCTATTATGAATTATACACTTGTAAGTTAATGAATTACACATGGGCTGCAACTCATAATTTATTCATGGCTGGCTCTTCTTATCTTTATGCGATTTTTAATTGTGATGAAGCTAAAACAAGAGCACCTTTACAAGAAGTTCAAAATGTTGCATTATATTGCAACGTCATACTTAAAAGTTTGACTGATAAATGTGATGCTGCTGGTACTTGTCGTGATATCTTTGAAATATTGGTTGCTGCTGTGATTAAACTGAGATATACTCCAAACATTATAAATTCAATTAATTTAGATGATCTCAATATACCTTCAAATGAATCAATCGCTAAAGCGCAGCCTGGTAGACATATTTCTGAAAACTTGAAAGACTTAGTTTCTAGTTTACCAAATTCATTACAGCAACAAGAAAAATTGATGCAGCAACAGTTCGTATCAAGGCAAAAAGCACAAGTTCAACCACAAGAGCAGCCGACTGTTGGAAGTTCCAAATCCACACCTGGTCTGACTATTCTCCCCTCAACACCAACTAAAGTTTCTGTTTCAGTTAAAGAAGAACCTTCAAGTATTCCATTCGAATGGTCAACCAATGAATCTGATTTGAATAGATTTTTTGAAGAATTACAGAGAGTCCCATCGCCTACCTCATCAGTCAGATCAGCCAGATCAGGTAGTGATGGTCATTCACCTGGTGCTGCACGTCATGCTACTCTGACGGACCACGACTATTCTATTCCTCAATCCCAATTACAACAAACTCCATTGAATTACGGTCAAATGAACTACGTTCCAGTTGATTATTCAATGAAATCAATGGTTCATCAAACTGGCGGCCAACATCAAGATCCGTACCTAGTGCAACATTCATTGAATCATCAACAACAACCATCACAGCCAACGTCAGGTGGTCCTAAAAGTCAAAGTTGGTCCCATCTAACAACTTCTACTATTCCAGGTACAACGAATATACCTACTGTAAGAACCGGATCCGTGTTTTCACCACCTTCATTACACTATCAACAGCAGCCATCAATGCCACAGTCTCAGATAACGTCGCCTTTCCCAACCTCAACTTCAGCTAGTAGTTCTGATAGTCCTACTTATAATCCAAACACTGGTAGGGTTATCGTTCCTGCTGAGATTGGTAAGAAGTTGTCGAAGGAGGGGCAACGGATCTACAAAATGATATATCAAGTTCCCACTGAAAGTATATGGGACCAGTTTTTTGGTGGTCCTTTTTCCAATGAGGAGATGTAGATGTTATTCTTTGTTTTGTGATGGTGCTTTTGCTTTGGAATATTTTGGTGAGCCGTTTTGTTCTTTTGAGATGCTCTAGCATTTTGGTTTTGCGAGTATGTCTTATGGTCTTTTTTTATTTAATTATAAATTATTCTTTCTCTATTGCTTTTTATCTATTTATTGAGCTCTATCATTGTTTTAAATCTTTGATTTTGAGATTCACGGTTTTACAGTTTTTACAGTTTTCACTTTTATAGTGTTTAATTTGGGTTTTATCTTTTTCAGTTTTGCTTTTCTCAAGGTGTGAGTTTTGACTTTATTAGTTGTGTTTTTTTATAATAATTACATCTGTAAAATACTTTTGATTTGTTTGTTTTATCTTTCTTGCTGTTGTATTTTTCTTTCTTATACCTATAATTTTAGAATTTCGATAATCTTGCAAATAAATCCAACGTTTTTTCAATTGAAAATACTATTTTAACATTGACCTAAAAAATCAAAATTACTGCAATACGGTAACAGTACCAGGAAAAGTTAAACTTTAAATAATTTTAATATACCCAAAAAAAAAATATTAGCAAAGCAAAGGAAACTCAGCACAACCAATCACCTCAATTAACACGAACAGTAAATGCGTCTTGAAATTCCACCAAAGTTTTCAACTCTTCAATAACCAACCCAGGCTCTTTAATATCGTTCAAATCAATAGCCATTACATCTTCCTTAAACCCTCTAAACAAAACCTCAATGTCAATCACATAACCAGACTTTAAAACGTTCATCTTATTGAATGCTAGATCACGTACTATATATCCCAAATCGATTTCTAATTGGGGTATTGGAAAAGGGGTTGACGGAACGGGTGTGCTTTGGAATTGAAATGGTGGGGATTGGTCAGGTAGGGTTTCTACAGCGAAAGCATATCCTGATTCGGAATCGCTTTCAGGTTCATCGTCTTCACCTGAAGTTGGGTCATTAGATTGGGGTGACTGTGACGATATTTTCTTGTTTGATAGTTGCGATAGTAAGATGTTGGTGACTGTTAGAAAACCAGTTAGTTGATTAAAACGTTTGATTTGGGTTATTAGGCGGAGTTGGACTGGCTGGGTTAGTGTTGCTTTGATTGTGTTTAGTTGAGATAAGTCTATTATTAGTTTGCCCATTGTATGCTTTGTATTGATTTTGGAGCTGTTGAAGTTGAGTTTTCTCTTTCTCTTCGGCTTATCAGCTCAGGTGTAAAACACGAAAGAAAAGTGTTGAAGCTCGGATTCGAGTGGTTCAAAACAACTTCAAAGAGCGTGAAGAATTTTCCATTTTTGCTTGCGTTTGACTGTGAAGAACAAACACTGTGTACATATAACTACATTCACTATGCTGAGGACACTTAGAGCAGCTAGACACTATTCAACAAAATTTAAACTAAATGAATTAGTGATATGTCAACCTCTCAATAAAACTGCCTCTGATAAAAAATGGTTATCGAGACCATTGGAAGAAGGTCAAAGGTTTAATATTAACACAGGTTTTTTCACTCATGAAGAAATAGTAGGCTCTCACTCTAGATCCAAGGTTTTCACACATACTGGTAAAAAAGGACAACAATCTAAATACATTTTAAGTAAACCAACTACCGAAGAATATATCAATTTAATTTCAAGAGATGCACAACCAATTTATCCAATGGATGCGGCAGCTATTGCTAACTTGGCTGATTTGCATATTGATTATCCTGAACGAGATTTAGAAGGAAATATTAAAGGACAACCACTTCAATTTTTTGAAGCTGGTACTGGTCATGGATCATTAACTTTGCAAATTCTTAAGAATTTACACCCTGCTAATTGTTTTGTTAGACAACCAAATGGTGAAATCGATTTGAGTAAAAGAGGTGCTGTTTTACACTCTATAGATTGCAATGAGAGACATTCTCAAACCGGTACTAAGACAGTTACCAAATTCAAGGGTGGTATGTATATTAATGATGTTGAATTCCATATTTCTGAATCACCAACTAAATGGCTTCAAGAAGAATCTGAAGAGTGGTCTAAATTATCTTTGCCCACTGAAGATTTGATTGAATTTGAAGATGAAAAGGCATTCTTAAATGGTGCTTTCCTAGATATGGGTGGATTTGAAGAGCATTTGAAAGTTGTCTCACAGCATATGGAATTAGATGCTCCCCTAGTTGTGTTTTGTCCTTCAGTTTCACAAATTATGGATGCTTTAAAAGTTATTAATGATGATCCTGAAATCAAATTACAATTTGTCAAAACTGTTCAAATATTAGATGGTGCCGGTGGTGGGTTGAAAGAATGGGATACAAGAAAAGCATTTATTAGAGCCACTGGTGAAACTGGTTGGGTCTGTAGACCTAAAGTGGGTATTAGAACTTGTGGTGGTGGATTCGTTATAGTGTTCAGAAAAATGTCCACTACTTTAGACATTGAAAAGGAAAACCAGGAAATGAAGGAAAGTAATGAGTTGGCTAAGAAACTAGCAGAAGAAGAGAAGGCGGAATATGAAAGACGGAAGAAGGAAGAGAAATCATTATCCAACAAAGCTGGAGAGGAAGCGGGAAAGGGAAACTATGTCTCCAGTGAAAGTGTTCAGGGTGAATCCGAAAAGGTGAAAGAGGAAACCAAAGTTGAAGAGCCAACAGAGGATTCAAAGGAACAGGCCACACCTGGCAAATAGAATTCAGTTTAACTTGTACATTAAATTACGATTTTATAGAGGCTTACGTATAAAGCGTGGACTAACAATTTATTAAAAAGAATACAGAAAATAAAAAGTAAATGATATATAACAATGCTGTGAAATCTTGAAGCTTTGTGAATATTTAATTGCGGTGTATAACAGCTTCAACAATATCTAGCCGTTATTAAATATAGATGAATAGCAAACGAAATGAAAATAACAACCTAATTAATAATGAAAGAGCATCAAAACTTTAGGATATGGTACATGTACAAGAAAAAAACTATTTTTTGTAAAACTTGAATAATGCAAAATTGAAGAGATTGTATGGTACTAGGTAATTTAAAATCTCACCTTGGTCTTTCTCTTATTCTTTAACAATATCTTTTGCTTCAATTCTTCCTCTTCTTCTTCGCTTTCCTCTTCAGAGATATCCATTTCTTCATCAGAGACCTCCATTTCCTCATCGTCATTCATTTCAGCTTCTTCTTGTTCCTTCTTAGCGGCCTTCTTGGCAGCCTTTTCAGCCTTGATTCTTAATTCGACTTCTCTCATCTTCAATAGTTCTGGATGATCTTCAACCAACTTCTTATCCAATTTAATTTGTCTTTCTTTGTTACCCTTCATTCTATTCTTATAGAAGGCTCTTTCTCTCTTTTGTCTAATTTGTTCAATTCTGTTCATTGCCTTCAAAGTGGTTTCAACCAGATCTCTGTTATATCTAACTGGTACATTTCTTCTAGCCGCAAAAGCTAATGTAGAATCAACCGCCATTTCTTTACCAGCAGCTTTTCTGAAAGCCTTGGTCCATTTCAATTTTCTTGGATTACGTCTTTGTTTGAAAGCTTTATGACATTTTGATCTGCAAAATCTGAATTCTTTTGCATCATTTCTAACAAACATGATACCATGACCTGGGTAAACGGGAGAGGAACAAAAGTGGCACGAATAAACTCTCATATTGATAAACTATATTCTTCTATGATGATAGTATGGAGTGTGGCGAACTGTGTAAACGGTAAGAAAAGTCGGAAGTAAATGATAAAAAATAGATAGGTAAAAAAAAAATTAAAAATTTGAAAAATAAATTTCACCGCCGTATTTTGTGTCTGGTGCAGAGGTGTATGCTCAAATCTTTTTTCTAGTCACGTGATTGTGGTCTGGTGCGGCGCGTCTGTTTTTGAGTCCAGTTGGTGTTCCAGCTGCAGTAGATCGTTTTAGTTGATCAACACAGTTGTTTCACAATGAACAAGAGAGGGTCCCTCATATATCAATACAGGTAACAATACCGACTCAGTGATGACAGAACCAGTGGAAGAAAAGGCCCCTAAGCCTGTTGCGGATGGTGAAGCAGCAGAGGCCTCCGAAACTACTACAGAGCTTGAACCTGAAAGTGTTGAAAAACTATCAGGCAAAAATAAGACGTTAGAAGAAGAGCTAGCAAAATTAAAGTTACAGCAGAAGGAGTTGAATGAACAACTGTCATATACCAAGTCGGCTAAAGAAAAAAGTGATGAGAATTTCAAAGATCAAATTATGGATTTGAGAAGACAAATCATCGAAAGTAGAAGAGCAAAGGAGCAATCAGATAGGGAAGTCCAAAGTTTAAGTCAAGAAATTGAAGATCTATCTGAGAAGTTGTTTAGTGAGGCAAATAACCAAGTTAAGGAAGCTAATATTGAAAGTCACAACATTAAGAAGAGAAATGAAAGATTGATCGAAGCTTTGACTGAAAAAGATTCTACAATTGAACTTCTCAAGGGTGAGTTGAACAATTTGAAAACCATAATTAATAATCTAGAAGATGAAAGTAAATCAGTTTTATCAAGAAGACCAACTGATGATCCATCTTCTGTGGAATCTTTGGGTGATGCTTCTTTCAAGCCATCTTCACTTCAAAAATACAACGGCAAACAAATATATACCCCTATTTTCAATCAATTAAGATTTGATCTCGCAGGCTTCATCTCTTTTAAGAGAGCTTTACAATTATCGCAAGCTGGTAAATTGACTAATGTCAAAGACTCCTCTTTTCTCAAACAAATGATCACTGAAGAAATCGAGCCAACTATTAGATTAGACTTGTCACCGTCAGTTAAATTTTATCAAAGAAAAACTTTTATTAATAACTTAATGGAATATAAAGTCACAATTGCACCTTTAAGTGCTTCAACTGAAGTCTGGAAGAATGCTGCTTCTCCTTCGATGAGTGAACAAGATAAGCAAAATAAGAGAAGTTCGAGAGATTTACGTATGTTCAAATATGAGACAGATCAGCCTGTTGCTGTTGAATCTAAATGTTCAATATGTGGTGAAGACCGCAAGGATATGAACTTTGCCAGATTATATAAGATGACTATTAGAGAACATGAATATTTACTTTGTATTTCGTGTTCTTTGAAGCTGAGAAGATTGATCGACTTACTAAATTATATTAAGAACTTACAACCAACTACAAATGAAGAAGAAGTTATTAGACATTGGCTTGAAATAACCAATTTAAGAGCCAAACTTTACTTTACTAAATTGGGTACTTGGGATGATACTGATGATAATGGTTTAGTGTATGGATGGAAGAATGCTTGGGTTGCTCAACAACCAGATGGTAACACAAACAGCAAGATCAACCATTTTGATGAAGAAACCCCATTAAGTAAGGTTCCCACAAGAACAGGTTACAGTAGTACAAATGGTAGCGTGCCTGCTACCCCAACTTTAGAGTCTTCTGCTTCTATTCCAGTACCAAAATCTGCTTCTTCTAAAGAGCAATTGAATACTAAAGAGAGTGAATTAGATGATGATAATGCTGATTTGGTTGATGGCTATGCTAAGGATGAGTCTGATGATGAGTTTAATGATGCTAACGAGCATTAGCATCTTCGTGTTTTGTTTTCATTTTTATTCAAATCTATATTCTAATTCTGCTTTTTCGTCTTTCGTCTTGCGTATTCAGTTTAATTATTATTAAAGTTTTGTGTTTAGCTTTCTGTGTAATATATCCTTTTGCATTATAATTCAAACATTGTGTGTTTTTAAGAACTTTCACTATCTGGAGCTTGGAGCACTCTGTGGTCGTGTGCTAAGAAAAAGAGAGCAGGAGTCTCGGGCTTTCAGGCACAGTGCTCCGGTTTTATGCTTTTACGTAATTAGTTCTACTTGTCCTCTGCTTTCTTTCAATCACTACCATTTCAACGTGCAATTGAGATCTATGATGACAGAGGAAATAACACAGGATATACAGAGCTTAGCTGTCACAGAAGACACTGAAAAAACGACACCTCCTTCAAGTACGGAGGCCACAACACCACCCGCAAGCATAATAGATGAGGACATCGAGTCGTTTAGAGCAATCAAACTATTGAACCTTCTAAACCCTTCAAATCAGTTGAAACTAAGAAATATTTTAGAAGCAGATTATCTATCTCAGCACGATCTTCATAGCACGCAATCCATTAAGATAAAATTGTTAACTTGGAATTTAAATGCGTTGCCTGAAGCCAATTTAAATTTGTTTAGGCAATTACTAGTTAATAAAGACCAATCCATTTCTGACTTATTTTTAATCAATTTTCAAGAAACTATATCCTTAAGATCATTGATGCATTCCGAGCCAGTTATTACGAAGTGGTGTGAATTGGTGATAACATGCTTATCGACTCTTTCAAAAGAAACTTATGAGGTTGTTTCACATTCTGGATTGTTAGGACTAACCACCATAGTGATAGCTAAAGAATCATTGGCTGAAGAAATAAACGAAATAGAAGTGGCGTCAGTTGGTTTAGGTTATTTTGGCTGGAATAATAAAGGGGCCATCTCAACTAAATTTAGAATTGGCAATATAAGTGATGAGAAGCAGCCGGGTTCTGAATTTCAACTTATAAATCTTCATTTGGTTCATGGTGAAGATGAAGAAACATTAAAGGATAGAAATTTAAGTTTAAAAAGGGTCCATGATGCAACTGGTGTTTCTGTTAAATCTTGTGCTTTATTTGGGGTTCCTATTGTCGATGATGTTAAAAGTTTGTATGAAGTGGATTTACAAGAAAATGAAATGAAGAAAATTGGTGATCAAAGTTTAGATATTGCCGAGATTTTTAAAGTGAATCAAGTAAAGGCTGCTACATTTGTTTGCGGTGATATGAACTATCGTTTAACTAAAATAACTCAAGAGTTGGCTCTTTCATATATTGAAAATGGAGAGTTTAAAGATTTAATGAATTTTGATCAGTTAAATATTTCAAGGAATACTCAAGATATTTTTGTGGGATTTGTAGAAGGTGGAATTGCGTTTAAACCCACTTTCAAATTAAGCACTGTTGATGTTTATGACTTAAAGAGAACTCCTTCTTATACCGATAGAGTCCTGTTTGCTTCTGATTTTCCATTAAAGCAAACTGCTTATAATTCAATGAAAATTCCAGGTTCTGATCACTTACCTGTGTTCTCTGAATTTGAAGTCGAAACGGATTACGTAAATGAGGAAACTTTGAAGGCCTTAAAGGGCCACTTTGCTAATTATTATGATTGGACTATTGATAAGATGCAATTGATAGATATTACACCTACACAAATTACTATGGATACTTGTTTAGGAATAGAAGAAATTTTGAACTACAAACTATCAAATTTGTGTGAAGAAGAGTTGATTTATAAATTTGTCAATAATAACAAAGGCCTTTTCAGAAGAACGGATTCAAGAGTCACTACTCCAAGTGGTTCTCTTTTACCTAAAGAAACCAAGACTGTTTCTTTGGAAATAAAACCTTCTAGATTGGGTGAAAATACTAGAAATTTTATTGTTGAATTGGATGCTTTTACAATTACTAAATCTATTGAAATTAAAACAAATACGAAGACTATTGTTGGTATCGCTTTGATTTCATTAAGCGAAATACAATTTGAGAGTATTGTCAGATCATTTGAATTTTTGTTGCATAGTAAGTCCAAAGTTAATTTAACTAAGAAGTTATCTAGCATTTATCTATTGGAAAGTTTAAATAGTGCTGAAAAAATAATCATTAAAGCTCTGACTTTAACAAAGCCAGATTTTGACCTTTTAGCTAAGTTAAACGATATTGGAATGGATCCAAACGAAGGTTCAGTTGCGCTAATTAATGCTTTGTATATGTGGTTAAGAAACGTCCCTGGTTTGGAGTTTCTTACTACAGAAAGAAATAAGACAGTTTTTGGCTATGTGATTAAATTAATTAAATTTTTAGGTTTGGATTATATGGAGGGTTACGAATATTTTGGATTCATGTTCAGTGACGAATACGAACTTTTATCATATTTGGAGAAATGAAAAATTTACAACATTGGGTTTTAATAATTTTTTTAGAAATGAAATAAATTATAAATAGTACAAATTATTTATACAACATTTTGAAACGTTCTTTTTCTTTCTTTGCTTTTATTTATTTATTTTATACGGTCGTTAAATTTAATCAGAAACATTATTATTATTATTATTATGATCATGAATATGAACTTTAATCGTTTTTCCTTAGGTAATTTTAAACGACTAAAACATCTAGCAATTTCGGACATTCAAATGTCTCTCCAGTAATGGTATCAAAAACTTTAAAATCATGAAGATTAAATAAACCTTTTTCAATACCAATTAATTCTAATTCAGATTCAAACAGGTTACCTGGTTCTAAATCCATTCTTAAATTATTAGTGAGTGAAATTAATCCAGCTTTACTGAACTTTCCGTAGAAGGATTTGATTAATTGAGTAGAAGTGAAAATTGGAACAACGTCATTATTAGCAACGTTGAATGATGATGAATTTTGAATGGGAATCGGAGGAACAGACTTTTCATATTGCTTTTTAATTGACGACTGAATATAAAGAATTAGGCTCATGTGTTCAGACGATTTATTGATTAACTGAAGTTTCCATTTGAAAACTTCGCCCATCTTAACTGTAGTTTGTCCTGAAACAGAAACAATTAAACCTTTCTTTTGAGTTGGTAAATGATGCATGCTTGCTGAAGAAGCGGATTTTATTCTAGTTGATGAAGTAAACCTCTTTGGAATATTAAGCATAGATGAAGTGGATCTAACTTTAGGTTGAGAAAAATTAAAGTTTGGAGATATTGGGGTACCATTTAATGATAAGCTTGAATTTGTTGCGGCTAATGGAGCAGAAGTTAAAACTTGGAAATCTATACTTGTGGCCCACTTAGTGCTTATTTCCTTATCATCTATTATTGAGTTGACTGTGACTAAAGTTGGTTTTACCGTTTTGTTATCATTGTTAACTAATTTATAAGCAAGAGATAATTGAGCAGTCGGCTTAAGAACAACAGGATAAGACATGTTGGTGTAATCAGACATATCACAATTAGCGATCTGGATATCCACTGATTTAATTTCGATTGATTTTTTCATTTCTCTTAATAATTTGGAAGGTGTTAATTCTAATGAAGTCAATGTTTTCTCAGATCTAAGTCTTTTAAACATCATTTGGAAAACAGGAGCTATTTCAATCGATAATTCTTCTGAAACTATAGTGATTTGTTGATTTACAGTAATCAGCGTAGTGTCGGCAATGACAATCGATTTTGGGATTTCGTAATCTTCCATTGTGTCATCATCTTCAAGCTCGTCTATTTTCTTGTAATGAGCTTTTATTTTCATGAACTTTGAGTATCTCTCAGGAATTATTGTAACGCACAACTTCCAAACCTTTAAATTATTACTAGCAAAGATGGGTTGACCCACTGGCAACGACTTGTCCACTGCCTCCTGATAGGAGACATCGACTTTCAAATTGATCTCTCTCTCTGATTTCACAACTATAAAGACAGATAGTTTTTCATCAAAATAACCCAACTTTTTCAGTTGGCTGTTTTCAAGTTGATCCACGATGGAGGCCCGATCTACTTTTGCTGTGTCCGTGATGTCGAATTGCGTCGGGGTCTCGGGTATATATATCTGTATGCTGTCATTATGGTCATCTCTGTTAATACCCATTTGGCTTTTGTTGTTGGTGTGTTAAGCAGCACGAAAACTTCAAAAAGGTAGGATTGTTTTGTTTTGTTTTGAAATTTGTAAATCGTCCAAGGAGCTGTATACGTATTCAAGTCAAGTCTTGCGCGTCCAGTCCATACGATTGTTTAAATTTGTTAACGTAAAACTAATAGTAATTTCAAATGAAATAGCTAGTGGGTATTTCTTATTATGACATATTATTTAAAATTTTCAAAGCAAAGGTTTGACTA